>BMAW01030035.1:135118-270193 GCA_019974015.1 Nephila pilipes | reverse complement strand
TATATATATATATAAATATATATATATATATATATATATATATATATATATATATATATATATATATATATTGCTTGTTTAGATGTTTTCTATCACTCTTAAATTTTTGCCCGTGAGTTTCGAAACATCTTTTATACAAGTATATCATACCACCCGCTAAATGAATGAGAATAGAATGCTGTTTGTTATTTTGTTACCAAATAATATTATTTTTTTACTTCATTTATATAAATGCTACATATTCATTCAATAAACATTTTAAGCTATATGCTAAGAACATATTATTCTAAAATAATTTATTTACAAGTTTAAATTCAGTATAAATTTAAAATAATAATTTCCAGGATTTGCACCATTTATTAATTGTTGTATCATTAATAATGTTTATTTTACGAACTGTCATGCGTACAAGTATATATCCTCGTAATCCGAAATGTATAATGTATAAAGGCAACCATTTGTGTGATTTGCCTTTGTTTCATAACAGTACTTTATATGTTTTTATTCCATTCTTATTGATTCTACCTCTTTCATTGAGCCTATGCTCATTTTTATGTAAGTAGGTAGGAACAGAAAGGAAATCATTTTTTTTGTTTTCCTGTAGAAGGTTTCTTGTTATGGTATGAAAGATGATTGATTAAACTTTGGAATAGATAGAATTCGATATCAGTGTGCAACATAATGAAGCAAATAAATAGTCAGTCAGAAGAATACTTAATTACTATAATTCTAGCTTATATATATAGAATGAGCTGAATCAAAATAAACTACTGAAGCTAAGATCCTACTTAATCACGTCTCTAACCAAATATTATATTCCTTTTTATATCCTAGTAATAGTAAATAATTGGATTGAAAAAACTGAATTCGATTCCTTTGGACTTCTTGCGACTAAAATCAAATCAGGTATTTTCTCTTAGAACATCCCCTTCCTCTCGCACCTTTGTATAGTCATCAATCTCGTAAAATCCTCTATCTCTTATCTAAAAATATCTATTACCTTCAATTTCTCATACACATAAAATACACATCTTATACAGTAATAATAATTTATATTAGTCATGGTTCTTTAACAATTTGGATTTTTAATTTGAACAACATAGTAATGTTGTGATGTTAGGTTATTCACGGCTTTATCTTCTCTAACCTCGGGAGCTGTTTGGTAATTTGAATTGCCTACAATTACAATTTTTTTGACCAACCAAATAGAACTTGATTAAGTTAATCAGATAAAGATGAGAAGTGTAATGAATTGAATTAGATTTAGTGATTTAGACGCAAAATAGAATTGAAAGGAAATCAAAGGGAAATAGAAAATAACTGACAAATTGCTAAATATTTGTAAAAGAGATTGAATCCTTCTAATTAAACGTTTCTATTGATATTATAAGCGACTCTAACTGAGAGAAACAGGATTTGAATATTTATAAGCAAGAAGTGTTTGAATCGAAACGCGGGATTTGATAAGTAGAGACTTCATTATTTGAATATAAACTAGGATTAACTGAGTTAGGAGGGATTCGAAAGAGAGAGCAATCTTGCATATTCTGAGTTGATAGATAACAAATGGGACTGTCTTTTTCTAACGATGTATCTTCAACTGCAGAGTTGAACTTATAGACTTTTTAATTATATAGTTGTAGAGTTAAAAAACGAAGGAAGGTTAGTTAAAGAAACACACACGGAAGGACCGTATGTTTAGGAAATTAAAATATGTTTGCTGAGTAAAAGGATGATTCCTTTACGTAGTCTAAGTTTTTGAAAGTCTCTCAATTGAACTAAATTATAAATTTATTGAATATAATCTGTAAAAAATACGTAACTAAGGACGTTGTGTTTTTAGAAATTTCAGTACAGTTTTCTAAACATGTAGTGAGTGTCTGTTATGAAATGAGAGATACTGTAATTCAATCAAAATAAAAAATAAATTAGTCGATTTTTTAAACATTAGTTTAGGTATGAACAGAAAAAAAATCAGTTATTTTGTGTTGATTAGTTGCTTTTTGCTATCATACTCAGAAGTAACACGTGGACTATTGGCGATGAATCTCATAATTTCGGGCCACATTCAAGTGAAGAGAATTCATGTTGAAGAATGGGGTGGCACCTAGGGTGTCATCATACTCTCCAAACTTTCACACCGCTTGGTCCCCGACAAATTTAAAGTGTATCAGCTCCACTACAATACGGGTCTATTTTTGAGATTGAGCCTTGAGTTTACAACTCGACCGAAACAATGTCCTCCACACGCAGGCGATTCGAACCATTTGGTTATCGCGTCCAGTTTCTTAACATGTATACAAGATATATTGTTTAGTTTTATTAAAAAAATAAGAATAATGGAAAATACAGTTGATGCACTAATTATGTCAATATCAAAACAATGTACAAAACATACTTTTGGACGAAATCAAATCTAAAATCATTTAACTTATATAATTCTAAAGTTTTTAATAGAAGTCAAATGCATGGTGAAGTAAAAATTAGTAAACTTGTTTATTTAAATAAATAATTTCACAGGTTCTCAACTTGATAGGAAAAATAGTAAGTGTGGTTAAGTTTGGAACAAACAAAATAATTTAGCTATTTATCAGATAATAGTATACCATTCTCATTGTAACTAGGTAACTCGCGTAGTTGTGTGTAATCCTAAGTTTCTTCATTCCAAGGTAAATTTTATTAAAGCTACGACAGTAGTTAATGACATTCCTCTTTTTTTTTTTTCTATTCCATTTTTAGTGTTTTTCTAATCGTAAACATTTCCCCCAGTCTGCGTGAAAAGGACAATTCTATACAATTCATTTCAGACTTCTGAATATTTGAATAAGAAATTTTGGGAAATGAACGGTGGTTGCCGGAAGAAATATAGTATTGATGTGAGTAATGTGATAGTCTATAAACATCGCACTTAGAAACAACACGAAGGCCTTGTAATTTTGAATCTCGGTCGAGTGATGAGGATGACACCTGAACTGACACCTCTCTCTACAGACATTCTTACCACACCAAGGTGAGGGCTTGCGACTTCGACCAATTTAGCGTGCATCAGTCCCACCGGACTCAAATGGCACCCTCGACTTAACGAAAACAGCCAGCCTCGAAACAGTTATCATGTCCATTATTCTATCGTAGCCACAATATAGTATTAATAGAACAATATAAAAATTGTACTTACAAAATGAAATAATTTTAATTAAGAATGAATTTCACAAGAATTCTTAATGAAAATCTTTAAAATTAAAGAGAGAGTAAAATTCTGCTCTTAAAATTATAACTGAACGTATTGTAAATATCCGTTCGTAATAAGTGATATTCCATTATTAAAAAAGAGTTATATAGACTATTAGGAGGAATCATGGTTAAGATTGCTGTAATAAGTCTTTTGTGTTAAACGACATATGTTTCAGATGTTGAAGAAATGCTGTTCCAAAACTCTAGAAATCTTTCAAGAAACAAAAATAAAAATTAGTTAAAAAACTTCAAAGGAATCTTTCAATGAAACGAAGGTGTTTTAGTTCCGGAACCAGAATATCTGACATCACTTTTTTTTATTTTTCTCTTTTCTACCAACACGTCAGCAATAGTTAATAAAATCTATACTCGGTATCACCTAGGTGTTTTCTGCCGCGATATCTCTGAACGCCATTTTTCTTGGAACCATAACTCCACAAACAAAGTTTTCTCTTTCTGTTTCCTGACAAGAAAACTGCAAATAATGATAATAATAAAAAGGAGGGTTTGAAGAGAAAGAGAGAGAGAGAGAAAGAAAAAACAGGAAAAAATAAGGGAAAAAAACAAAACGAAAAGGAAGGAAATCAAAAGTGAAGAGCCATTCAGTGAATGGACAGAGGGATAAAGATGAGACACGAAAGGGAAAAAAAGGGAACAAAAAGGTATCGAGTTAAGAAGTTATTTCCGCGAAAAATTCTCGCTTTTCGACATCGTTAGAATCATTTCATTGATCTGAAAATAGAAATGTCCCCTACTTTTTTTCATCTTTAACAAATGCTCAATAGCATTTTAGAGTCAGGGGGAAAATATATTACCCTAGTTGAAAATTTATAGCCGTGGAATTTTTTTCGATAAGTTTTCAGACTTTAAGGAAGCCACGACCTTTTTAAATTGCTACTCCAAGGACATTTAATGAAAGTAGATGAAGTTTAATTTTCGTATGTAAGAAATTTTTCTTCGTTTGAAAGGAAAAAAAAATCGCTCTATACTTTTTTAAAAGATAAAATCCTATAAAAGCTACGAGATTGTTTTGACTTTTTATAGGGTAAAAAAAATCTTCGAAGAACTTTTTCAATTTACATACATGTAGGACTTAAGGAGGTGAATTATTAGCTTTTCACTGTAGCAGGCGTTCACATTGCAAATGAATTTGAGTTTCTATATCCAATTTAGATGAAATATTTTCTTCTAGAAAATGTGTCTTGATTTGAAAATTAAATTTTTACTTAGAAAAGAAAAGTAAAATTCCTTTTCTCTGAGATTAAAGTTTGTACTTTAATTTTAGAGAACAGTCTTAGAGTTTCCTTTTGTGAAAACGCATTGACTACTTTTTAATGGAAAAGTACACTCTTTGATTAAATTTGCTATAATATTATTTAATGGAAATATATAATATTTTTTTTTCTATTTTTTTGACACTTGAGTTGTCATAAGAGAAGGATTAAGTTTGAATAAGATATATATATATATATATATATATATATAATACATTTTGTTTTTATTTTCACGAGTTTATTATATTTCCAAATTCTTATTTTTGATGAAAGATCACTTAACTTTTAAAAGTTGTTTATTTTCTTAGGTACTAAATCAAGAGAGACGTTTAGGTATGCCCAATTACAAGGATCGAATTTCCCATAAGAATTTTATTAATGTTAGCACATTAACGCATTATATATGTTGGTGTTTTATACAAAAATAGCATTTTCTTACACACACACACTCCCTCCCCGCCGCACACTCCCACACACAAAAATAAACGTGGTTCTTTCTTTAGTATTTATTCAGTTTGTGACTTGAAGATTTGAGCCTTATATGAAAAAAAAAAAAGGTTATTCTTGGTACAGTTTATTATTAACAAGAGTTATATATGTTTGTAACTAATGGCCATTTCCGGAACCTAAAGGCTTTTACAAGTGAATATACATGCTACATGATTATATTTGAGTAATAATAGTGTGAATTTTATAATAATAAAAACGTAATCTCTTGGTTTAATTTTAAATAGAAAAAAGATGAAAGAGAATCTACACATAAACCTGCATTTGAAACACAAAATGGTAAACGCAAAAAAAGAGACTTGCTGCAATTAACGTTTTCTACACGGCTGTCACGTATACATGCCAGCATGAAAGACATATAATTCCTGGCAGCCATGTTGGCGTTGCACAGTATTTTCCCTTTCATCCCCTACCTTCTCATATACGTGTCAGAATAATCGAAGTCTTAATAACTAAAATTTTAGCATATATAAATGTTCATAGGATTTGTGATACATGTGGATTCATTTTGGCCTTTTGCTGAAAATTAGACTAAGATTACTCACATACATTGGATTTCGATTATATAAATGTAGTGTAAAAAACATATTCTCGACTCGTAGGCATCCTGGTATCTCTTTAAATGAATACGTGGTATTTGTTGACAATTGATTTTTCTAAAACCTTTGGGTGTTTGGGTTTATAGTCTAGTTTCTAATAGATGATTAAACCTTGTATGTATAATTTTTTTTTTGTTTTGATCTAGCGTGAGGAGCAAAATATCTGGTATATGGAAAAGGGAGTGCATGAGCTGATTAGTGTGTCTTTAGTAAAAAAATTAAAAAACTTAGATGTGTAATACTGGCCCTTCTTGCGATGGTAATATAACTTCGAATATAAACTTTCTTCAATAGGATTCTCTGCTAAATAAAAAGAATTTAATTTAATTAAAAGACTTAAGTACATATAAGGCATGTGTAATTAAACACACACACATTATATATATAAATATATACTACGTGAAGTGATACAAATCGGCCAAAAGTGGGGTAACAATAGTTAATAAGTGATGTTTATTATGACATGATACACTTATAAATAGAGCGACTAAACAATAATTTCTTGGATCACCCTTGGTGGCTACACATTCAGCAAACCCTCTAGGCACAGACTCAAAGAGTGTCAGAATGTCAAAATATATGCAGATCGAGTCCCAAATATGTTTGATTGGTGAGGGATGCGGGTTCCAGGTGACTAGGGAAGCACTCGTGTACCTTGAAGAGCATATTGGATGGTGATTTCTGGCATTATCCTGTTGGTAAGTGGCATTCAACATCCACTGAAAAAAGGGAAACTTTACCAGTTAGAACACAGCATCCACGTATTGTTCAGCCATCATACTGCGAATAACACGGACTATTGGTGATCTGCAATCGTAGGTGATGGCCCCCAAACCATGATACCAAGTTGTCGTTCAGTATGGCGTTTCACAGCTGTTTCCGAATTAAACTTGTCACGAGGTCGCCTTCAGACTCAGTGACTGTGTCTGTCATTACTTAAACAAAAATATGACTAATCTAAAAACACCACACCCTGTGACTTCAAAGTCCATGAGGTTCTATTTCGACACTATCGACAACAGAGGCGCATGCGCTCTTCACTCAATAATAGCCTTCTTAATAGATCCATCGAATGTAGGCTTCCGGATACCAATCGGCGAATAACGGTCCTGTTTGTTATGTTAGCATCAAGAGTATCTTGCACTTGCCGAAAAATCTCGACGAAAGTGGTTTGCGGAGTCACCAGCGTAAGCCTGTGGACGCGTCGGTCCATTCGTACTGATGTCACACTGACAGTACCACTATCCCTGGAACATGTCATATAATCTTCTTTCAACCATATTTGCCACAACTAGTGTACGCAGTGGGTGCGTGTAGGTACTTGTCGTGGACTAAGCTGCTTTTCTCAGTCCAATCACCCTACTCCCCCTGTTGTGTGTCTGTTAGAAGCGCAGTACTAGACCTTTTTCTGTAGCAGAAAAATAATTTGCAAATTCTTATTCTGGCTGACGGAGCAGCTCAATTATTGTTGATATTTTGTAGATTCCTTCACTTATTTCTCGCATCCCTTGCCAGAATGCAATGAATTTCGCATCATTTGCATAATTCGGTGCATTGCGTTTACCCAGTAATTTGTATATCTTTCTGAGTATTTGTTCATGCTTAGCATTTTCACTTTCACGTAATGTATATTTGTAATCTTTCGATAATCTGACTAGTGGACCAATGGATCATCTAAAACACATAATTAGACAAATTATTAAAATAGTAAAATTTATGTGTTCTTATGTAAAATTCAATATTGTATCTGAAAATAAAGGGTCCAACACACAAAATAATCCAAATTAAAAAACTGTTTGTATTGATAGCCTATATAATTCCATTGAAGTACAGGAGAAATAAAATAATTTCTTATAACTGTGTAAAAACGCCGAATTAGGCTGAACAGGTAAGGTGAACTGTCAGATTGCTGAGGGAGTATTGTAATAATTAAATGTAATATATTCATGTAAATATGGAATATAAAATACATAAAGTATGTAAATAAACAGCATATAAAAAGCGTATACGGCATGTAGAGAATATTGTTGAATTATTGTGCTCATTTAATCATAAGTTCATGGATTTAGACTTAATAACTAAAAACTGTCCGGTCCTAGAGAGAGTTCGATAAAGATATAGCCAGCCCCAGCTCTGCACGTGTGTTTGCGCTTGCCGTTGCGAAAGGGTAAGAAAAAAGTGATCTTTTTATTTATTTTCCCGGTGGTAGGGTAAATTAAATGCAGGCATTTCAGTAAAGACATTTCATTAGAAGAAACTCAGCGAAGGTAATTCAGGACAGAACTAACACAGTGAGGACAATTCAGTAGAGAACAAACTCAGGGCTACAATTCAACGCGGGGTAACATAGCATGATGAGATGTGCAAATGGAAGAAACAGTTTTATTTGTTTATATATATACACTGCTGGCCACACAAAATACAACACCCTGAAGGAAGCATGTAAACCATGTGAAATTTACATCATGAAATTGCGACGATGAGCTATGCAAATCATTAGCATTGCAGCGCAGACGCACATCACGGGCAACCGTAACGCCACTTGCAAGCGCTGTATAAGGAGAAAGCAGATTGGCGATTTGAAGTACGGCAATTGTTTTTTCATGCGTTTTCTTGCGTAAGCTGTTTACCTATGCCTCGTGGAAGACATCGAGCGTCTTTTGACCAAGTTTCTGAATTCGACCGAGGAAGAATAGTAGCCTATAGGGATTGCGGATTATCCTTCAGAGAAATCGGTAAACGTGTAAACCAAGCAACTGTGATGTAGATCTGTGATCGCTGGATGCAGGAGGGAACGATGGACCGACTGGGTCGATCACACCCACCTCGTTGCACCACTGACCGTGATGACAAGTAGATTATGCGCATGGCAGGGATGGATCACGCAGCCACATCACGAGCCATAGCACAACAGATTCAGTCTGCTACGCATCATTCGATGTCCGCTCGTATCATTCGACGCCGTTTGCAGCAGAGTGGAATGTCTTCAAGGCGTCCATTGCTTCATTTACCCTAGACTCAAAACCACAGGCGCTTGAACCTCCAATGGTGCGATGAATGGCGAACATGGACAACGGAATGGAACGAAATTGTGTTAACTGACGAATCCCGCTTCTGCCTGCAATATCATGATGGTCGGATTCGAGTTTGGAGACACCGTGGTGAGAGGCTGCTGAACTATTGCGTTATGCATAGCAACCCTGGTCCTGGACCCAGTATCATGGTTTGAGGTGATATTGGATTTCACTACCGCACCCCTCTATTACGCATTATAGTACACTGAACAGCCAGCACTACATCTCTGAGGTGTTGGAGCCCGTGTTCCTCCCATACCTTCAGCGCTTGCCAACAGTCATATTCCAACAGGATAATGCGCGACCACACGTGGTACGCAATGTTCAAGAGTTCTTCTTCACCCATCAGATTGATTTGTTTCCTTGGCCTGCTTGTTCTCTCGATCGATCGCCAATCGAAAACGTGTGGTTTATGCTTGCACAACTACTGGCCCGGGATACACCACCCTCTGCTACACCAGATCAATTTTGGCAGTATGTGGAAGCCGCATGGCATGCTGTACCATAAGGATACATCGAAAGCCTCTTTGATTCTATGCCGAGGCGTGTGACAGCGGTTATAACCAACAATGGTGGCTACTCTAACTACTGATTTTGTCATCAACCACACTTCACAAGAGGCTGTAATTGAATTAATAAATTTCGCTGTGATATCTCTGGTCCTTCTGAGTGTTGCATTTTGTGTGACCAGC
This sequence comes from Nephila pilipes, assembly GCA_019974015.1. NCBI lineage: Eukaryota > Metazoa > Arthropoda > Arachnida > Araneae > Nephilidae > Nephila > Nephila pilipes. Next base: position 260,816 of record BMAW01030035.1, on the reverse strand, counting down.
AGTGTAGTATTTAGATGGAAAACAAGAATAATAATAAAGAAGTTTAAAAACATCTAATTAAAATTATTTCTTTAAAATATACGTGATTTTATAGTACTGAAAATTTTTAGCATTGTTTATGTTATCTGACCAACGTCAATTGTTACCTCGAAATTGAAATTTTTTTTCGGTGGTGATGTGAGCATTTATTCCTTATTGTTTCTTTCAAGAAAACATTTAATTCAATTTTCCATCTTAGTGACCTTCTATCTATTTTTTGTTGCCACGGATTCACTGTGCTAATTTTATTTCTTTTCGTTCTAATTTTATTTATTCTGCTTCAAAGCTTGTATAAACCTCTAAATGTTTGGATGATTGACTTAAACAAGGCTGTTAAACTAATAATACTACCCTTCAGTACTGTTATTTGTTTTTGATGAATTAACTATTGTGTACATGAAGTTGATTCAATTTTTCATAAGGCTATTTGAGTGTATTTTTCTTATTATTCAGTCATGGCCTCCTACGTAAGTGTCTTAGAAGAAATAAGTTAATTCTTAGTCACTTGAATAATGACGAATAAAATAAATCTTCTAAGTTTTCAGAAACAGGTAATGTTGTAATAAAGGCCAATGCAGCTAGTTTTCGAATATTTAATGCCATAGTGCTGTGCGTTTGTGAAAAATAATTTCATAGTTAATTTATAATTAAATTTAATAGAAAAATAATTTCATAATAATTTCATAGAATAATTTCATAGTTTCCCATTTCATAGTTTTCATAGTTAATTTCATAAAATAATTTCATAGTTTTCATAATTTCATAGTTTTCATAATTTCATAGTTTTCATAATTTCATAGTTCAAAATACATTTTTGAACTCTTTATCCAAACATAGCATGAGTGAAGTCCCGTTTAAAGTAACATAGCACAGAAGGCATATTTTGCTATATTTTAAGAATCTGTTAAAACAGTAGGTGAATTGAATCCAGATTTCAATACTTTTAAGGCTTGAAATATTTTTACGCTCATGTTGTTGTTTTATTTCTCCTTATTAGAATGTATGCTTTAGGAAATATCTAATTACATGGATGACTTACATGACATAGAACTATGTGAATAAATGCTAAGAAGATTTAAAAATTCCATGAGAAAAACAAAGCTGAGGATCGCATAAAATAAAATTCATGTTAGACAGCTGGATTAGGGATGTAGTAAGATAACAAGGCACATATTTCTTTTTCTCTTTTGCTAGTGTTATTCTGATAGTTGCTAGGGTATAAATACAGAACAACATGTGCGTACGCACTCGCAACTTGAATATTTTTTGGCATACAGAAATAAGTTTTTTAATGTGCATGGTGAGAAGTTGCACATTAAACACACATTTTTCACTGCATGGTGAGAAGTTGCAAGTGGTTCGAGGTAATTCACCATATTTGCATTCAATATTACTCTTTGAAGAAACATGAAAGTGATATTTTACTTTATCATGTATCGTTTGAACTTTATCGAGAGTTCTGGTTTGGTTGTGAAAGAGTCAATTGTGTATTTGTTCCTCACACTGAAGTTTCTTGCTGTAAATATAGCATTAGAATTTCACCAACTTCTAGGCTCTTTTAATTTCTTCATATTTCAATGGAAAGTTCTCGTGATTAAAAAGGGTATTTTTTTGAAACTACATTACTGTGAAGACTGCAGGAGCGAACTACAAATACTAATGAAATTATGTGTGGGCGTATGATTACCACGCTCAACCTATAACAGATGTTGTATATTTCCACTAGCAAAGGCTGCCATCTGCACACAAAAAAAATAACAAGTTTCATTTCTCGCATTTATACATTTTATAGATTTGTGTTGTGCACTGATTTATATAGCGGTGTTTTCCGTGAATCGTTCACACTGAACTGTTGTAGATACATTTTTCTTTTCTTAACATGCTGAAAGCTAAATATTATTAGCAAGATTATATTGTTACTTCGAAATGCTATTTTCATTCGCTATTTTAGTTTAAAATATAAATATATATTTTAAGATTAACAATTGTATGATACTCTAAATGTTTTTGAAATGTACTAATACATTTGAAAAACACATACAAGAAGGTTTTATTCAAATCTTAACTTAAGCCTTGAATTTAAAATCTTTATTTAAAATGTCTACACTTGAAGGTTGATCATACGTATTAAACCCAAGTGATATGTAATATTTAAAAGAAAATAAACCTTTCTTGAACAAGTGTAAAATTCTGAAATTTCTTAAAATCCCCTTCGTTAAGAAATACTATTTTAAACTAGATGAATGCTTTTTTTTATTTGGAATGTTTATCAAAATTAAATAAAATATTATGTTCAAGAAATCTCTTTATATATATATATATATATATATATATATATATATACATATATATATATATATATACATACATATATATATATATATATATATAAATATATATATATATATACACATAAATATATATATATATATATACTAAAATAACCCATGAAAGATATATTAAACATTATTAAGGTTTTCTGAAGTACTTGCAAAAAAAGAGAAAAGATAAATATCCTTCAAAAACTTAAAAAAAACTATTACATTTAGTAGTGCCATAAAAATTCAGGAAATCTTTTTAGTCAATAAACAATTAAAATCTTCAACAAATTTAGAATAAATTTTTGATTACTAGCAATTAAAAAAAAGATAGAAGTTGCAATGGAGAATAGACGTTTATGGCCGAGAGCATTTAATGTTTTTTTCAAAAGATTTTTGTTTGCTTTGTTGTAATTGAACTGACTTCGATCAGAACATAACATTATGTATTCAAAACAGATGTCGTAGATAGTTTAGCTATTTTCCTTTTTTTCACTGACTGCAAGCTGAATAAATAAATATTCCGAAATGAACTACGACATATGCTTTTTCCTGCTTAGAATGCTTTTAATGTACGATGAACTTATTTTGATTCTTTTCAGAAAAATCGTGATTCAAAAGAGTAAACAGACAAAAAGAAACGCACAGCTCAGAAAAGAAGGGACAAAAAACTCTTTCTCCCTATTTATTGGAATGAACGAGAAAAATCTAAAACTACTTAGTTTAAGATGTTCATAGCTAACAGGAATATGCAGAGTAAGTTATTGCTATTTGAGATTAACTCTTAGACTGAATAAACATTTTCTACATTGAGAAAAATATTAGGAAAATAATATTATATTGTAATTCTAATACATAAATATTTATAAGTAATTTTGAAATTTTCTTCAAGCAATGAAATTGAGAGCTTTCACACAAAGCTAGGCTAAGCCTCCATAATGTGAAACTCTTACGACTTTTGTACGAACAATGATACTGTAATGGAACTAACCACTATGTCATTATGCCATCAAATTTTCTCATGCACTACTTTTTTTTGTTCGTGCTCTTTCGTTCAGCATTTTTCTGTGTTTGAGTTGTAAAGACGTGAGAATTTTAATTTTTCCTTTTCGAATAAACTGTTAAGTTGGATGTTGAATGATTCGTAGTTTATTAACGTCGCACTAAGAAACAACACGAACGATATTGACGAGGGATCTTGTAATTTTTAACCTTGGTCAAGTGATGAGGGGGACACCTGAGTTGGCACTTCCTTTCCAAAAATCCACACCACGCTAACGGGAGGGCTTACAGTTCTGGTATATTTAATGTGCATCAGCTCCTTTGCACAGTAGGTCTTCATTTGCATCAGGTTCGAACACTTGACTCAATGGAAATAGCGGTGAACGTGATTTCACGATCTGAACCACTTTGTTGTCGAGGTCACAAATGTTGGGTGATGAGTAAACTCATAATTTTAAATTAAAATGAATAGTTTTAAATTAAAGTTTTTGTTGTTCCTTTTGATGGAAAATCAATAATTTCTCTCTCAATGAATGAAACTCAAGTGCCAAATTACAGTTACCAGACATAACAATATAAATTGTCAAAGAATGAAATAGTTGTATTTAGTGTTTTTAAATTACTTTTATTGCAGTGAATATCTTATGTATTTAATTTTACGACATTAGAATATTTGTAATATTTATCTTCTTTTCTTTTTCATTTTATTTCGTTTCTTGTAATTCTCATCCGTTTAAGTATTCGACTACGTTCGGAACCATAATTTTGAAAAAAACATATAAATGAATAATTTTTTTCGATATTTAATTTCATATGAATTAGAATGTACATAAAAAAGCATTTCAAAAGTTGTATTGCAATGAAAAAATTTTAAAATGCATTTTTTTTGGCATAAAATAAGAAAAAAAATAACACATTTTTAAAATATTCTTCTTTTCTGAAAAATCTTTCTATAACATTGTTATTCAGCATATGTGTTGATAGGATACCTGTACAAAGCCTGAACTAAGAAATTTTAATAATTCACATTATTTGCAGAGTTATTATGAGTCGAAGTAACAACACGCCTTTTTTTTTTTAAAATTCCTCCCCTCTTATGCATTAAAAATTGAATAAATCCTCTAATAATTATACCATACATTACAAAAATCCTATTTCAGGATCTTAAGAATAATATAAAAAACACTTCTACCAAATTCTATCAATATATGGAAAAGAACATTCGAGTTACCTTTCAAAAATAACTTCTAATAAAATAATAATATTCGAATATTACCTTTCAAAAATTGTAAACATACTGAAAATTATATTTTTCAGAAAATGGATTTAAAGTTAAAACTGATATTAAAAGGAAATGTCTGATATTAAAAATATTTATAGCTTGATTTCTATGTACTGTTGCTACAAATGGAAGGTAGCTTCAGAAAGAGAAGATTTCAAATATTTTAAAGGAGAAATTAAAAAAAAAAAAAACCCGGTATTTTTTCCTAAATTCGAGTTTTTAAGGTAGTCGGATACCTTCATAATAAAGCATTTGTTTTCATAATAAAGCAATGTTGTGAATGTACTGATAGGCCGCGTTATATTGTTGAAATATGTTTCTGGTAATATATTGAAGATAATAAAAATTGCACCAGTAGGAAAGAATGAAGGTAACATAAAAAATAAAAACAGTTTTTTGATTAAAATTCTATCGGTACCGATTTTTGTCTAGATATTCTGAAATTCTTCGCTTCGTATACTAAATAGATCTTTAATAACATATTGATATCCCTTTTGCACGCAAAGCACGCCAGATTTCATTTAGATAAATGTTTCCCTTGTCGTTGGATGGGATGTGACAGGTATGAGCACGAAGCTTAAGCCATCAGATATTATCGCGTTCAAATTCTATTTCGGGAGGAGAAATATTCACAATGTCACATCTACCAAATATCAGAAAATCTAATAGTGGATTAGTTTTAGGAGATCCAAAGAGGACTGTAGAAGTTATTTCATACATACTGAAAAACACATGGCTGATAGTAAGGTGTACTTTCTTAGTATGTAACATGCTGGCTGTGGTTATTGTTATATAAGAAGAGTTAAAGTTATAATGGATATTACTGAATGTTATTTTGAAAGTTTTTCAGCACGTTCGTGTTGATTTTCTGATTCTATTATGAGATTTAATATTTTACATAGTTACATTGAAAATGCTATTTTACCTGTTTCAGTTTTGTATTTTTCTATGGTGTTAAAAATTGTTTGAAAGTTGTAAGATATTAGTAAATAAAGATAAAAATAATAATTATAAGATAGTAAATTATAAGATTAAAAGTAATAATTCATAAAAAAGGATTTGTTAATTTTTTTTGCAATATATATATATATATATAATCATAGCAAAATATTTAAATTTTTTTTATCAATTATTACATTTAATAATATACTTATCAGAATATTTTAAGAATTGAAAATTTCTATGAAAATACAAACTTATCGAAAGTAATTAAAGAATTTTCTTTTTAATTTATGATAAAATCTGTGACTGTTTGAGGCCTAAGATTCTTAATATTCAATATGGGATGTGTAGAATTTCCTGCATTAGTTATTCATTTCATATGTAAGTAATCCTTAACATTTTTTAGCATTAGAAAATATTAATTAAACCTTTTAAAATACCTATACGAGTAATTCATTTAGAAAACCAGCATTGAAAATAAAATTCTTTTAGACTTAAAACTCTAAATTCTAAATTTATATTCATTTTTATAATGCAAAGATAAATGCCCCTATGTTGCATAGACATGTACTGTTTTTCTAGTTCTATACTATACTGACTATTTATCAATTTTTTAAACTAGCGTTTATAACTGCTATGCAATATAGGATGATGTAAATGAATTAATAAAAACAACGATTAGAAAAAGAAGCATAATTCAATGGAGTTACATTTATTAATTTAAGAGAATGCGAAGATTTTTCATTTAATGAAACTGATAAACTCAATAAAATCAAACTTTGAAAAAAAATGTTTCTGTTTATATTTATGATCAATTTAGGCTTATCAGAAAATTATAATTCAATTACTACTATTGCTAAGAATTCAGAATTTTATGAAAATTTGTTTTGATTATTTTTACAAATTGTTTGCTGAGTTGGATGCTTCTGAAGTTCTTGAATTATCACACTAATGGAGGAAAAGTGAACATCGAATACTTCTGCATACTTAGCTCTTTAGTGATAAGAATTATAAAATTTTTGACGTTAGTTTATATATTAGTAAGATTTTAATAAGCAATCTTTGTTTTTAAGCTTATCTAAGATTCTTAAAGGAAACCTTATTATAGATAACTAATAACAATGTGATGTTACAATTTAAAAATAATTCTCAGTCAACTATAAACTGAAGTTATTACATTATTTACAATAATTGTCTTTCACTAAGTCTATACATTAACGATAATTAATAAGAATTTCTCAGAAACATTAATCATTAAAATTAATTACTACGAGAAAATAATGTGACCTTAAAATTTAGAATTATAAGATTAAAAATGTAACGGGTGTCCATTACTTATGAAGACATAAAATATTACTCGCCGTTAAATCTTCAATCTTTTATACCAGCTATGAAATATTTCTCAAGAATCAATAAAATCTATGCATCAGAAACAAAATTATATTATTCAGAAACATGGGAAGCTTATTGATTTGTTTTATTCGAATACGTATTTTTCGTTTCATGAGTTTATTTTACATAATCTTTGTAGTAAATATTTTTTTTAAATACAGATTCTTCTCTTTTGTTTATACTCAATTTTTGCTTCACCAACTAACAAAACTTTGGAAATAAATATTCTCATTTTAAAAAATGAAAAATGTCTTCGATGTGTTTCATGCTTCAATAAATTGTTCCTTTTCACAAGTTACTTACCTTTGTAGTAAAAATTAAAAGCAAAGTTATAGTTTCTTATTTTATGGTAATATTTAACTATTGTTTGACAAGATAACATAAAATTGAAAACAATGCTCTTGTTTAAGAAAAAAAAAAGTCCAATGAATTTCATGGTTTATTAAGTTATTTTCGTTGAAAAATAATTAAAATGATTAGCGAGTTTCGTTAAACATAAAATATTGTCTGCAGAGGATTTTAAAGATATTCATATAAGCGAAAATAATAAGCAATAAAATAATTGGAACTACCTCTGCAAATTTAATTTTAACATGTGCTAACGTTTTTTCTGTTAAGTTCTCGAGAAAGTTGAGTGATTCAAACTGAATTTTTCAACTTTCACATATGCTTACTTTAATTAGCGTAAAGTAAGCGTACTTCTGAGCTCCAGGCTCCACAGCAGGAATTACTATTAAGAAAAAGAAAATATCTTCTCCAAATTCCTGATGCGTTTTTATTTTCAAAAGCAATGGATTCTAAAATTTAAAAACGTTGCCAAGGTCAATAACAAAAAGAACAAAAACAGACGGTTCAACTTTAAAAATCTATTGCAAATTCAATATTAAAGCAATAAACTGCTTAAGTAGCAATTGCAAAGATCTAGCAATAAACTGCTAAAGTAGCAATTGCAAGGATCTAGCAATAAACTGCTAAAATAGACAATGGTATTTGGTTCAGATATTAAAACGAAAGCAAACAATAAAGTATGAGTAGTAAATTAAATGTACCATAGCAATGTAATATACCTTAAGATAATAATGTTTTATAATATCAATATTTTTAGCCTAATGCCATGTATTCTTTGTTTTATTCTCATGTATTTTCTTAAAGCCATTTTCTCAAAACAACTACATATTAGCACATTTTAAGAAGAAAAATAAATCTGATTATTTACTTAAAATCTACATATTTTTAAATGTGTCGAAAGCGCATTCAGTGACACAATAAAGTATACACAATGGACTGTTAACTCACAATTGACTGAATATCGCAAATTTAGCCTGGTAAAAAAAGTAAGAGTACAAGATTTTAATAGCTGATAAATGTTGACTCTTTGCTGCAATTTCACTGATTTAATGCATTTCAATTCAATTTTGAATTTCCGTATTAATGCTGATTGTATTAATTCGAATTGTCTCTTTCAAGTTCCAACATGAACTTAGTAGCAGAAAATCGTCAATACCTTTATTCGTGTTTATCATCAAATAGCAGACAATTTAAGATATATTTATCAATTAATGTTATTGTCATATCACAATCTAGCCAGAATGTGAGCAATCATTGTTTTACTTACTTAGTTATCAGTATTCTGTTAAGGAACATGGGAAAAATTTAGACTTAAGCTCGGAATCTATAATATTTTCTCTGCGATGAATTATAGAATATGTCTCTGAACTTATCAAGGTATTCAACTTTTAAATTTTGACTCCTACTGGAAGTGTGTATTTGAATTTGGTAACACTGTCTGATTGGATTTGATTGTTTGTAAACGTCGCACTGAGAAACAACATATTGGGCTATTAGCGTGAGTGAGTGAAAGTCAAGTTTATTTGCTCGAAAACCAGATGTGGCTATGTTGCACCAAAAAAGATGTAATTGTCGTCTAGGTGCTTGGAGAAAAAGGGAAAAAGATAAAAAGTTTTGACAAGAGGGAGGGTCGAAAATAGAGAAGAATCGCTAGGGTATTCCGGGTTTACTTTACCCATGTTTACCAAAGGCAATAAGCCCCATGAGGAAGTAAAAGATTACTCGGGTCTTAAGGGTTATGATCACTGTAGCTACCTAAGGAATAAAAGCCCCTGAAGACTCCTGATATAAACCTTAGGGACAGGGTACCCGAATGTACCTCCCAGACACTGGGTACCCATTTTAGTTGTCTTTTGCAACATGCATGATTTAAAGTAGGACTATTCTCTCACACCCGATCACCACACGGGTGGAGGACTATTGGAGATGGACCTCGTAATTTTGAACCTTGTTCAAGTGACGAGGACAGTACCTAATCTGGCACCTCCCTCTCCAAAATTTTTCAGCACGCCAACAGAAGGACTTTGATCCTTAATTGATTTAACATGCAACACGGAGAGTCTTAAGTGGCATCAGGGCTCGAGTCGAAGACCCGATGAAAACAGTGCTAACCGCGATTTTGCGACCATGAATATTAGGCAACCGCGGATATGTATTAACACTATCAACACAGAGAAAAATTTAATAAGCAACAAAAAATACTTGATGATGCATTAGAGTTAAATACATTTGTATAACGAATGTCATACCATTTGGTTGAAATAAAATAATTTATAATTAATTAGGTACACTTTGCTTGATATACAAATTAAGAAAAATTTATTTTTAGAACACAGACAGAAATGACATGCAAAATTTATATATGTTTCAGTGTTCTTCGTACAGAAGGAAAAAAAATATCTATTTATATTCTTATACTTCTCTTACTCTCGGAAAAAAAACTATGTTTTTATTATATATTTATTAAATTTAAAAATGGCGTGTTTCAGTCCTTCGATTACATAAATCAGAGAAGGAAAAAAAAACAACCTTTGTTTAGTGTTCAAGCAAACACACCGCTTATTAAAAATAATAATGAAAACCCGAAATTAAATTTCAAATATTTTTTTAGAGTAATTTCGCACACATTAAAAAAAAGATGATTTATTTTCTGAAGAACACAAAGCCAAAATTTCTTTTATTCTTCATGATCTGAAAGCATTTCATACCTGCCGAATGGCATTCACATGACATCCGAGTACAATACCCTATCCATTGTGGTCCCCTTTTCATCTTTCTTTGCCTTATTTTTATTTGGTCAATCCATTGCGTTTGTTTTTCGGTTTTTTTTTTATTCCTAGGAAGAACTATAGGATGTGTAAATGAGCTTTTATTTCAAAACCATGCTAGACTAATGGTGCAAGAGCTTTTCTCTTTGTGGCCTTTTCTTTTATTTGTGTTATTATTGAAATAAAAGAACTAATTAAGAATGCCGAATCTCATTTTCTACGCTGTTAGAGGCCAATTAATCTAAGTCTTCCTTTCAACGGGAATATTGGGCACCACAGGAATGAACGATGGTTCAATTAATAGTTATTTGTTTTAATTAGCTGTTCTGTTTTTTACCCATGTCCTGGAGTTTTAGGAGCATTTATTGTTCTTTGTCTTAAATATAAAAATTAAAGACCACAGAAATGCGAAACCGCAATATCGCATTTTTTTGACCATCGGCGTTTTAAGGCTTCTGTGGTTAGAGGAACAGATCGTATTGTGGTATTTTTAGAAAAAGAACTTCGATTGGTTTTAATCATTTTCATGCCTCAGTGTTCTTAAAGATCCAATGTAAAAGAAGCGGATGAAAACTTAAATAAATATTTAAAAAAAGTAATTTAAGAAGGTTTGAACAGTTTGGGATAGCCTTTTTGAATTTGTTCAAAATTAAATGGTTTTACCAAATGCTGCTCAGAAATATAACTCTACACTTAATTATTTGATTAATTAATTTTGGTACTAAAACTATAAATTTTTTGTACGCCATTCCAAGTTTATGTATGTTTTATAATTAATTATTTTCTTTTAGATTATATATTTCTTTCCTCTCAAAAAATAATATAACCCAGTAATAAATTTAGATTTTTTGATTATCTTTATACTTTATAATATATTAGCTACTTAAAAGAGCTATTGTTTTAGTTGGATCGCCTTAGGCGTACCAGATCATTTTACATTTTTTGTATCGTTTGTTTCAATTTTAATTGCATATAAGTTAGATATATTCAATTTAATAATTTATCGTTTGTTTTAATTTTAATTACATTCAGCTTAAATACATTTAATATAATAATTTATCGTTTCCTTTGCTTTTAATACCGGATTTGTTTATTTTTGTCCCTTTCTCGATATTTTATCATTTACTTTAATTCCTATATTTAATTGAGTAATTTAATAATAATTAAAAAAAGCTCACCTTGGGTGGCTAAATCTGTTTGTAGCAACACCTTGCATAGAACTTTTTTACTGTTTATTTCCGTTTTTGTTTTAAATTTGAAAATAAAAATATAATGAAAATTAAGTATTTATGAACATTAATGCATTATTATCAAAACTAATTTTAGAAAAAGAAATCGGGAAAATTTAAATTAATGTTATTAGAAAGAATACATTATTACAGTATTGATTGAAATCATGCTTAACTAACTATATAAATATACAAGATAATCATAGCAAAAAAGTAATAATGAATAAAACTAAAATACAAAGTGAATTACATAAGAAAATCATTATATATTATATACAAATTTTGGAAAGCAAGTAAATGAAACAAAAAATAATATAACTATCTAATAAAAATTGATAGAAGAGATAAAGAAATGGAAAAATTGAAGCATCATAAAATGAAAGAATATAAAAGAATGTAATATAACATAATACAATAAGTGTGGTGACAGTCTGAAAAACTATTAAAAGGAGGATTTTTCAGAATTAATGGCCGAACTGTTCCCTTCAGCAATTACATTGTAGAAAAACGGTTATAAAACCAAATATAAAAATAAGCGTTTGATGTACACTGCGAAAAACGGGTACGCAAAATCGAGTAGAAAGTGCTCACTTTTGAATACTTCACATACTCAAAATGGCTCTGATCCCAACGTATTCAAATTTGAGATTCGCACATACTCATTTTTAGTAACAAGCACATACTCAGAATGGCAACTTCACGTACTCACTTTTGAATACGTCACATACTCAAAATAGTTCCGATCTCAACATACTCATATTTGAGACTCGCACATACTCATTTTTGTACGTACTCAAAATGGAAACTTCACATACTCATTTTTGAATATAATCTTGTATCAATTATAAGTGTGGAACAGAAAAATGAGTGTCATGTATTCATTTGTGAATCTGTTACTGCTTCAAATATGAGAATCAAACAATCCAGTGAGTATGTTTTGAATTTATTTTCCGATACTGTTGTATCGAAAATGAATTTTAAACAGAAAAATATATATCAATTAAAATTTTCAGGGAAATAAATAAGCGCTCCTTTATTTGCAAGTATCATTTTCTTCATCTTATATATTATTTTACACTTTATGAAGTTTTTGTTACAAAACTTCCGATTCAAAATTCATTCATTTACTGTGTGTAACAAAACTGTTACTTTTAGAAACAAAAATGCAACTGTTATGTGATCATAAACTGTAATTTGAGCTTATACCTCAAATTTAAATCAATTCGAGTGGTTTAATAAATCTTAAATTAACGAAAATCGATTCGATTCAAGAGTTAATTCTTTTCAAAACAAATGTGTAAGGAATCTGACCTATTAGTTACAGAAGCAATTCAGTTCATTAAGAATTATATTTATGTTTTTAGAAGCAAAATATAGTTTGTTTCTTACATGTGCAGAAAATGGAGTTTTATTTAAAGTTCAGTCACTTAATAATAAGTTATTAGAAATATTTTGAAACATTATGATGAATATTAGATTTTCCATTATAAAAAACTTAACATTTTTTTCATGTATATTGCTTACATGTATAAAAAATGCTGTACATTACTGTGTGCAGCATTTTTTTCCCCCATCTAATATATATTTACTTTTGAATTAACATCATAACTAAACTAATACCTAAAATTAATGATTCGCTGTACACAGAAAAAATAAAACCGTATCATATTTATGAAAAATTTATTCTGAATATCATGCACATAGATATCTGGTATTTAAAAACAAAACATTCATAATTTTGAAACAAGAATATTAAAAAAAAAATTAATATTTTAACTCCTGCAGATGAAGGCATGTCGCTTTAAAAATAACTTATAAACACTGCTATCTAATCCATGCTATATTCCAACTCTATCTCCATTCGTACAACATTGCTTATGTTTTAATCTAGCTTACAATGAGGTATTTAAAATATAGGAAGTTCTCATATGTAAAGGTAATCAGATTTTTTACTTCTTTCAAAACAACATTTTGTCAGGTTACTAACTACGAGTGAAAATGCTTTTCAAACAACGCTGTTTCAAATAAATATACTATTTTTGCATTGTTATTATGTAGACAGTTCTTTAATTTTTCGAAAGAGAAGCAAGTCATCTACACAACCATATAATACAGCTATATTTTTGGAATATACTTAACCATTATAGTATAAACTATTACATGTAAGAATTTCTGCTTGGTCTGTGAAACCATCCATTCTATAAAGCAGTTCTTGCTGCTTTGAATTATGAACTTTGACACACTTAGATCCCAAAACATGTGTTATACAAGGAATTTTAAAGTTTTTTTTTCTTCCTAAACACATGTTATTTTTAATTGGTGTTAATGGATTAAAATTTACTCGGACAGAGCTTGTCTCCTTATGACAATTGATATTTTTTATTATAAAAAATATCAATATAATAAGATTTTTTTTTAGAAATATCACAAGTGTTTTCAATTAAAGCTTTTTTTGTGATACGTATTATACAATAACATAAATCTATTTTAAACAACATGGATCAGTTCATAATTAAAACAAAATATACATTATGCATTAGTTTGTAAATACATTTAATTTTTATACATAATGTCACATATTGTAAAGAAATTTTGGAATATAGAATAATAAAAAGTATTGAAACTGATTAACATGTTTCATTTTGCCAATTAATTATGTTCATTTTGTAATTTCTGTTCTAAAAAAAGTATTATAAATTTTACACCAAGTTACTCTCTTAGAAAGGTTAATTGCATACAAAAGTTTTTTGTAAACTTGCCTATTTCAAGACTTGTAAGCCATTTTATTGGTTAGAAACCTTTAAAAGCGGAATTTTAAATTATGTGATTTTAGCACTTAGATTTGTGTCATGATATACATAAACTTTTTCAATTTTGTTTTGAACTATATTATGTTCTACTGCAACAGCCACTGCCATAATATTTTGGTGTTGCTTAAAATTGAGTTCATTTTTGGTCTGAATGAATCAAATAGTATGACTTATTAGGTGTCCAAGTAAATACGTAAAACTTGCAACACAATATTTTTTAAATAATGTGTCAAAATAAGGTGAATATTTATTACATTCAGCATATAATTAAATTTGTCATAAATCATACATAGCGAAAATTAATAATTTTACCAACATATATGTCTACCAAAACAAACCTATGTGGTATGCGTTAACATCGGATTTCTCTATGAGCAAGCTGTTTACATCTTGTACATCAGTTTTATTTCAATTCATATATTCAATTATTTACATTCGAAAGGAAATAATCTGAGTATGTTTTTATACATCTCTAGACTTATGCTCGTTTAATTGTGTAGTTAAAATGTTGCTCAGTAAGCCTATTTAAACTTGCTTCTGGCATTTGTTTGTACACTTCCAATATAAGTTTTAAATTATTTTCTGCCTTAAACAGATGTATTTTTGAGCTGCTAACGACTATTCCAGTCTTTTGTTTTGATTAAGCTTATTTTGTACTTCAAATTATTTCATGTTTTAATATTGTTATTCATCATTAGATCATCAGTTGATTCTGACATGTTAAAAATAAGGGCCTCAATATTTATTCTAGTATTGTAGTTATTTTAAACCCTCTGAAAAATACATGTGAATACTTAAAGTGTAATTACGCTCTTCTGAATTATAGTATATTTTATATATAAACACTTTGTATTTATCAGGCTGCTTGTTTAAAAAATAAAGCAATATTGGATTAAACTATTTTCTCATTTAATCAGGATAAATAATTAAAGCTGTAACAGTTATATAACAATTTATGATTTAAACAGGTGCAATTTTGTACCTTGAAGGGTTTTTTAATGTGTTTTGCAAACAAAATTAATTTAATCATAAGTTGATTATAATGTTTCAAATAGGTTTCAACAATATTTAAGAAAAACATATGTGAATATGTAAATTCTATATACAATTTCAAATTTAATAATATATATTTAGCTAGCATTAAATTCTTTTTCTCAAAGTAATATTTATTAATCAAATACAATTTTTACTTATATGTTTTAATGTAAATGAAGAGAAATTTTAACTATTGTAAACAACAAGACACATACCTAAACTTATATTAGTGATAATCTGATTTTTAAAAATATGTATAAAATGTTAATTTTTAAAATTATATTTGAATAGGAATGATACAGTTGGGGATAAAAAACAGAATTTTGAGGAAATAGAAAATTTTACATTCTATAAATCTTGAGTACTGTTTAAGAATCTGTAATGTTGCCTTGTCGTGCAAATGTCCTTCGTGTTTCTTCCAACCAACACCAGAACCGAGATGAATTACAAAGTAATTCATCTCTGCACAAGCATATTAACTTAAAAAAATGCATGAATAAAGTGGTTAAATTGTGTAAATAAAAATACAAGTATCAACATATAAAAGGGGTAGATAATATGATTGACCCTGTACTAAGGTGAACATTTGTAAGTTTTTACAATTTATAATGAATTATACATATCTATAGTATTTGTGTCATGTATCGAATACAAAAGAGATTTTTTTATTTATTCAGTGTGCATAAAGGTTGGAGTTCATGAATAGAATAAAATTTGAATATACTGCACCAAATATTTATTCAAAATTTTGCAATAATTTTGGGCCACATTATAAAAATAAACCAAGATATGAAATACCTGTGTATAAACCTTAATTATATAAAAATCAAATTTTGAATTACAACACAAACAAGTAGTAGTTTCTAACCCCAAGTCATAGGAGTTTAAATTGGATTACTTAAAAAATGTGAGACAATAGTGATGAAACACAAGACAATCACTTATAATATGATGAACAATGAGACATAACAGGAAGGATGCCTGATTAGATTGCGAAAATTTGGTTCCAAAATATACATTAAATTTGAGTTTAAATTAAAACCATATTCATTAAAAAATATATATTCTGATATATCTTACTCCTGTCATAAAGCATCTGAAATTTACTTCAGTTCATAATAAAATTAATCAGGAATAAAAACTATTTTTGTCAACATTTTATTCTGAATGTATCATTTCTAACTTTTTTGATTACCACACAGTATTATTGGAACAAAATACGGATGTACAATTCTTCGAAAATAGTAAAACCTTACATACAAATATATATCTTAAAACAAGATAAAAATGTATAATAATTACTCTGTCAATTAAAAAAGGCAGTTTCCTTACACACTTATGAAGTGAAAAAAAAAATGGAATTCTTGTCGAGCATCATCGCTGTATAGTCATCGATAAAAAAAATGGCTTAAAATTTTAACAACACTGCTTTTTGAATACTGTAACGTTATTCTATAAATATAAGCTTCATACACAAATATTTACTTGTATGAAAGTAATTTTAATGCAAATTAAAGTAAGTAGTCTCTAAGCTACGATTACGATGGGAATACAGACATGAATACGTTATGAATACAGACAAAAAAAAACACCTGTAAAGCACAAATAACTATTCACAGAAAATCATTTTCAAATCATAAATCATGATCAATAACAATTCAACAACATTTTTATATCTTAAATAAAAGAATCTTTCTGTTGTGACTGAGAAAAAAATGTAAACAAACACAGACGCGAAAATGAGTATCCGTACATACTCATTTTAGTATTCCTGTATTCTACCGCGTGTAGCGTGGTAAATACGAAATATAGTTCGAAATATTAAAGCAAACCATATTTGTTTTTGAAACCCACTTTGTAAAATACGTAGTCAGTATATAAAAGGAACTTTTATAGTCCTTATATCTGTAATAATTTTTTGAGAATGCTGATTTCCCATTTTTTTTTGGTTTTGAATACTTGTAATGTTCACATTCGATAAAGGTATACGCTCAAATCTGATACAAACATACTCATTTCAAAATGAGTACGTCTAGGTATTCATTTTTGAGTATAACTTTTTTCTCCGTGTAGCCATAAAATTAATTGTACGCTTACATTAAGAAACTAAGCAGAAAAGGTTTTAAAGTACCCTTTTTTCCAATTCCGAATTCTTGTGCTACACTCGTTAAACTACGTCCATCATCAAGAATGACAATCATTCTACCAAGTGTAAAGACACCCAGATTGTTTCTCAAAGCCATTATTAACATATCATTTCACTTTCTCTTGCAGGGAATGTTTTGAAATGCTTTCTTCTTGCTTCTTTTTAAGTTACCTTGGCATTGTGAAGCGCATTCCACGTGGCGTGACGTCTCCTCTGATGTCACAGTGCCGATATTTGTTTATGCATTATCTTTCTACTGAGCTGCCTTTTCACTGGTCACAAAAAGCTCTTTTATATTCAGAGCTGCATATTCAAAAATTTATTTTTGCATTAAATATATAAAGAAAGAAAAGGAAATTTAATGTTGTAACAGGCTTTAGACTGTTAATCAGGGTTATTTTAGAAAGACAAACTATTTGTTGGATATCAATGCATATTTTATTTCCCTTCCCCCAACATAAAATGGATTGCGCCGCGCCATGTAAGCTCAGGCTGCGCATGCACGCAATGGATGGCGAAGTTCTCTCCTAAGCACTAATACGTTACTATGACTCTTGATGCTGTTGAATCTCCAAGCGTGAAACTCACGCTGCCGCTCCCTCTTTTATAAATGTCTTTCTGTAAGTAAACCATCTTTTCGTAATTGTGCCATAGTTCACACTGCGTTTACTTACAACAATGGTCATGGGCCCAGAAACTAAAATAATGAACCATTAGCTGTGCACATTACGAAATAATCTATCTAAAACGGCACTTAAATCTAAAGAGCTGCGTATCCCTGATAAAAAAAAAGAGCTGAAATCATGGCGAAACTGAACGCTATAGAGAAGCTGAACAACGAAAATTACGATACGTAGAAACTGCAAATCGAAGCTGTTTAAATAAAAATGACTACTGGGATTATGTCAACGGCAACGAAACTAAGCCTAACGAAGGTGCCACGCCGGACGCCATTGAAAAGCTACGGAAATGGACTGAAATCGTTCGAAAGCTCGTGCGGACATTACATTGTCTATCAGCCCAAGCGAACTTTGTCATATTAGACATTGCACAACATCCAATGAAGTTTGGGAAAAATTAAAAGCTGTATTCCAATCTAAAGGACCAGCCAAAAAGGCTTCGCTTGTAAAAAAATTATTGTTCCGGAAAATGACCTACACAGAAACAATGTCGGATAATCTTAAAGAATTTTGTGACACAGTAGATAAGTTGAAAGAAATGCAGCTGGATATTGCAGATGATCTCTTATCCATTTTATTTCTATACAGCATTCCTGACTATTTCGAAAATTTCCGATGTGCTATTGAATCCAGAGACGAATTGCCGAATCCTGAAATTCTCAGAATAAAATAGCAGGAAGAATTTGGAGTAAGAAAAGGAAAGGTAAATCTTGCATCACAGCGTGCTCTATACTCTTCAGTAAGATAGGATAAGCAGTATTCAAAAATGAACTCTGAGAACTGGAAGGCAAACCAAAACAAAGCAGCGAATCAGAAGTCTTTTAGAAATCTAACGTGTAATTACTGCACAAAGTATGGACATAAAGCATCGGAATGTCGCAAGAAAATATTTGACAGAAAACACGCATCTCCAAATCACCATGTTAGTGAAATCTGATGAATACGCATCGTAGGCTATGTGCTATAATAAAGGCTAGAATGAAAGTAATTCAACCTCCTGATATTTAGATAGTGGAGCCACCTCTCACATGTGCAACGATGAAAAGCTATTCAACGAAATAAATAAAGAAACAAATTTTCGTAAAATTAGCTGTCGATAAAACCACTGATGTAACCGGGAAATGTTCTGTTAGCATAACTGTTCAAAATGCTAAGCACTTAAGAATAATTCTTTTGAAGAATGTGTTATGTGTGCCAGAATTTAAATGCAATTTAATATGAACATCTAAAGCCACAATGAATAATCGATCCCTTTTTTGTGTGTGAAAAAGAAGCAAGAGTAATTGAAGCCAATGGAACTGTTCTGATGACAGCGATCCGCAAAGGAGATTTATACTGTTTGAAACCGAAAATTGAAACGGCAACTATCGTAACCAAATTTTAAAAGCAGCATCAAAAATTTGCACATTTAAATGAAAGTGATCTAAGGAAATTAAAGACTAGAAGAATCGTGTGAGGATTACATTTTGATATAGAAGATTCCGTAAAGGACTGTAAATCTGCATCCAGTCAAAACAGACTATTGCCCCTCTTTCAAAAGGATCTAAATTCAAAAATAAAAATCTTTTAGAGCTTGTACATTCTGATGCCTGTGGACCTATGCGAGTACCGTCACTAGCCGGTGCGTATTATTTTGTTACTTTCATTGATGATAAATCAAGATATGCAGTAATAAATTTCTTGAAAATTTAAGATGAAGTGAAAAAAGCCTTCATAAACTATAAAGCTTTAGTTGAAAATCAAACAGGGAAGAAAATTAAAACATTTCTTACCAATAATGTATTAGAATATTGCGGATCAGAATTCGAAACTTTCCTTAAAGAACAAGGCATCCGAAGAGAAAAATCTGCTGTTAGGACCCCTCAACAAAAATGTCGCAGAAAGAGCAAATCGTACTATAGTTGAAATGGCCAGGTGTCTCTAAATCCAATCTGGATTAAATTCTAACTTCTGCATAGAGGTAATTAATTGTTCTATTTACACTCATAATTGCTCGCCTAGCAAGTTCATTGAGAATTCAACTCCATACGAACTCTTTTTTGGTATAATGCCGAGTGTGTCACACTTTAAAGTGTTTCGACAAAACGCATACGTGTTGAATAAACGATTGAAAGGCAAATTTGAGCCGAGATCGAACGAACATATCTTCATCGGATATTCGATAGAATTGAAAGCATATTGATAAGAAAACCAGAAAAATAATAGCAAGCCAAGATGTGATATTTATTGACGAATTTGAAAACAATCTGCCAGCTTCAGAAATGGAATTCATTACTCTGCCTGAAGAAAAACAAAACTATACTCTCAGCGATGGTTCGTTATCTGACCTTGACGATGTAACGAAAACAGAAGCAACTTCATCGGACTTCCAAACTGAAACCAAAGTTTCGGATAATTGTCATTCTTCCTTGTAGAAGCGTTAGTCACCACGCTCCAGGAAAGCCTAGGATTTTAAGAACAGGCAAAAGAGGTCGTCCAAGAAAGGGATACGGACAAGTTTCCATACTTACGGATTGTTTTGAAATAAGCCCGAGGGTTAAAGAGGCTCTCGTTAGACCGAACAAAATAGACTAGAAAAATGCTATGAAAGAAGAACACGATGCATTAATTAAAGAAAATGCATGGAACATTATTTCCAAGACCCAAACATAAAAAGGTTAAAGGATCAAAATGGGATCTAAAAACAAAGTTCAAAAAAGATGGAACTGTTAAAAATAAAAGCAAAAATTATTGCAAAAGGATGTTCCCAAAAATTTGTAATAGATTTTAACGAGAATTTTTCTCCAGTTTCAAGATTAAGTTCATTCCGAACTGTTATTGCTTACGCAGTTGAAAGCAACCTCACTGGATATCAATTAGACTTCTCTTTATGGTCTGAAACAATCAGGGAGACAGTGGTACAACAAACTGGACACTAAACCCAAATCTCTTGGGTTAAAATCGTTAAATGCTGACAAATGTGTTTATCATATGAAATCATCTTCTGCTGAAGCAATCATCATTGTATATGTTGTGATTTAATGGTGTTTACCAGCAGCAAAAACATTTATGAAAATATTTACGGTGAGTTCGCAAAAGCTTTCAAAATGAAAGACCAGGACTATTGCATTATTGCTTAGGAATTGAATTCAAACAAGACAAAAACAGTTTAACAATATCACAATTAAAGTATAATGATGATATCTTGCACAAGTACAAAATGCAAGAAGCAAAAACTGTTGCAACTCCCATAGATGCAAGCATTAAATTAACCAAAGAGATGTCTCCACAGAATAAAGAAGAAAATTCGGAATTGCAAAACTTAACATTCCGATCTTTAACTGGTTCTCTAATGTATCTGTCAGTCGTCACAAGACCAGACATTACTTACGCTGTCAATTTTCTTACCCAGTTTAACAACAATCCAAGAAAAACACATTAGATAGCAGCCAAAAGAATCCTCAAAGGAAGTAAAAATCAAGGATTAATTTACAAACAATCTGCAAAACCATTAACAGGATATGTCGATTCTGATTGGGCTTAAAATTTCAACGACAGGAAATCTTGTACAGTATATGTCTTCAAGTATGCTGCAGAAGTTATTTATTGGAAATCAAGAAAACAACGAACTGTTGCATTATCAACAACAGAGGCAGAATAAATGGCTCTCTCAGAAACTACAAAAGAGACTCTTTATCTACAAAGATTTTTCAATGAACTTTCATAAGAAGAGACTGACACATTGGAAACTGTAGTGCTTACAGACAATCAATCGTCTCTAAAACTTGTTAAAAACCCAATTTATCATTCACGCTCAAAACATATTGACATTAGTCATCATTTTGTGCTAGAAGTGTATGAAAATATTTTGTTTGAATTAAAATTCTTACCATCTAATGAAATGCCTGTTGATATGTTAACAAAATGTTTAAGGTATGTAGAAAATTGATTGGATTAATTACATGTACCTGTAATTAATCTCATATCTGTTTATATTTATGCTTGCATTATATTTTTAAGGCATCATAATGTTCATTAGAAAATTGCATAGTTGTGTTTGTATTTGAAATAAGCATTGAGAGGGGGAATTGTTGGATATCGATGCATAGTTACTTTCCCTTTCTCCAACATAAAATAAATTGCGCCGCACCATGTAAGCTCCGGCTGCGCGTGCGCGCAATGGATGGCAAAATTCTCTCCTAATACGTCACTATGATTCCTGATGCTGTTGAATCTCCAAGCGTGAAACTCACACTGCCGCTCTCTCTATTATATATGTCTCTATGTAAATAAACCATCTTTTCGTAATTGTGCCATAGTTCACACTGAGTTTACTTCCAACACTAACCGTATCAATAAAGCACAGTATCAAACATGGTTACAAAACAATAGGGATTCAGTGAAAATTATCCGAAGGTTAAAATCCTAAGAAGTAATTTAAAAAGAGAAAACCTCAAAGATACCCAAAGTAAGTCTATAAGAATCAAAACTTAAAATAACAAAAATAAAAAATAGTAAAAAACTCAAAAGATAAGATGAAAAGATTAATTTTTTTTAAACTCACCGAGTGTATCATATTATTCTTAATTTTTAAATTAACATCTAAAAATCTACTTCATAACAGCATAATTAGTTTTAATCATATTCAAAGAAGATGGATAAAATGATAAATCTAGTTTAACTTCTTGATTAAAGTTAATTTGAAGAATTATAAGATTGTCGATATCTGATATATATACTGGGTGTCCATAATAAAACAATCCTACTTCAAAATTATGTACAGACGAAACTATTGTTCAGAAAGTTGTAAAATTCTGTGTACGACATAAAGAAGGGATGGGAATTTGTTCTAGCGAATAAAAAAATTAGTTCAAAATTTCGCCACTAGAGGGCGTTTTTAATGGAGATCATATTTAGCATACATTAATACTTAGCATACAATTATAACAGTTTACAAATTTTGTTACAACAATAAATGCTCAACATGATGACCATCATTTTCAGCTACTATTTGAAATCGTAAGATAGCATGTTCCACCGTTGACAGCAGTGTGTTCAGGGAAATGTTAAGAACATGTCGTGAAATACTGTCTTTGAGATCAGGTAAAGTTCTTGGTTGATCACAACTTACCAGCTGTTTTAAATGGCCCTAAAGCCAAAGTCGCATGGATTGTGATCAGGCGATTGGGAAGGCCACAGATGACGAAATAGGTGGCTGATCACATGTTCTTCTGTGAAGTGATGTCTGAGAACGTCCTTAACACAACGTGTAATGTGTGGAGGAGCTCCATCTTGCATAAAAATTATGCGTGAAAGGCACTGACGTGCTTGCAGATCCGGAATAATTTTATTCCGTAATAACGATGCATATCGCTGTCCAGTGATAGAACATGTTACTGGACCTCCAGCACCTAGTTCCTCGAAAAAATACGGGCCAAGAATAAAAGACGCGGAAAACCCACACCACACCGTTACATTTGGTGAGTGTAGCGGAAATTGTAAGGTGGAATGCGGATTGTCTGTTTCCCAAATTCGGCAGTTGTGAGTATTCACCGAACCGTCCAAATGAAAGTGTGCTTCGTATATTCAGAGGATATTCCAAGGCCATTCTGGATCAACTTCCAAACGAACAAGATACGGCAGTGAGAACAGATGTCGAGTCTCAAAATCATGTGGAAGCGATTCCTGCACAAGTTGAAGCTTGTATGGATAGTAACGAAAGATGTTTCGCATGATCTTCTGGACAGTTGAACGAGGCAGATCCAATGCTTCTGCCACACGGCGAACACTTGTACTAGCCTGCACGTTGGATGCTTTGTCCTCTTCCACCTGAAGTGCAACTTTCTCTATTGCTTCCACAGAAACAGGTTTTCTTTCTCTTCTAGAACTAACATTCAACGATCCTGTTTCTTCAGATTTGGTTACCATTAATCGAAGATTTGTAGCAGTCAAAGGACCTTTTCGCATCCCCTTTAAAGTCCGAAATTTCAGTAGAGCAACTATTGCGGAATTATCGTTTTGATAGAATAACTTTACTAACAAAGCTCGATCTGGTAAACGTAATGACATTCTGATTAGCAATAACGAGCACACTGAAAATAAACTAATCTCCCGTGAAGGTTTATTGCTTTTATAACAGTTGCTGTGTGACGTCGAAAAAATTTGCATATTTTCGTCTTCCTTCGTGTAAATCCTTTGAAAATTAGTCATCGAAGAAGTTTAATTAAAGTTTGCAGTTCATTTTAGAGATTGTGTTTTTTAATGAGTATCAGTTATTGTGTTACCGTGTCCTGTGGATAAAAAAAGCGATGAAATACAAATAGAACACCGGTAATAAATGTGCCTTCCTTCAAAAGCGCCCTCTAGTGGCGAAATTTTGAACTAATTTTTTTTTATTAGCTCAAACAAATTCCCATCCCTTCCTTATGTCGTACACAGAATTTTACAACTTTCTGCACAATAGTTTCGTCTGTAAACAATTTTGAAGTAGGATCGTTTAATTATGGACACCCAATATATATATATATATATATATATATATATATATATATATATATATAATTGAATCGAACATATTTTTTTAAAGTTTACATATAACAATGCAGAATCACGACTTAACATTAAGATCAAATTCTTGAATGAAACCAAAAAATTAGACAGATAAATATTCCAAACTGAAATAATGAAAGAAAGTACAATAAACAATTTCACTCAAAAAGAAAATAATAATATAAATTCGATGGAAAGTAAATTAAAGAAATAAATTATATATATAAATATCAGAAATATTAAAAAAATATGTATAGCTTGAAAAAAATTTATAAAAACCAATTTTTTTTAAAAAATAGAGAAATGGAAAATAATACACATTCTGTAATAAAAAAAACGAAGCACCAAGAAGGAATTGACCGAAGGAGACAAAAATTGGCGGATAGGAAAATTATGTACACAATAGAAGATGATTAAAATTTCAGAAAAATTGAATGACTTATTTCAGAGTTACATAGTTACAAAATAACGAGCTCAAAAAAGTGTTGACCCACCTCTTGCCTGTATGCGAGCTACCATAAGACGTGGCATAGAGGGATAAAGCTCCCTGATGGTATCCTGCGGTATTTCTTGCCAAATTTGTTTCAATTGTCGGGCTAGGTCATCATCATTCCCTGGTAGATGCAGTCACCTTTCCCTCATATCCTAGACTTGCTCGATTGGAGAGAGATCTGGCTGGCCAAGGAAATATTTGACAAGCTGAAAGACAGTTTATAGCAACATGTGCCGTATGTGGTATGACATTATCTTGCTGAAAACAAACAAGCATGAAAACAAACAAGCATGAAGTACAAAAGAAATTTAAGACAAATTGGGTAATTTACATTTCATAAACGATTTAAACTTATATAGCAATCATTTACTAATTTCTAAAAAACTCATGTATGTTCTATTTGAAGTCATACAAAGACTTAAGAAAGCAAAAAATTAAGTCAAAAGGGCCTTGAAACCTGCTACAGCATGCAATCTTTCCACGTGAAATTAAAATAAAATCAGAATAAAAATTTACAAAATAAATATTTTAAATAAAAAAAGATAGAAATATTAAAAGATATAACTATGTAAATACGAAGATAATCGATATACAGGAATGCTGTCTAGCTGTCTAGTAAACTCATTATTCTCTCTCTCTCTCTCTCTCTCTCTCTATCTATCTATCTATCTATCTATCTATCTATCTATCTATATATATATGATTATACATAAGAATATTTTACTAGAGTGAAAAGAAATATTTTGCTGATTCGTTTTATAATTTACATTTGTTATTCGACTAATATTATTTACAATACATTTGTTCTTAATGCTGGAAAAAGGTGTAACAAAACTTTCTTCATATTTTCAATGTTTATTCACTGAATACATATTGTTACGTTTTTATTACATTGTTCTCGTCAACTTATTTTTAATTTTTAAATTTGCGTAATCTCGTTTCATTAGGTTGGAAAATAAGTCGGAAATTTAAATATAAAACCAGAAAGTAAACTCTGATGTTAGTAAAAAGAAAGCTCACGTAAAGCCCAGTGTTGCGCAATTTATGGATCTACCCCAAACATTTGAAAAATTATCCAGAGTTTTAGAAAAAATAATTAGTTTTAATAAAATTTTACTGAGTTTTTATGAATAATTGGGGGCACTGTTGGAAAATTTTCAAAAATGTTTGCCAAAAATCTAGTTTTTTTAAAGTTGCTCGCATCTTCTTAGATAGCATTCGCTTACTCAAAAGGGTAAGCGAGTCTCAGTTTTGAAAACTTTTATAAGAAGAATATTTTTAAGATAAACGCTTATATAAAATTTAAAAATTTCCGAAGCAATATTGAGAGTATTTAAAAGTCTCTATGAAATTACTTTTGTACCTGATGGATATCTTTCAAGTCACATCAGTTAGTTTTCTTTTTCTTCTTATCTTAGATCGATTGGAATAGAAACGTTTCATTTTATATACCTTTAACATGCAACACAGGCATTATGTCTCGTCGGTGAAAGATTTAATGGTCCGTAAGCAACTTCTGTGTGACGTTGAAATGTTGAGAAATGGAAATTCTTGCTCCCAAGAATTTTTGGAGTTTTTAACAAAAAGGTTTCAGATCATTACCTTCTATTTTGAGAACTAACATAGAAAATGTAATGCAAATAATATTTACCGGTACTCATATAGATCTTCCTACTTAATGACCGATGAAAATTAACGAATGATTGTTTTTCAATGAACAAAGTTGTTCCTGGTGTATTCTAGTTATTGCAGTTGGCTTACAAAAAGTTGCATTTAATCGACACTGATTATAAAAAAAGGAACTGTGTTTTGACTATATTCAAAGTCTAATTTTGCCTGAAATAATTTATTTAATGCAAAAATAATTATTGTTTTTGAATTTATATTAGTGTACAAGTATGTCTAAGGTCGAAAGAAACGAAGAAAGGAAAGTGGGTTGAGAAACGAAGGAAATTTTTGAACGTATGGAAACGGAGGTCTTCCTAATTTCTATTAAAAGCCTCTCCTTTCTTCTTAACATTCGTATAGATTTATGTTGTGCATGTGTGATTGTTTTATTAACGTCACCCTGAAAAGTAACATGAGGGCTATTGATGATGGACCTCGTAATTTTGAGCATCGGTCAAGTGACGAGGACGACACTAGAGCTAATACCTCCTTCTCCAAACTTTCACCGGACGCCAATGGGAGGACTGGAGACTTCGAAACATTTAACGTGTATCAGCCCCACTACACAGTGGTCTTTAGTGGCATTAGAGTTCGAACCTACGACTTGTCGAAAACCGCCGATTGCAAGCCCGCGAACATGACTGCTAGGCTACTGCGGCAACATAGATTTATGCTAAAGAGTAATCTAAAGGATTATTATAGCTTACTATTTTTACAATCCATTTATAAAAATAATTTTTGACAAAAACGTTCAATTTTTTAAAATCCATTTCAATTTACTTATTGGAATTGTTGATTATTATATTTATTAAGTTGTATTCTAATTTATGGACACATATTTCATCTATAAATTAAAATATATATATATGACAACAAATCTTTAAATATTATTGTAAAAGTATGATATTTTACGAGAATTAATTTCATATCATGTGCATTTCAGGATACAAAACATTTGTACTGACAGAAGAGTTTTTGTGTGCCCAAAATGGAAAGCGCAAAAATGGGAATTTGTGATGAGGCACGAAATTTGGTACAAAAATGAATCAATGGATACAAATATTATCATGTTCCCTCGAAATCATTATTTTTTTGAAATTCGTTTTGAATTTTTACAAATTTAAATGCAAAAATTGTCTTCACTCGGCAAGATTACGGTTCGTATTAAGCCAAATGAAGTTTCAGTCTATTTTTTGGCTTTACTACGTATAGCTGTGGCTTAGATAAAAAGATATCAGAGACTATTTTGATATAGCAATTTATTTTTTCATTAGTGTTCTGGATATCTTTAATTGTATTTGAGTTTTGCCGCAATTATTTTTTTTTTTTTATTATTACACAAAGTGTTTTTTGAAAAAAGTTAATTTCTGGATTGACAATGTGATTGCTGTGTGGGGGCTGTTCACCTTTCCTGAAATGCCTTTATCATTCATTCACTTTGGAACTGGAGTATGCAACATTAATTCTAGATCAATCATGCAAACTCATTTTTGTTGTTGTTTGTGTGTGTGTTATTTTGTGTGGCATGGGCAATTTCTCTTCTCATATATCTTTATAATATTTAAGTACTAAACGAATTCTTAGTAACCAGAAATAATTATTATAGATTTTTGCTTCCAAACTTGTCAGAATTTTAAACATCACTAATTAACCACTTTTGTTTTAAAATTCTGGGATATCTTCAAGTATACTGGTAGATGAATACCAAGCTCTTTGGAACTGACATTCATGTATCTTTGAATTAAAAATTGGTATCCCAAACATCCTTGTCATATAAGCACGAAATTATTGAAGCTACCATGCCACAGAATATTTTTATGTTATGTTTCTATAGAACTGTTGCTCATCGTAAAATCACTCGTAAATGTGTTAAAATTACTTTTTTTTAAATTCAAAATATAAGTATTCTTATTCCAATTAACTACATCCGCTATGTTTAAAGGATGATGCATGTTTAATCTGCTGGAGGTTCCACCTGTATGTTGGGTGTGGAAATTCAGAGAGAGAGGTGCCAGCTCAGGTATTATCCTCGTCGCTTGACCGATACTAAAT
Source organism: Nephila pilipes (assembly GCA_019974015.1). Taxonomy (NCBI): domain Eukaryota; kingdom Metazoa; phylum Arthropoda; class Arachnida; order Araneae; family Nephilidae; genus Nephila; species Nephila pilipes. The sequence goes on along the minus strand of BMAW01030035.1, from coordinate 232,084 downwards.
GTGACGCGATTCATCGCCTCAATGCGATGTTAATAAACATTCATATAATGTCTAATAAATTATTTAGTAGTTTCATACCTTTTATAGAAATTTTGAAAAATTAAGAAATTTTTTAAAAAAACCTTGAAGCATTTCATAATAATCAATTCGGCTTCACATCAAAATAACTTTGGAAACATTGTACGTTTTATTACCTAAAATTGCTTCTGGCTTGCGTGTTGACCTACATTTTTTATGTACTTTTGTGATATTATTGATATTTAGTAAATCTCAAGAGCAACATCTTCAAGTTGTTTGACTGTTTCTGGGGAATGTATGCTTCTGTTATAGACATATTGGTAGCATATTGGTTGTCTTACAATCAGCACAGTTGTTAATTCTCAATCATTCTATCACATCGTAATGGAAAGAAAATTAAAATATTATTTATTAAGAAGATTGGTTTATTATTTCTTCACTATTTATTTGCTGTAGCTATTTATTGCTATCAGAGCTAAACTACTTATAGATATTTAGTATAATTTAATTATCATTTTTTGGATAATTTTCTGAGCTTCTCCCAAATGACAAGGACGATATCCGAAATAGCACTACCCTCTCTAAATTTCCACACCACGCCACAGAAGGATATGAAACCTCGATCAGACACATCCCTTCTCTATCCCTACAACGAACGCTCCACGCAAATCTTCCATTTTTCAAAAACAGTTCTGGGAGTTTTTTTCTGTCAGTTCCTGCAGGACTCGGTCCCCTTTCTCTTTCCCAACTTCAACGGAGTCAAATCCTGTTTTTTTAATGCAAATTTCACCTTAGGAAACATATAGAAGTCGAATGGTGTAAGATCCGGCGAATAAGGCGGATAATCTAACACTAGGATACTGAATATAGCTAGAAACCTCTTGACAGACAATGTGGAATGATCCGGGGCATTGTCTTAATGGAAGAATTTGCCTTATGGATTCTTTGTTGTCTTCTACACTCTCAGCAATCGCACGATTATTTAACTGATGGTTAGATCGAAATAAATTACCGATTTTTTCAATGTTGATGTGGAAGGACGACCCTGGTGAGAATCATCTTCAACGTCCTCTCGCCCATCTTGCAAACATTTAAACCGCTCAAAAAAAGGGAACCCGATAAAAATTCATAGCCATACACTTCTTTTAATGAATAATAAGTTCCAGTAGCTGTTTTTTCAAGATTCATGTGAAATTTCACAATAATTCATTGTTCATTTATTATTTTTACGGTGAACCAAAAAAAAAAAAAAATTCTAATGTGAACGAAGGCTACGGGTATACGGATTTGTTTACAGAAATGAGAGGCACTATATTTCAAAGGGAATGTTTCATGCTAAACAACTATTGGTCACTGTCGTTTGGTGCATGCGTACTTCTGTAGTAGCATCTGTCTCGTTATTTAATAGTCACTTATCACTCATACAAATTTTTAAGAAAAGTAATATTGTAATGTAAAGCGAACTATTAAACAAAATAGTCATAATGTAAGTGTTAAATTTTCATTAAAGTTGAATACATTAATTGACTTGTTTTTGTGTACGATTCAGTGTTTATGAAGCATTGAAAAATAGTTAAATTCTATTCATTAAACTGCCTTGAAAAAATTATGAAATAAATTTTAAATGAAAAGTTAAAATATGATTCAAATCTTAAACTAAAATACTGAGACTGCGTTGCAAAATAAAGCTTAATCATGCATTAAACTCTTTTTGAGCTGTTATATAATATATTGCTAAAATCTTCGGGTAAATCAAATATTTTTCATAATATTTTTTAAAGTTGTTCGTCTTTATAAGATATTTAAATTATGCTTAAAACCTATATAAATATTGTAGATTTAGCCCTGGCGTATTTTGGTTATGAACGTTTGATTACTACTGATAAGTTGTTGAATAAAATTAATTGTGGTATTGAATTGTAATACAATTTTTTTTAAATTTCTGAGACTTTATGGATTAAGAAATTGAATATATTATATTAATTAAAATTAAATGTGTGTCTAAAGGCATCTATATCGCTGTACATCAACTTTAGTACATTTTAATTAATCAGATTAATTTATCTCTGAATGACGAAACCAGTTATCATTAATCATTTAAACTCAGTTAATGAATAAGAATAACAATAAAATTTATACTCTATTTCATAATTTTGCTAACTTTTTGATTAATTCCTCACAAAAGTCAAAATCACTCGAAAGAGTCAAAAAGTCAAAATCACTGAGTGTAAGGTCAGGACTGTATGGTGGATGACCCAATAGTTTCCATTCAAGAGACCTGATCAGACCTTGTGTTTGTACAGAAACTCCCATGCATGCATGCTTTCGAACTTTACTGTCGCTCACAACATTGTCACCGTTAACTTCACAAATTTGACGGTGAATTTATGCTGCCGTCAACTCAATAATCGGATTTCGCGGGCACTTCATTTTCTTAACCCTTATAAATTTTTAAAGATAAGATTACATGGCTGCAAATGGAGTCTAAACTCACGCAAAACATGCTAGGAGCACTGTGTCGGTCACACGTTGTTCTCTCTCTCATTCACAAATGGAATTAATGAAAAATAACCCTCGTACACAGAAAAAAACTTTTTCTTATTATAAATACATGTTCATTACAAAAAAAATTCATTCAGGATTTTGAAATTGTATTGTTTCATATATTCACAAGAATAATACGATTTTCACTGTCTGACAAATTTAATTTACACAAATGGTGACTCTGCTTTAAATATCTTATGTAATCTAGGTCTTAACGTAATTGTTCTTTTAATGCATTTATTTTTAGTTAAAATAATTTTTGGAATTAATTTTCATGACCCAGACAGAATCCATGAAATGCAGCTTATATTTTTATTTTTTATTTGAAAATTTACCCCATTAAGCTCTTTAACGAGATTTCTTGGATATTTTAGCTCTTTAAGTTGAAATAAGAAAGTCTTCTAGGAAAAAAAAATACTTCTTGATCATGAGAACAAACTACTTAGGAATTTTTCTGAAATGCATAAAACTTTTTTTTTTTTTTACTAGAATGGTGGATAATGAAAGTAAATGCTTTAATCTTATTGAAAAAGTTGTTTTAAAAGTAAAGTTTTGTATTTTTTACCATTCATTTGACTTGGATTCAGCATGCAGAACTATTTTTAGATTAACTTCTTTTCTAATTATTCTTAATAGAAAAGCAAAGCAAGACTCAAGAGCTATGTTAAATGCATATGTTAATTTGATTTTGGGCTTCGTAAATTTTGAAGATAGTTTTTGATTTGCATTATTTAAATGTACATTAATAATCTTACATAAAAAGGAATTTTTTTTAAGTATGCGTTTATTCTTTTGTCATCGTCAATGCTTGATGTTACCCAAAATTAACTTGATTTAAAAATTATAATATAGCTTTGATAAATTTCAGTCAACATTTCTTTTAAAATAAAAGAAATTGAAGAATTAAAGAAAGAAGAGAATATTGAAGAAAAAAGTTCCTATGGAAATAAAAGATATAATTTTACTTATTGATTGACGTGTTATTAAATCCATATTTAATGACCGATTATTTCAAGAAATAATCGAAAACAGTCTATAATTATTTAGAACGTTATGAGGTAACCAAGTGTGCACCTCGATGCCCCTAATATTTCTTCTAAATTTGGTTTCTTTTTAGACCTGTTTAAATTGTGATATTGTAGAATAATTTGTTTTTTTTTTTTGTATTTTTTTATTTATTAAATTATTCCTTCTCCCCTGTTCTAAATATATGCATAACATTAACTACTCAATGCAATCATCTGAGTTATTTCGGGTTAAAAAAAAGTGAATAATTCTGGTTCATCTGGATATACTCGTGGGAGGAGGAATTTAGTTTTCCTTTAGAATTCAATCAAATATATGAGTTGACGCCACTCCCTCCTGAAGTAATGCCATCCACGTAATTAATCTAATGCTATTTATCAAATGCTACATTACTTTTGGTAATATTTTATTCAGAGTAATATTTTTACGCATGTATAATACGTACATGTATAATAAATTTTGTATACACTCCCCTGAAAAAAAATTCAATTCCTGCATAATCCCGGGTATTTAAAATAGTCGGTAATACAGTAGGACATAATAGACATTGATATTATTATGATTATGTTTATTTATTAAACCCTTAGGTACATTAAAAATAGCACACAAAAAGGAAGAGAACTTCAATCTCGAAACCTTATAAAGTAGTTAAATAATGCCCAATATGAAAATGATGCAAGTTTGGTGTCAATGCGTATAACCACCCACCCTGTAGTAGCATTGCAATAAGGCTCTTATATAAACCAACGCATAGTGGAATATTCATAAGTATAACGATCCCATTACGACTCTAGGAGGACTTAAGTAAGCGAGGATTGCCAGGTTGATATGTTAGAATACATTTCGTTCTGTTAAGCAAGTTCGAGAGGGGCCTTATGATCGGCATGAACACCGCAAAATGGCCGACGATCCGTGTTTCTCGCCAGGTCCATCATTCGGAGTGTGCCCTAAAAACATGATGAGAGCTGAGGACACTAAATGGTACCCTCTTGCGGAGAACCGGGTTTGGAACAACTAAGAAGACGACGAGGCATAAGGATCATAGGATCTTGTTGGAAGTTCTCGTGGGTCCTCTCTGCGTCTCGTGCCAAGATACAATTAGATGTAGGGCTACCAGTTTTCCACAAACTATTTTCAAACACCTTGCAGAAGCTAATCTGTAATCCAGGCGTCCCTTTCATATGCTGCCTTCAACACCGAAATATTGTCGACTCCTTCTGAAGTGGTTCTAAGCCAGACTGACTTGGAATGCCACAGATTGAAAAAACGTGTTGTTTAGCGATGAACCCTGGTTCGTTTTGGGAATTGATGATGCCTGAGTAAGGGTGTAAAGGTACTCTGGTAAACGGTACAATTCCCCTCACGCTTTCACGCTTCAAATTTCCGGCACAGTTACATGTAATGGTCTAGAGGGCCATAGTATATGATAGCCGGTCCACTCTAATTGTGTCGGGTGGAATCTTAACCAGCCTAATGTTATGTTGATGGCATTCTTCGGTATCATGTGAAACCTTTCCTAAATTATCTTCGAGGAGAAGTGTTTCATCAAGATAATGCTCGTCCGCATACAGCTCGAGTAGTTCAAGACTGACTACGGCTTTTTCTTACTCTTCCATGACTGACACTCTATTCCTCGGACTTGTCCCCTGAAGAGCAATTGTGAGATGAACTGAAAAGCCAGGTGTCGTCATGTGACTCTGTACATGATTTGGAGGTGGCTGTTGAAGATTTGAGGGCCCAACTGCCTCACGACATCCGATGTCTAATAAACTTAATGCCGGAACGTGTTTTAGTTAGTAGGTTGCATTCCGAAGTGCTGTTGAAGTTTCTCTGTATTTATTTAACTGTACAGATTATATTTTCCCAATAGTCTCGATTTTGGGATCAAATGAATCTCTTATGTGAGTAAAATTTCCTTTCAATCCGAAGCTCTTTTCTTGGTTCTGTCTTCAATATTCCATAATGTATTATAAAGCATGATGTAGATAATGAATTAATCAATTATTATTGCATCAGTAGACCTCATAGTGTGAAATTAAACCTTCAATTAATCTGATTGACCATCGTTAAAACCTGTTGAACAGATGCAATATTTAAATCAGTGCCACCCAATTACAACCCTCTTTTCCCGTTCAAATAGCAATTATATTACTCACATCTGGTCACACCATCTAAATAAGGAAATCGTAAGCCAATTGCAGAATGTCGAATGGGTAGCACTTTTTATAGAACACCTTAGAGCAAAATGAATGAGTTGCTTAGTGAATTCATTGAGAATATTTCTCATACAAACATATATTAGACTCTAATTCTTTTGCTCATTTAAAATATTTTAAAATTTAGGAATATTTAGAATCAGCAGAAACATTACGAGTAAGATATCATCAAAGCAACCTTTCACTGAGAAGAAGTTTGTCGAATGTCGTTGGGAATAATTCTTCTGCCAACACATACCCTAACCATTATTGAAGAAAATCTCATTGCTGAATATCTTCTACGCTTATTCCTTTCCTTTTTTTATATCCAAAAGTTTCAGTTACCATTTCGCAAGCGTCATCCTGCACGAGGTAATTTTGAGCAATAGTTTCTCTAAAGGCATCCAGGCAGAATTTTCCATTTACATTTTGCTCAGTGACTTGCTACCATGAGAAAGGAGAAGTTAGTTTTATTACTCATGTGTTCTCAGAAATTGAAAACCTGTCACTCTCATGAAGTCCAACATCCTTCATGATGTGTGCTGTGTGGGTGGTGGAATCGACCCTTATCAGATAACAATCCTATATGATTTGAATGCAGAAATCATCTTCACTGAAAGGTTTCCAGGTGTACTTATATTAAAGGGTTATTTCTCTCAAACATTCCTACAAATATGAGTCAGAATATTTGATATCAATATCACAGATGGCCTACCCATTATGACAGTCATGTTCATGTGCGTTTGAAATGGGTTTGTACTCAGTATGAAGAATTATTCTATTTCAGTCTCTTGCATGTTTATTTTATTTAGCAGGCCAATTCTTTCTGGAGGAGTTGATTAAGTATCCTGATTAGCAGGAGTTAAATGTGATGGTGACATGTCTTCATTGTGTTCCATCGAAAATTAGTTTGCATGTGCCTGATTACAATGAATGGTGTTTATCAATGCCAAATCATGTTGAGAGTCTTCTTATATCTGTTTCCAAATAAGTATTTCCTCAGATATCTATTTTGAAGTTTTTTTCTTCCTTTTGAGAACTTTTCGTGACGTTTCGGCTTCCAGAATGTGCGGTGCACTGCACCATTGCGATGAGATTTTCGTGGTTAGATTGTTTGTATGAATACGTTTCTTATTTAATTACGTAGAAATTCCTATTCTGAGAGAGCGGACTTTATTAGAATGAGAGAAAATATTTTTTTTTAAAAAAAGTACGATATTGTAGAAGAAAAAAGAATGTATCATAAATGTCATTTCTCTTCTCATGTTATTTAATTTCTCCTTGACAGTTTCGTATATGAAAGAATGCGTGACATTATTTGGGAAGTAAGAGAAATGATTGGAAATCGAAATTCTTTGTAAAAGCAATTTCATTTTGAAAAAAAAGAAGTGTTTTAACCAAGTGAAGTGAGTTTAAAAATTTTGGAGAGAATTTACACACAATATACTAAAGGTGGAAAAAATGTTTTATTTGAAAATATTGATACTGACAATTTATTTCAAATAATATTTTTGTGATACAGTTCAAACGTTGTAGATAATATAGTTTGTGTGAAGCATAACCATTTTTGAAGCATTTTTGTATTTCTTTCTTCAAATTGTATTTTCTTAAAATTACTTAAGAATATTTGGAAACTTTATCGCTAAATTCAAGATAAAGTTACTATTACAATCTGAAAAGGAAAAGATTATACATTAGAAATAAATTTTGACGAAAATTAATAAAATCTATGTTTTAATGCTTATATAGCCTATTTGATAACTGTTTTCTTTACCTCTAAAATATCAGTTCAGCATCAAATCAAAATAATTTTAAAAATATGATTGTTACATAACTAATTATAGCTGTAGTGGTTTTTTAAGTACATGAATCCCAATTTAATGTATAAATTTAGAATAAAAATTAAAATATAATTTTATGGAATAAAAACATTCCTTCCTTATTCTAATCTTCTACATAATTTTCAACGAAATAATTAAAGTTGTTTTAAATTTCTTAAACGTAACGAAAGATTTCCTGCTTTCATTTTGCATTGTCACTTTCATTTGTTCTACATTACCAAGCGTTATTCATTTATAAATGATTAAATAATTTTTAAATATATTTAATCTATATGAGTTTCTTTAAGAATTGGGTAAGTTGTATGTTTATAATTACTTTATAATCTTCTTATTATTTACATCCTTAGAGATTTGAAAGTGATTACTAAAATGAAGAGATTATTACTTTGGGGATTAATAGCACCATTTTTCAAAAACTTTTATTAAATCTGTAGAATTTTCTTTACCTTTCAATAAATAATAATCAGCATTTTAGAATATATTATGATTTCATTAATGTTATCTTAATAATGATGGTCAACTAGTACGAATCAATATTTAAATTTTTTTTTATACATTGAGTTAAAAAATGAAACTGTTAAATGAACGTTTTAAGATATGCTAAGCAAATTTTTCTTTAGCTTCTAGGAATGTTTGAATACAAATAAAGGAAATAAGATTCTTACTTTTGAGGTGATTGTTTATTAACGTCATACAGAGAAGCAAAACGAGATCAATTGGCGACGTCCTCATAATTTTGAACTTCGGTCAAGTGATGAGGACGACATCTGGTCTGGCACTCCCCTCTCCTAACTTCCCCACTACACCAACGGGAGGATTTGGGGCCCCTACAGATTTAACGTGCATCTGCTCCGGCAATACGGTGGATCTTTCTTGGCCAAAGATCGAACTCGCGACTGAGCGAAAACTGCAGGACTCGAATCCGAAACCATGACCACTAGGCTACCGCGGCTACTTGTGTTGTTAGTGAATGCTCCGACACAAAAATAGATCCCCCCTAAGCCAACTTACTTTCTATAATAAATACTGTTAATGTGTAGTACATAGTTTTCTGAATTAAGATTCCAGTTTAAGAAAATCAAATCCTTTTCTATTGACGAAGCTTGAAAAATATTATTTTCATTGCTTTCTTTGCAGAGATCAAAATTGCAAACTTTCAAAGATTATATATAGAAAAGTTGATGTGACAACCAATCACGGTACTTGTATTTAATTCGTAAAATACTGAGAAAGACAACAAATGAACTTTATTTCCCAAAAGTCGTATATAATATTTGGGAAATAAGATCGTGATACGTAAAATGAATTAAAGTAAGAAAAAATTTTTCAATATGCAATATTTTTATACAAACACAATATCGAAAACAAATATTTATTGCAAATGAATTTACTTTAGATTACTTCCGCAATGATACTGTTACAAGCTACATTTTTCTGAATGTCATATAATTGTTATCTTCGAACAATAGCCTGAAAGACCTTTACAAATATTCAGATATAAAATGCATTGATCAGAAATTGACGTCACCATTCTTAATTTTAAACTTAATTTTAGATTCTCTTTAGGAACGGGAGTGTAAGTTTCACATGACCAATACGTAAGTCTTTCGTGAGTTTGATGAAAGACTCGGGCAATTCTATAAATAGTTCACGTCCAATATGAAGGGAGATTCTCGCATGAATCATGCACTTCACATCCAATGCCACAAAATCGTACTTTTGTACGGAGTCAGTGTCGAATCATTAGCTTACCTTAGAGCTCAGGCTCTCAGCTAGAAAATGAAGGAGCTCGACTAAATTATAAATATCTCTACGTCGCCTTGCCCGATCTCTGCTAGATATATCAGTCCTGAATCCTCTTCCCCCTCAAGAAATGGTAAAGTAGTTTGAACATGTTTCAATATTTCGTAATAAATAACCAGATTCTAGTTCTCATAAATTAATATTTGGTCAGATATAATGTTTCCTTATTTGTTCCTGTTCTTGAGCCTCAATTCTTGATCGTTGCCTCTTTTTCTTAATTTAAAGAACCGCTATAAGTTCGCAAACTCTTAAATATTTAATATTTAAAAAATATCCAGATAAAGAGTAGCGTTTCAGTAACTTTTATGCTTTCTTTGAAAATTTTCAACTTTTGCTCTTCATTTGCAGCATTTTAAAACGTTTTTATGTATTTCACTTGGTGTGTGTGAGTGTGTGTATCATCAAATTTTCGATCGTTAATTTAACCAACTTCCCATCAAGCTAGAGCTCTGAAACTTTGGGAATCTTTCTTACTCGCCTAACAATGTAATATTTAGACATTTAATTTTACTAATATTTTCTATTCAGTTTTAACTAATATTTTCTTTAATAATGCAGTTTAGCTCAACCACTTGGCACGATTTCAAAAATTGGCACCAAACTTGGTGATCTTTTTTGGCTGAATGTTAAGTCCGTAAAACGGACCAGGGTAGCCCCATTTAGCAAAATACCTTCAAATAATTCTTGTCGTCAAGGGTGGTTGGGTTAAACTGCATTCCAACCATTTAATTTACCGGATGAATTAATTAATTTTAGTTAGTTTTAACGTTTTTATGTATTTCAATTGGTGTGTGTTAGTCTGTGTGTGTATCAGTGTGTCATCAAGTTTTCTATCACTAATTTAACCAATTTCCCATCAAGCTAGAGCTCTGAAATTTTGGGAAACTTTCTTATTTGCCTAACAACGCAATATTTAAATATTTGCGACCAGTTTTAACAAATATTTCAACAATTTACTTTAATACACTTTGCCATCATATAAAAAAGTCGGTTTTTATCTCGAATTATTTCACTTTTATCTTTTATTTTTCATAGCTCTTCTTGCGCCAGCGCGTTGAGTGATAACGAAGAAATCACGCTACACCACGCTCTGAAGCACTATAGTTTCTTTTGCGAAAATGTTACTTCATAAGCTGGCGCGATATCGGCCGTGAATGTGTAAATGGAGAATATAAGGAATTAAATAATACATATAAAAATACTATTACATTAATAATATTAATGATATATATGTGTATTTTTCTTTACAATATAAGATCAATAATGAAGCAGTAAGATTAACTTTATACTAATCAACGTTAACAAGTATTAAGTAGTAAAGAAATGCGTTAATTTATTATTAAGAGTAAAATTTATTTTAGAACTGTATTATTCTGGTTTTGATACCAATTTAATTTGAAAGAGTTAGAACAAATGGCTGCTTCGGATATTCATTCTCTTTATTACTTCGCTAATTAGGAATAATTTTAAAATATCTTTACTAACAGTGATTCCATTAGGACATGCATTGCACTGTAACAAACATTTGATTTTTGTTCACTTTACTTTTATTTGTCACTACTAATAATACTTTTTGTGAGGTAACTCACCTTGAATCAATGAAAATATGTGCATCACTTATGAGGCACAATGTCTTAGACAAAAGAAAATAACTTTCTTCTTTTTAATAATCAATGGCCGAAAATTTAGTACCGATAATTTTCGAGCTTAAATTTACATTTAAAAATGCAAAGAGATTACAAGACGAAAAGCAGAAATAAAATTACACATCTACAAATGGACAAATAAGAAATTAAATTATTATCATACATTATATATGAAAATATGATTGGTATATTTTATGCTTCCTGTTAGAAAATCTTTTTAATATATTTACATTGTGAAAATCCTAGAGATAAAGATATTTCAGTGACATACATTTTTTAAATCCGAATTATTAATGCGAGCAATATTTTTTATTAAGTGTAGTGAAAAATTCACAACGTAAGGAAGAAAACATGTCTTTGTTGTGATTCCTTTTGTTATGTAACATTCCTTTGCTTTTATAATAATTCTTTCCTTTCGGCATTTCAAACATAAAAGTAATAGTTAAAAGAAATTAATTTTCCTCTTTTCAGAAGCATTACTTCTTTTATTCACCTCAAAATAACGTCTTTATGGTCCATAAATCTGTATTACTGCGTAGATACGATGAAGGAAAGGTCAGAGAAGAATCGTATAAACCAAACCTTAGAAATGACCCTCATTCCCTAGAGAGATTGTGGCTCATTACAATAGATGATGTGTTTGTTTTACATCCACTTGGAATAAATTTGAGAAATGCTTTTGAAACTATTTTATTAGAAGAAATTTACCCATTTTCATAGATAATAGATATAACGATCTTTTATGGTGTATAAAACAAAGAAGGGAACGCTATAACAATTTAAAAGGGAAAATTCTCTCCATTCAAATTGAAACTTAGTTTTTAGTTAATAAAATTTTTATACATGCCATTACGATGACAATTCCTATAGAAGAATGTTGTGCCATTATGATGATTATATTTTAATAGTAATTATACCCTACAAGCAGTTAATCTATGATACTATTTATGTTGTATTACAAATAATTTTAACTACATAGCGAGGGTTCTACTATATGATTAAGCACATTAAAATGTTATGCAGTATGATTCGTACAAATTCTCTTTTCTGATTTTTATTAATAATATTTGTTAAACTTCATATTGTTTCAGAAAATCCTGAAAAATATGATTCATTAATATTTGTTTTATTTTACTAACTTTAATATATAATTAAAGTTAGAGTTTACACGTAAAAGATTTAAGAGTTTGCTTTGCGAAGTGAAAATTCTATTTCATCTCACAATATATACTTTATAGAACAAAGAAAATGTAGAGAATAATGCGGAAAATTTTTCAGATGCATCTCGCGTCAAATGAACTGTTTAATACCTTTTGTGAAAACAATGTTTAAAGTAATCCAAATTTGAGTGATGTTTGTATAAGCTAATTAAGTAGACCTTTTGCATTTGTGTATCATGACGAATTCATAATTGCTTTCATGAAAACCGGTTCAATAAAGGGCATATTCCTTATGATGACGCATTCAAAGTATACTTGAAATTTAATAAACGTTAGATTGTGTCATTGACTTTCTATTTGAATGGTACCAATTTTGACCTTAGGCTTAAGTTTTGCAAATATTATAATGACTGTAGATCAGTGAATATACAGAACTGATTCTTGTGAATTGAAATTAGGATTTGATTATGGATGTGGTGCTGACCGAGTCTGAGAATCGTTCCAGAATAAATGTTCATGGATTCATTCTTAAAATTTGTTTCATCACAACTTCTGCATAATGTAAATCATGATAAACATAAGTAAATTCTTAAAAAAGTACCGATTTTTAAAAAGAAGAGCTTGAGAAGCGAAATTCTTGGTTTTGGAATTTTTTAATTCGTAATAGAATCGATTTTATTTCTTCATTCTTAATACGGAACATCAAATTAAATGGGTTATGTTTTATAAGTTAATTACATGAATGTCTTATTTTTAAATTTAATATCATTAGTTATGTTAAAAATTTTAACAAGTGAGTAACATACAGAAATTTAGCGTGATAATTAGTTTTTTTAAAATTACTTCATATATCTGTACCCATAACGCAAAAACTTATGTAATAAAAGTGGGTAAATACAAATAGTTTATAAATATTATATTTAGTATGATTTTATTTTTCTAACTGTTTGATATTATTTAAAAATTAGAAACAATTGTCAAGAATGAATATTAATACAAAACACAGTGACACCATAATCACATAATCATTCTATTTAGTTAAATAAAAAATGGATAATTGCAATCTTACTCATTTACTATCAATACTCTTGTAGAGTATAATTATACTAAAAATAATAAGATCTATGCAGGATCCAAATAAATTGATATGAATCATAATTTAAAAAAAAAACTATTTCGACCTGAACTAAATAACCAAAATGTTTATGTATTTCGCACAACAGCATAGCGAATTCTTTCGGAAACTCGCAAATACTCTACCCACGTAGGCATACTTTCTACAGAGATGGTTAAGTACGAGTGAAAAAATTTACCCATCAGGAAAACTTTTTCAAAAACTTGATCGTTAAGTCCGAAACGTGACAAAGGAAGCTTCTTACATTATTCGATGCACGCCTCAGAAGTAAAGCAGCAGGAACAAAGAGTAATAAACGGACTTGAGACGCTGAACTTTTTGTTTTTGTTCTATTTTCCCGGGACAGTACGGCTCTACTGCGCAAAAAAAGGAAGAATAATTTCGATGAAAACACAAGAATCGAAGAAGCAATAATTGAGATAAACAGGAGGACGCTGGTGTCCTACTAATGGTCTACTCCAAGTATGAAGAGATAAAAGGTTTTTTATTTTATTCTTGGTGCTTGATGTCTATTCCTTCAATCAATAAGAAAACGAACATCCCTCTGTGGATAATGTGCTTTGCTCCGGGCAGAAGTATCCTTTGAAGAATGTAACTCGAGGAATAGTCGATATACGTAGCTGGAGTGTGTTACAGACTACGGATGCTGAGTCTAGATGCAACCCAAAGACCCAAATGCAAAAAGGGAAGTAGGTAGAAAGATGTGTAATAAACGGTGAGAAATTAGGTTCTCTAAGGGAAGTTCGCTTCTTTCGCCCAGATTTATTCCATATAAAAGGAAAATGTTCGGATAACTCACTGTTTAGATTTTTCAAACCAGGCGATGGAGAAATTAAAAATCTAACTCTCCCAAACATTTTTTTTTTAAAAAAACGTTAGATGTGATTTGAGCTCTCTTGTGTGTTATCATACATACTGCTAGTCAAACACTATCTATATAAGATAAAAATATGTCAGACACTACCCATATAACAATAGAAAAATTTAAAATTAGGCGTAAAAGACATTTTAAAGCTTTACTATTAAGTAAATGCTGTAAAAAGAAAAAAAAAACGTATATGTGTATTTTTTGTAATAATAATAGAACGAAATACGAATATATATTATTAACTTAAGGAGACAGAAAATAGGTGATAATAAATCCAATAAAGGGAAGGAAAATGAATTTAAAATACATCAAAAGTAAATAAATAAGAAAAATAAATGATGTTAAAATGAAAATTAGATTTTTGTTCGAGTGAAACAACAGCCTCGTCTGTTTTCAAGAAAACACACAAAGTCGAATTGGTATTTAAGGTATTGATTCGACACATGATTATGCTTCAAAATTATGCAGTTTGTAGATAAATTAAGTAACTTTTAAGTTTGTCACACATACACAGATATAACTTGGACTGAAAACTTTCGGTAAGCAAAACTCAATGAATTTATTTTGCAGGGCTTGTATCAATCTTTCAAACTAAAATGTTTTACGATCACATTTAATTTTATGGATTAAAAATTATTTTCAGTGAAACTAACGTTTTTAATGGACTCTTATTAAAAATATCCCTCTTTACTTATCTCACCTAAACATGTTTTGAGTTTGGAAAAGCTAACTTGCAGTTGGAACAATAATTGCCGTATCCTCTCTCAAAAATACAACTATTATTAGTGAGGATAACGAATAAAATGACAAAAAATAATATGTAGAAATGATCAAAACATTCATGTCTTTGTTGGTAGATGGCGTTGCTAAAGTAAATGTTACCATTAGCTAAACGGTACCAAAATAAATTTGGCACTGATACACAAATTAATCAGTCATTTGGTGCCCAGTAAAGAATTGATGGCTGCCACTTCCAGTTGTCGTCATTATTTGGCCTCGAATTATACTGTTTTTAATATTTGTATTCCTCATTGTCACCGGAAGCCATATAATATTCAAAGCAATGAATATGAACCTATTACGAAGAAGGCTAAGATGGTCTCATCACCTGGAGTTGTTATGGAGATGATTTTTTGCGAAGCAAAGGACCCAATACTTATTTATTTTTGAGAAAAAGAAAGATGATCAATGGAGAGATTAATGAATTATTCCATTCCTAGCAAGGCTACCTTTTGAAGCAATTTCATGATAAGGGATAATTTTCATAGAAAAACAAGTAATATAATTTGTTGAATTATGCTTTGCGACTCTTTCTGTAATATAAATTATGTTGCCTTTAAAAAAATTTGAGTCGTGAAAAAGTGATTTGTCATAATTTTCGATTTTTAAATGAAGTTATGCAAGTGTAGTTGTTTAAATTAAATCTTACGGCAAAAAATAATTTAAGGGAATTCAGAAATATCTTAAGATGAATCAGTTTTCTCAGTCCTTTTTTGTTTATTGGAGGTTTTCAGTTCAATTTTAACATTATTCTGTTAAATTAATTAAGCTGTGATACAAATTTACACGATTAATTAAATTTGCATGTGACTGAAATAAATTTAAAATGTACTTAGATTAAAGAAGAGAAAAAAATTTAATCTGGTGAATTAATTGCTCTATAAATATATGCGTAAATAATACGATAACAAATAGTTATGAATTATTTAAAAAATTGAAGAACAAAAGGAAAACCTTTGAGATAAAAAGTCTGCATTGAAAAGGAATAGACCCTGAACGTATGAAAAAAAAATAGTTAAATAAAAATGAGGTCAGTATGAATAATTAATTAATGGTTATAAATAACTGGCAGTTAACATAAGGATTCTAATTTCCTTAGAGACTCCTAAAAAGGAAGAATATGAAACAAAAGAATTATTTTATTCAATGATATTATTCACAAATAATGAGCATAAATTTGAATTAAATTAAAATACAATAGGAGTTCTATTAAATAGAGAAAAAGTTTTTCCCGTAAAGTTTTATGAAAAGAAATATAACCCTAACGATGATGAACAAAAATTGGCTTTTTATTCCCCCCTATAAGTTAAAAACTCATATTTCAATTAGATATATTCTGGAGTTCATAAAAATGACAAAAAAAAAAATTATAATTGGTTCTTATTTTTGTTAAATGTTTGATATGTATGCATAGGTAATTACAATACCAGCTTAAGAGGTTGTAGTATAAATTGTTAAATTTACTTGTCACATACTTTCGCACATTTTACTCAGCAGAATTGATATAAAGTGTATTATATTATGTACATCAGTACCTGTTTTGGCGTTTATATTGTTATTCAGTGTGTTTTCTCTTGATGAGCCAATAACACTTGGATACCATTATGTTCGATAATGAGATTCCTGTAGAGAATATGAAACTTATCCAACAGTAATAGAGCTATTTTTATTTCAATTTTGAAAAGATACTGCTTTTAATCCCACCCTAGAAACATCAAGAAAAAGTTGCCATTTCTCTGGTTTATGATATAGATCTAAACATGCCACGAGCCTTGGAATATCGTCAGAAAAGCGTATTTTATCATTCGTTTTCTTAAAATCAATGTAGCATTTATATATGCTACGGGATACAGAAAGATGTGCATCTTTAGCCAACACATTCCACCCTTGAAGTCTTTATCCTAGCAATTCAGATTTATTTTTACTTAACCCCAAATCATGCACAACATCATTTAAATTGGTTTGAGTTATCATTCGAGGTTCTGAATGTTTCTATGATAGAATGTAATCCATGTATGTTTTTCTTTCCAGGCTACAAAATGGCATGCACATTTTATCAATTAAATGGTAATTAATAGGTCATTGTGGAAAAGGGAGCACGTCACTAAGAGGTAATGACATTATTGCACAATCAATGTTGGGGATACTGAACATGCTACTGCTTTGCAACGGCTCTCTTTAAACTGCTTGTCATCTTCTCACCATGTCATGAGGTGGCGTGATTTATTTTCTCCTTCTCCTTTTGCTATGATGCGGCTCATTAGAAGAATTAATTTCTACATTAAAATTGCTCACTTACGGTATTAATATTTCCCCCGTGAATCTGTCGGAAGAACACAGTTAAAGAGGAAAATGAGTTCTTTCCTTGCCGTTCTGTATGCTGCTCTTGTGATTCGTCTGCTGTCCTCTTCCTCTTATGGATCTGTTCTCCCCTCGTTGTCCCAAAGTTGCTGAATTCATTCTGCATCAGTAGAATATATCTTGCACCAGTATATTCATAGTTCTCGCAGCGCAACTAATCACATTCCCCTGTAGTATTTCCTGGATACTCGAAACTCGCTTACATTCATGTATGCAAGGTTACTCTAATTGTTCATCACCGTGTTCCTTATTAGCTTGATGATTTTAAGATACAATCTATATTTTTTCAGGTACCTATTAGCTATTAATATTGTAAACATTTGAATTAACTTCATTATTGTTCTATTTTCACAAGTGATATTCTCATACACAGTGCTAACTTAAATGACAAATTAATATTGATATTTTTAATACTAAATTATCCTGGATCATTGGTAACCTCCTTATCTGAGTCAGCTGAAGTGTGGCATATGCCAAAGCATTTAGTATTTCATTCAGTTTCTTAAAGTTATACTTTTTGCTGTTAGAATCAAATAAAAAGAGAAATTTTCTAAATAACCTCTAGGTTCTAGCCATTACATTGGTATATCGAAAAGAATTGTAGTCCCATTTATTTTGATATTCTCTTGAAGTGAGGTAGAGCAGCATACACAACAAAAAAGTGGGGCTTCTACACCTAATCCTGTTTGCCTATTTCGTAAACAAAATAATTTTGATAAGCAGCTTTAATTGAAGAACACATGCTTCTTCTGCAAGTAATGCTATCAAATACGCTCCAAATATAGTAAAAATATCACAGGAAGAAACACACGAGACATTTTAAATGCTCCTAGTTACAAACTCATTTAAAGCTGCACTAATCAAATATTTATTCAAAATTAATGATAAAATCCTATCGTTTCAAATTGCCTGACAAACCCCATGTTGGTAGTGCCTGGATGTATTATATCATTCACTTCCTTAATCATTTGTTAATAATAAACAACATAACGTGATACATTTAAACACAGATATCACTGAAATAAGAGCAAAGACACTTTTTTTTGAGTGTTTTCTAAATTCACGTAACAAATAGTGATATATGAATTTCTGATAATCAATGTTAATGTGTTTTTGAACAACGCATAAGGACCCTAATAATTGAAAAAAATCACTTGAGGCCTTTTATACGTAAAAATGTATCATAGTTAGTCAGTGAGAATTTTCCAATTAAACTGCTTCGAAATATATCAATAGGTAACTGGGATGGTTTATTGGAGATTAAATATGGATTTTTATCGCTATAAATCTGAATCAAAACGAACTTTAATGATATGGATGCTAACTTCTTCACTTTCAAATCGCAAATTGAAGGAGATGCCGAAGCTGGAAAGATCATGCTGATAATGTTTAGGGATTCTCAAAAAGTTCCACTCTTTCATTTCCTGAAATGGATGAAATAGGGACATCCAATCGAAGAACTGGAATGCATTTCAAAGGAAACGTGCAGTTCTGTTGACTCGACGAGTTTTGTTCCATCACGACAATGCCACACCTTATGCTGCTCAATTTAACCAAGAAACAATAAAAATTTCCGGTAGCAATTCCAACTTTTCTGTATCTACTTTATAGCCATGACTTAGCTCTAACCAATTATCTTCTGTTTGTTCTGCTTAAATTGAGCCTGAGCAACGTTGAAAGTAAGGTCTATAAAAGCTTGATACAACAGATCAAAGACCTATGCAGCAGGTACTTTAAAGCTCATAAAGGTATGGGATACATGCACCATATAAATGGCGGTTATATAGAGATATAAGTAAACATCTTGGGGTTCCTTTCTTTTTAATGGCTTTTGAAACCTACTTACTGAATTACCCTAGAATATTCTAGAACTGAATTAGAAAGTAGTTGGTAGACTGTTGCTTATCAGCAAGATAGTTGTTAGTTGTAATCATATTTTTATTAGGTCTGTAACTTTTGATTCGTAAAAGGGGGATAAATTATACAGTCGTCAAAAAAAAGACACCTTTATTAACTTTTGTAATTCTATTTGCAGCCAAACAAAATTGATTTTAATTTTCATAGCTCAAAGAAAATTAAATTATTATGCTAACAGGATTGATTAATTAATTAATTAAATTAATTTCTAAATTAAATTTGTTTCATTTTGGAATCCGAGTTCTTGCAAATATTAGTAAAGAATATTAAAATTATTTTCCTTTCCGATATTTAGCTCTAGAATATATAATACTTATAATAATATAATATCAAACTTTATATATTTTTTTTCCTTTTTTAAACTGCTTGGCAAGTTTATAAAATAATATACAGCTCCTTTACGCCGATCTTTTCCGATGGTAAGTTTAAGTTTTAATATTTCCTGAATTACTGGAGGGAAATATTCAATGCATGAAATTTTAATTAAATAGTTCTATGGCGTGGTGAATAAAAATATCTTAACATTTTTATGTGTTCAATCCACCCTTATTCAAAATATCATATCCTTAATAATAACGACTTGCTTTTTTAAAAAAAATATTTTTAGAGTTGGAAAAAAAATATTTTTCAACTCATTTAAAATTCTGTAAATTTTAAACGTAAATTGCTACGTAATTTTTTTTATATCTTTAAATGTTTGATAATCCAAACTAACATTACCGGACCTACTTTTAAGAACCTCGTAATGCAGACGAACTCAAGCAGAAATTTATGAAATTTGAAATTAGTCTGAATCCAAGATGAAAGTAATTAATTAGATGCAGTTAGCAAAAAGCTTCATTGATAATGGTAACATTCTTTTTAGATGTTATTAGCTATGTTAAACAAGTTAATTATTTAAATCTCAATGAACATCAATAGCTCTCAGTAGTTTTAATTCTTTTGGTATGAAGGGTATCATGTTCTGAAGTTACCATAGTGAAACTTTTTCTTTCCAAAGTAGTTTACTATTTTTGGTAAACACGGGTGAAGTGCTCCCTAGATAACCTAGCGATCCTTTTTCTATTTTCGTCCTTAGTCAACTAATTTTCCATTCCCCCTCTTTTCCTAATGTTTAGGTCACAGATGCATATTATTTAGCTCAGTATTGTCATATTTGACTTTTGCACCAACAATTTTCCTTTGCTTTTTTAACACCATTATATTTTTCTCTTTGATCCGTAAATAGTATTTTTTTGGTCCAGTCTTGATGACAATAGTAATAGTCATTAAGGTGTTTCATTCTTCTACGAATGCACTTAAAATCTAAAAAGTTCTCACAATCCTCTCCCAGTGGGGGAAATTGGAGGATGATGAACAAATATTTATATGCCAATCCAACTATTGAAAGTAATTCAGTATTTCCATTTCCGTTATCTGTAGCCATTCTGCGACTTGACAATTATGTCTTTCTAATCTTTTCTGACGTCAAATAACATAATTTTAGGGAAAAGAGTCATAATGTTTGATTTTAATTTAAAGTGCTTTTTTGAATTTAACTTAACATTAAGAACATTAAAATGAAAGGAAAATAACGAGATATATCTGTAATTAAAATCATACGAGTTTTCGCGTGTTTTAATTAAAAATTTTTTTTATATAGAAACATTAATGCTTATACAATTCAGAGTTTCTGTTATTATAAAATAATTAATACCACGTTATTACTTTCAAAGTACTATTAGACATACGTTTATTTTTTCTTGCGGTAAATATATGAATAAAATATATAAGTTTGAAATAAATACTAATACAATATCATGCATTTCACAAAATGTTGCGTTCAATGCTTTGTAAAGAACAGATTTAGACACCAAAAAGGTGCTAATTGTTTTTTAATAATTATTTATTTAAATATTAGATGGAATAACATTGATAAAATACTGAAGTGGACAATAATATTAATTCCAGACATTAAAATAAAAGTCTATGATAAATTGTTAAACTGATTGCGTTTTAAGCTAAATATAGTTTTGCTGTCGTAAAATGAAAATAAATAATAAATCTTTTACTATTCTTAACACTAATACCACAATGAGGCCACTACAATTCAAATTGAAAGTACTGTGAATTGGTTGGAAGAAATCAAATTATGTTAAATAAACTACTAGTATTTTATACTTTATTTTAAAATTAGTTAGGAACGATATTTTGTGATTGTACCAAAATGAAAAGTATCTTTGGAGGATAATAAGCAGAATTTAAGTAATAGTTTGAAAAATAAATGGTTCAAGTTTTTTTAAGTGAGATGAAAATAAAACTTGTAAGATGCAGATATATAAAAAACTGGTTGCATTTAATTGAATAAATTTAATTCTGTACTTAATGAAAAAAGCAATGTTGTTACCTTTTTTCTTTCAAGTGTACAAATTGTTTGCTAGAAAAATGTTTTTCTGAATTTCTTTATAAATGTGATGAAAGCATTAAAAGTAACTATATTTTTGAAGCTTTTTTGATTAATTAATTGAAAGAATATATATTTTAACATTCTTACTAAAGCTACTGTAAACTAATCTTTCAGTAATTATTTAAGCCTAGAAACGAGTAAGTAATACATTTCTTTGCTTACGAATTAGAGTTATTGATTTTTTACGTTAAATGCAATAATAGAAAAAATTGTATAAAGCATATTTATTGGAAAAGGCATATTTTTTGTAACCTTTTAGATGATATGGAAAAGATAAATGTTTTCTCTGGAATTTTCAATTTGTTTTACACTGCGAGTTTTTAAGCACGAATGAATGTTGCTTAAATGAATCAAAATTAATATTTATAAAGTGAGCTTCTACTGAGCCTATTTACCTAATTTATAATTCTATTTTTAGAAGTATTTCCCATATTGAGAAAGAAATTTAAAAGGAGCACTTAAGTGTAAAATATTTAGAAAAATTGAAATAATTCAATAAAAGTATTAAAAATAACTTGGAGTTTGAGATTCCTTTCATTATAAGGAATAAAAAAATTCAATGAGTTTCTCATTGTAGTACATAGTGTTTAGAATTTTCAGTACTAAAACAATTTCTTTAGCATGCCATTTGGATTATTGTGATAAGCATTTAATTAAATTGTTTTGAATTGTTTACTGCTGCGTCTTTTAATGTATGAAAATATTTCAATCTCTTTTATAACAGAAACGAGGAAAACATACAAGAAATAAATCTGTTAATCAGTTAAGAAACATGCTGATATGTCAACGAAAACTAAATTGCATGCTTCATCTTACAAAAGTAATGCTAAACATTTTTTTTAAATAGCTGGTCACATATTTTGACGTTTGGTTGCAATTTCATTGTTATTAGTAACTTTTAAAAACATGAGTTATTGCGATTTCCTCTAAAGCTGTTGTACAACTTTCAAATGTTTTTTAAAAATATTTTTCCTTTCAATTCATTTCTAAAATATCAGAAAAACGCAAGTCAAATATAGGGATAAACTTTTCTGTTATCAGAAAACTTTCAAACTAGATTTTTCTGTTATCAGAAAAGTCTAGTTCTTCTACTATCAGAACTAGACTTTTCTTTTCTTGTCAGTATATAAGGATAGTATTTTCTGTTATCTATCAGAGTTGGATCCGGTAGAATAAAGACAAGTGTAGTAACAATTTAAGCAATATCTATCGAGAGATGTAAGCGAACTTGAGACGAGTTACAGAATTTATGTAGTAGATACTAAACTCAGATTTTCAAGAACGACCTTCGCTAAAGAAATATCGTAAGTGTAAAAATTTTGGCAAAACTTGCACCTTACAACACCAATATGTCTTTAAAAGCATGTTGGCGCACGTACCCAACTTCGGCTATCAAGAACTGTTTCACATTGACACTTATGTAAATCTCTCGTAATCAACAGTGGGATATTCAATGTTGGAGTCTTAACAAACATAAATTTCTGAACTGAGAAAAGTTCTCAAACGGATATAGATTTAACGAGCAGACGACTAACTCATGTCTTCTTGGTTAGAACGTCACAGAGCTATGTGTCTTACTTGTGTACGGCAACTTACAATTGTACAGTGCTCAAGAGAAAATTGACAATCTTAATAACTTCCGAAATTCTCATCACAGTTGACCCAAATTGATATAAATTTAAATGGTTCAAAGGTAATTAAATTTATAAATTTCTGTTTAAAAAAATTCCTGAGTTATAATGATTTTCAAACGGGGACTTTTAAGATGATTGAGTTTCTCAAATCTTAAAAAACTGTATAAAATTTTTTTACACAGTGCTTTTCAAAGCATTTTAAATCAAAGGATAGAAAATTTTTTCCTCAAACCTAAAAGTGACTAGAAATAAGAAAAATTAATTATTTAAAAGCATGAATTATAAAGTACAATAACAGAAGAAAGTGACGTATAATACATCAAAAGACATATGTTTAGACGCTTCATGTCATATATAAAACTTAACATTCAAAATTTCAGGCAATCCCTTATAATAATTCGAGAAATTTCAAGATCAAATTATGAATAAATAATGGCCTGAAAACGTGTCATATATTAGTATACAATTATTTATTATTGAATTTTATCATGTGTGTGTGTGCGCGGTGTTTGTAAAGGGGAATATAATATAAAATACTACCATGAAATTATTTTGTATTTGTTTACTAAATAGTTTTTTTGAACATCTCTGGAACTGAATTCAAATAAAATTTGGAACACATGCTATTTAGACTATTCTCTATCTACTTCTCTAAAATAATCGGCTTCCATACAGAGATAATTATTTCTTAAGGGACAATTTATTGTGCTAAGTTAATTGATGCGTCTATACCCATTGTAATTTAGTTTCCGTTAACATTTTAACATCGATAATTATTTCATTAAGTTGATATAAAGATCACGAAAATTATTGAGGATCTTACATAGTTTTTGACAAGTTAAAATTGGATGACTGAAAACGAGTAATTTGGTCTGACAAATCACATTTCCGACTGTATCGGGAAGAGAAAAAAACTGGTGTATATCAAGTCTTGTGGTTCGGAATAAAGTCACATAATAATAAAATAAACGGGATGACTTATCAAATTCAATTGAAAATTATATTTTAAGCTAATATCTAGTTATTTATGAAGTTACAAATATGTTTCAAATTACTGTCTATCAGACATAATCGAATGAGTCTGCATTTGTTAAGAGCTTCTAACCAAATCCCTGGATTTAAGTTACAAATAACAAAAAAAAAAAAAAAAAAAAAGATAAAATCAAAGGAGTTGGGAATATTCACATCCCCAGAGCAGCTCTTGGTATATTATCGCTTAAGTCATGTTTGTGGCTGGTTGAATTTGGCAACGGATGTGACAATATGTGGTGCAAAACCTACGAAGATGCAGAAAAGTTGTAATGGTATGGAAGTGGTTTAAATGAAAATTTCAGGGATCGCCTTTAAGAATACTTTTAACTGATCGAAGATATGTGTTCTTCCTGACTAACGAAAAGCTCATGCTCATGTCCTGCATTCATACTGATAGATCGTGCCTGCTTCAGTAAGACAAAGAAATTTCCCTTAAGTGTCAGATGCTACAATATTCGTAAGCTTTCAGGAGCATTAATATGAGTTTGTCTTACCATACCCATACCCATGAAAGACTCTCTACTTGAACGTGAAAAAGCATATTTTTTTGCATCAAGTAAAGTATTATGGAACAGAGAAATCCAAGACTTCAGAATACCTCTAATTGAAAAGCTTCCCCAAAAAAATGGTATGCATTACCTGCAACATTTTTTCAGATGTTCACAGAGTCGTGTTTACCATCCAACATATTCACCAAATGCAACGTATTTGGCTAGAGTAAATTCACAAAATTTATACTATGTCATAAAGTCCTGGATCTTATTCTATTCATCCTTCTCATGGTGATGGAAAGAAAATGGTGTCAATGTTTTTATGGGAAATAGTAACGTTAGGTATTTCAAATGTTTTAAAATATTTCAACGCATTTCAAAAACTCGCCATTGGCACCATTTTGAGCGATAGTTTCGGTCTTTGAGAGTGGCGATACAATAAAAATTATTTAGCGTAATAAAATATAAATAGTAGCAAATCTTTTTTCTGAGTTTGATTTTATTTCTTCTGTCGGTATTGAAGCAAAATGGTAATTTCTGAAGAAATTTATTTATCTACTCATATCTATCTAATAGTATATGATAGATCAATCAATTCTCTTTCTCTCTCTCTCTCTCTCTCACACACACACGCACACACCACAAGTAGTACATTTCAGAAACATAGGAATAGGGAATTCTTAATATGAAACTGATTCTATATAAAATTTAATTAATGCAAATTTTTATATAAATAAATTATAAATAAATAAATTATATTCATATTTTATGTAGTGCTGTGGATTTAGAATCACTCAAGGGAATCATATTCTCGCGTATAAAGCTGATACTAAAAATTTGAAAAAAATAGCGAAATGTTTTGTGAAAATCACGTAGACACATTTATTTCTATAAAATTGCATATGAATCATTAAACCTATTTTTTATTTCCCTATGTTACTCTAAGTTCCTTACTGTTTTTTCTTCTAATAATTTTATGTTATGTTAACCATCCTAGTCGAGAAAATATTAAGCTCTTTCTTATTATGAATACGTTCAGATACTTGTTTTCTTAATCTCCAGCGACGTTTTAATTGGTTTCGAACAAATACAGTGCTGAAAATAATCTATTCTAGGTTACCTATGTGGTTTGTCTATGCTCAAGGAATAGAAATGATTTAATGCTTTTTATACTAGAATTTGTTCTTTTAGGAACATAAGTTTATAGGTAGAATAATATGGAAATAAAATTCTTTCTCCCCTGGTATTTTAGCTAAGGAATGGCACTAAATTTATTTAAAATAATAGTTAAGAATAAAAATCATTGACAATATATACATCTGAAAACAATCTAATTAATATATATTTTACTGATTCGTGGATGAATCTCACTGAAAACATCTTCATTCTTATAATTTAAATAAAAAATACTATTTATTGTTGAATAATTGATCCTTTATGTCTGTGTTCTGAATGTTAACAGTTAAAATCATCCTAAGCATATTAAATGCTTTATTGCTGAATTATTCATTTAAAAATGTGTAAATTACCTTGATAAGTGTGCTTATGAGCATCTATTGCTTAAAATAAATACTGGAATAGCTTAGAAATTTTAGAGTAAAGAAATAATGGAATAATTGAGTATAACATGAAGTTTTATGTTAATCTTTCAAGAAAGAGATAAATATCAAACAATCAGTAAAAAATATGTTTTGCAAATCGCTTTAATATTGATATTGAATTCTGTGAGCGATAAAAATAAGAGCAATATAGTACTGATTTTTGTGTGTATTATTAAGTGTAATATGTTTGTAAGCTTAATTACTAGAACTTTTTGTTCAAGAAACGTAAGGAGTTGTTTGCTATGTTTTTATATTATTTCATTTAAAAGTAAGTATAACAATGTTTTATAGAACGAATTATTTATGTTGAAATGAATAATACAAAATAATTTCTTACATTACTTTTGCAATAGATTTATTTACAGATTTCTTCAAAAATATTTTTTGCTATATGAAAGAGCTTTTGATGAATATAATCTCCTCTTCAATAAAAGCAGCGATTAAAAGAATTAAAATAAATTTCTTTAACTAGAATTTATTTAATTAAATTTCTGTCAATAACAATTCGAAATTAATCCTTAAACTCCGCAGTTTTTTTTAATTTATCGCTCACGAGCCTAATAATAATGTGAGGTTTTACATTGCAATAAATTAGGAAACTTTTTGATGGTAAACTAAATTTAATAATTTTCTCTTCAAATTTACAGAACGGTTAATTACGATGGGAGATGTTTACCCTCGAGCTAAAATCGCGATAGAATCTGTCTGTTCCTTCTCAGCCGACCAACGAAAAGCATCTATAAACCACAAGTTCTCTAACCAGTCTACCTCTTTTCATTCCTCAACTTGACTTCTCTCCCAAGCTCCCTGAGTTGATGAAGGATGAAGGAAGGATCCAACATAACTGCGAAATCCATAGCATCATCAAAACCTTCTGTGGCCTCTGAACTCTGGATGGAATAAAGGAAGGGATGTCATTGTGATCTTGCTCTATCCACACCATGGTGGATAACAACCCTCGAACCCTCAATTTCATACTATTAGTTTTATCAATTTAATAAAAAATAATTATGAATCTAAATACATTCAAACTTTTTGGTAGAAATTTATTTATCTACTCGTATCCATCTAATAGTATACGGTAGATCAATCAATCCTGTCTCTCTCTTTCTCTCTCTCTCTCTCTCTCACACACACACGAGCACCACAAGTAGTACATTTCAGAAACATGTAACTGTATAAGAATATCGATAATTAACTAAAGAAAAACAAATAAGAAAAAATGAAATAAACCTGAAAACCTACTGAGTGATCTTTTTCTTTCCTATTGGGTTTTCTGTCTTTAATAAATATTGGTGACACACTCCCAGAATGCACTAAGATATTTCTCTTTTTCAACCTTCCTTCTTGTAGAATTGGTATCTTTTTTTTCCCTTTTTCCTCTCAGGGGCTCATCTCCAGAGGAGTACGGGGAGCCGCTTCCCCGAGTGGAAAATCCTTGAAAAGAAAGAAAGAAAAAAGAAATATCTGTTTTGTTTATATTTAAGTTGCTGGTTGCCAATACAATTCTTTTTACAGTAGATTTTCTGGTTATCTTAAGTTTGTTTCCATTTTGTACTTTGGTTTTTGTATTTGTTTTGGTTAATTTTTCATTGGGGATTTCAAAATAAAAATTTATTTTAGTATCAACATCGTCAGTTAATATTTTTGTGACCTGACCCTCATGTTTGCCGTGTGGAGTGACCGGGGGAAGGGGAGTCTGAGGATCATGAAGCGCCTCGCTTCCCCGTAGACGGGTGGCAGGAGTGAGCCCTCTCCTGTCAATCGGTTAGTGATCGCTTCTGAGGGGTTTTTCCTGAGCCCCAAAGACATTGTTCTAAGGTTAATATTGTAGTTAGGGGGTGCCTCGGATGAACTGGTGGATCCACATTCTGAAGCTGTAATACTAAACTTCCTGAGATAAGCACCGTGCCTGGCTATTGCCAGATTACCGATGGGCTGCCTCCCCATGTTGGGTTCCTAGACGGATGGAGCCGCACTGGAGTGAACTTTAACCCCCCCCCCTTGGATCCAAAAGCCTCTTCGTGCCCTGATGAAGGTCTTAATCCATCATCCGTCTCTTCTTCTATGGAGGTGGAGCATCCAATATCAAATATTAATAAAAATTTTAACATTTAAATAACATTTGAGATTTGTCTTGATCAAAACAAAGGATAGTTTCATAAAAATGTTTCGGCTATTTTGGTATATAAAACAATATAAGGAATAGAGGAAATGTGAAAACTACTAAGAAGACTGCTAATGGCGATTTACTCAGAATTGGCATCCGAAAAACAAGCAGAAATTATTTTGAAATTGCATAGTATAGGCAACCACTCAATCTCCGTAACTCCTCATAACTCATTAAATCAATCACATGATGTAGTATCTGAAATAGACATGTGAAATGATTCCAAAACCGATACATTAGAAACTATTCAATCTCAAAATGTTTGTGGCATTCGACAGATAAATATCCGTTGAGACAGATAATTAATTCCAACTAAACACATTACACTAACGTTCAATAGCCCGACACTTCCCAAATCTATTAAAATAACGTACCTTAACTGTGTCATCCATCCATAAGTTCTAAATCCTTTGCGTTGCTTTAAATGTCAAATGTTTGGGCACTCCAATGACTAAACCGATGTAGAAAAATTTAATTATAAATAGCACAGGGTATGAAGAGGAAGACACCAAATTGATGTATGATAATATAATCGAAGAAAGGAAAGAAAAGGAAGAAGAGAGAAAAAAATAATTGGTAGAGAAGAGGAGACAAAAAGAACTGGAACTGGCAGAGAACAGGAGACAAAATGAGGTAGAATTAGAGAAGTTAAGAAGCGAGGCCCAGATTAAGTTGAGTTAATGGACATTGGCATTAAATAATCATACACCGAGTAATGAATGGAAGAAGTTACTACATAAATTCGATATGAAAGAAGATATCAGTCTATATTTGATATTATTTGAGTGCCAAGCTAATATGATGTCCGTACCTAAAGGGTTTTGGGTTACACATCTGTTGGGTATACTCCCACAAGAAATAATGCAACTAATTGCTCGAGAGCTTGAAGAAAAGGCGAAAGATTATGATCATGTGAAGCTACTGCTACTCAAAAGATTCTAATTAACTCCTGAGAAGTTTAGGCAGTTATTTGTCACTCACCAGATAAGTGCTGAAAATACATGGCAAGATTTTTACCAAGAAATTCAAACATTCTTTAATGGATGGATTGAGGGACTTAACGTCAAAACCTTTGACCAGTTGCGAGATCTGATAATAACTAGCAGATCAAATGAAGAAAAGAGCTCCCGTCGAATTTAAAGATCATCATTTATGCGAATGGCCCGGTATCAAATCGCCAAAGGCCTTAGCCTAGAAACTCGAGGAATTTGAATAAGTTCGTTAATTTCGGAAGAAATGAAAATCGCCACAAGAGAACTGAAAATTTCAAACTTAAAAGAAAATACTATTAGATTCATAAGAGTAAAGATTTTGAAAGACGAATGCCTAGAAATTGTTTCAATTGTCATTGTCCTAACCATTTAAGCTACAATTGTCCTAAAGCTAAGAAAGAGTCGGAATATGTGAGACCGTCGAACTTTGAAGTACAAGCCTATTTTGTTGCCCCGCAAAAAGAACTACCTCTAAAAGATATTACCCTTGGTGACAAAACCATTTCCAATCTGATAGATTCTGGAAGTTCAGTTAGTCTCATTCGTGAAGACGTAAGTACAAAGATAGTTGACCAACAAAAGCTTTCTAAGAAATGTAATATTCTACTAGGAATAGGTAAATCGCATGTGTTGAAAAAGGTACTTTTAAACATGATCTCGTCATAGATGAAGACCATTATTCCTTAACATGGCATGTTGTGCCGGCTAAGCATCTAAACTTCGAAGCTATCATAGGCACAGACATTTTGGATCAAGTTTCTTTAAAGTTTACCGAAGAGAGTTTCTAGTTCCACATACATGAGGTAAAAATTATCAAGATCAGAAAGAAAGCATTCGACCTGAAGCAAAAGGAAGTATACAAGAAATTAAGTCTGAGAACCGAAGAACATGTAATAAGAAGAGAAAAAAGGCTTCACAGTACCAGATTGATGATTTAGTAGCGGTCTAAAGTACACAATTTGGTGTAGGCCTCAAACTCAGACCTAAGTTTTTCGGACCATATCGAGTTGCTAAAATTATACCCAGAGATCGATATGTGATAGAGAAAGTAGGTGATCATGCAGGCCCGAATGTAACTACCACCTTTGCTGATCTAATGAAATACTTCTTCCCCGGGTAGATATTTTTCGACAACCTTATGTTCTCAATAGCAAATCCTTTTGATTTTTTTTAAGGTTTTTCTTGTAATATTTATATTTCGTAGTTTTTATAGCTGTAAACTTGTGTTCGATCAAATTGTAAGGTCATCACCAGATGTCCATGAGGTCATCGACGCTCAGGACTGGCCGAGCTGTAGGTTTTTACATTTTGAGACGCCTTTTAACACTAGATGGCGTCACATGTTTTTTTGATTAAAAGCGCAAGCATGGAAAGCTCAAGCATGAGAGGCGCAAGTTGATGGAAGAGTGCGTCCAACAGAGAAAGAAGTGCGATCTGGTAGGTCTTTAATATGGATAATCACACACACACACAATAGTTCTATTTTAAATTAGTAAATACTTTACAATAATATATACGGTTTAATTAAATGTCATCTTCTAAGAATCCGCTTTGTTATTGAATCCAGAAAACCACTAGACATCTTTAAAACGAGCCATTGTCCCCATTTCTGTAGTTAGGATTCTACATATACATATATACACATCCACCAGGACTTATCGACGGCGACAACTTGACGGAAAATTAAGCCGACAACTCGACGCACCAGCAATCAAATTTTTGATTTAGCAGCAAATGACTACCAAATCAAAACAAACTTATAAATTAATGTCAAATTTGTTTAGGCTCCGTTTAAAAAAAGGTAATACACAATGGTTACAACAGTTTAACTTAATGATGCCACTTGTCTTGAAATCGAAGCAATTTTTGAGCAATCCTCGTATATATATATATATATATATATATATATATATAACAAAATTGTACATAAAAAACACAACACATAACAATCTAAGAAAATCCAATATTAAATCTTTTAAACGAAAAATTATTAATAGTAAAAACTAAATATTTAGAGAAATAATAACAAAACAAATTGATACTTATGCAAAGAAGTTAAAAATTTACTTTTAACAGTCGAATAATCTAAAATTTTAAACCTAAAAACCAGAAAATCACATTTTTTTTAAAGAATCAAACAACTTAAAAGAAAGACAAGTGTTAGAAAAGAGAAATATGGAATATTAATAATAATAATATATTTAATACTTTTTCACACTTAGGAATGCTTACACCTGTAATTACTCTATAAACCATAAATCAGCAACAAAAGAAAAGAAGGGTAACATAGTAATCATCTTCAATTTCACCTCAAGCAACCAAATTAAACTTAAGTAATCGTCTAAAATATTTTTAACCTTATATCATCTTAATTTTTTTTATAAACATTTGAAGAGCACAATATATATATATATATATATATATATATAAATTAAACAATTAAAATCCAAATTAAACAAAAGAATATATATATACAAATCACTAGAACATACAAAACCCAAATTTTATTGGAAACAAGACATAATTAAGAGCAGAGATAAAATTCAGAGCTTAAAGAGCAGCATAAAGTCATTGCAGTGAAACAAAACAATTATATATATATATACTAACTAATCTCTCCGCTTCGCTGGGTAGACGATAATATCTAGATTACATAGAGGCAGCTGTAAGAAAATACTTTTCTCACCAACCCCATGTAGATCAGGCGGCTGTAATTAAAACTTTTCAATGAAAAGATCAATTTAAATTAGCTCCATTGACTACAAAGCTTTGTCTGGTTTTAAAATATATATATAACAGATATTGACTATTCAAATCATAAAATTGTCAGTATCGGAAAACGTTTGCACTGTTTACGATGCCTTGAACCAGTAATGTGTTGCGGTGGTGGTCAAGTCTAGTTTCCTACAATTAGATCCTACCCTGAACCTTTGAATAGTTTTCTTAACCATAAGGATCAGCTTTCAGAACATTTTCTTTCTACAATTCTGAAGTATAATGGACGTTTTCAGATGACGTCATTCGGAGCAAAATAATTGAAGGAGGGAAATTTTATGCCAACATTTAAAGTCCAGGACACGTATACCATAGGATAGATAGCCTTTTGGCTGAGCCTCATCAATAACCTTCTTTTCTTCAGTTACACTTTCTTGGTGACGACGAAAGTGAACAAAACTTTCGTTGTGGTATTTTCATAGGAGTTAAGTCAGAATTAGTTAGCCAATTACAAAAGGCGCTACATGAACATAAAGGTATATTCGAGATTTCAAAGCTACTGTTTATTCATGTTCCTAAAGACCAAACGGAGTTCAAGGTTATAATTAATGCCGATAAAAACCATTTGGAGAATACAATGGTCGTTTCAAAGCTCCTCAAAATAAAGAAGTAGCTGTCCTTATTGTGGGTCAGGATTTCGAAAAAAGAGATATTATATACAGCAGAGACAGAAAATTGGAGTTGAAAAGAGATTACATCATTAATAATCCATTCACTTGAACTTGACAAATCAATGTTAGATATCGATTGAATCGTTGAAACCTAGCACAGTCACATTTTCTTGAGGCTGAAACAGTAAAGAAAATACATTTTCTTCATTTTGTTTCACATTATGATTACCAAAATTAACTTTACTTCTATTTGTTAATCCAACTATTTCAATATAAACATCAAAATGACCACTATTATAGTTTCCCGAAAAACGCAATATTTTTTCCACCTGAATTGCTTCACCAACAGAAGCTATCAGGCAGCCAGCTATCAGTTGATACACTTCGAACTTATAGGGAAATAGCTCTGCCACCGCCATAATTTCTCTAATAGACCCATACGTGTTTGGTTTACACATTTCGGTAAAGTATAAATCGTTAGTGTAATAAGGGGCGCCAAATAGCATTTGAGAGTAGCATTTAAACCAATCCCAGTTGTTAAACACGTGAGAAACAATATCATTTCTCATTTTTTACGCCATCGATATGTCACCAAACACCAGCAAAGACACAGAGAAAAATAAACATGCTCCGTCACCAAGAATTTTAAAAACTTTGAAAGGAGTAGGTATTCCTTCTATCAAAATATATTCAACATCCATTATTAAAAATTATAACTGAATAATACATATGAAGAATTATATAGTCAATTTGTATTAACCTACAATGAAACACTTTTCAAGTTAAAAAATATAGCCAAAATTAATTTTTTAAAATCAAATTATTTAAAAATTGAACAAAAAATAAAGTATAATAAATTTTTTAAGTAAAAAGTCATCCGTCACACCATTTAATGAACACAAAATAACAGTTTCAAAATATTTAAATAAAAAGTTACGACAACTGCAAAAATAAAATTAAATTATCAAATATTCAAATTTAATAGTAAAGTAATAAATTCTGACCTTAATAAATTTAGTTTTTGTCACCTCTGAAGATAAACCACAAATGTATAAATTTTTTAAGTATATCAAAATAAATATTTTCTCAGCTACTTATTTTTATTATCAATGACATGAATAACATACCGTTATTATTCATTTGCTTAAAGCCACCGTCAATAATTTATTTGATAATGTAATTTATCAATCATTATTAATAAAAAAATACTTTTCTCATAAATTTAAAACTTGTGTACAACCGTAATTACAGACAATGAATTTTTTAAAATTTAAAATTTAGATTATTATTATCATTTCAAAATTGAAAATTTTCTTGATATTTTACATCTTGGTCCCACAAAAATGAAAAAAAAAAAAAAAATATCGCTCGGTCAGCAAAGCGGACGGATATCAGGTGGAGTTACCACAGCAACGGTTACCATAACAACTGTTACCGTAGCAACAGTTACCATAGTAACCTTTTTGATTATAACAAATGAATAGGAATGATTTTATTTTTTTTATTTTTTATAAAAATGCGTTGGTAGGTGTGGGTGGATGTGAGTTGTTCCATAATAGAAAAATTAAACACAATCCGTTTATACCCATGCCATTAAAAAACAAAGAATTGAAAAAAAAATTGCCTGTCTTTTGTTTTTATTCGCGGGAAAAAAAGTTTATAAAAGTTAATTGAAAATAAAATTCTAAGAAATCTATGAAATTCAAAAAATAAATATTCAATGCCCATCTACAAATCATTCTGCGTCGAATGATCATGGTCTCTTGTCGATACGATTAGTAGATTTTACGTGATTGGCGGACAAAAAAAGACTGATAAACGTATCCATAGAAACGATTACCATAACAAACGTTGCTTAGCTTTGGTGGGTGTAGGCTTTGTTAGTGGGTTGAAGATGAGTCGTAATGTTGATGTGTGTGAACGATGGTTGCATAGACGGTAGGAACAAAATAGTATTCCTCCATTACCGAAGGAGAGCAAGTGAGAAGAGAGAGACCTATTGGGAGAGGGTAGTGTCTGTTAAGGTCAATGAAAATTATATTTTGAATAAGACTTCCGTAAAATCTGTTCTTAGTGAGCGTCTACATCAAATAGAGTTAACTATGCTACCTCAAGTCAATCGGTTGAATAGTCTTAGAGATTCTCGTGATGAGTCAGTCAGTCTAGTGGTAGTATGTTATGTATATATATATATATATATATATATATATATGTACACACACACACACACACACACACACACACACACACACACACACACACACACACACACACACACAAACACACACACACACACCACACACACACACACACACACACACACACACACACACACACACACATATATATATGCACACATATTATCCTATTAAATTATTATTTTTATAAAGTTTACTTAAGCATTGATTAAAAAAAAAAAAATAACCCCTTTAAAATTAAAGAAGACTATTTATGATTTAAAGAATACAAAATGTTATACTGTAAAAAGACGTTAAATTGCTCAAAATATTACATAATATTTAAGAATGTATATTAATCTTAAGAATAAATGAAAATTTAAATATTTAAGCAGTTAATTAAAAATATTGTAACAAAGCTCAAAGTATCAAGAGCTTACAAAGACACATGAGGTTTATTCCAATGGAAAAGAACAGAGAAATTAATTACAAAAATTAAGATAATGAAATTCTAACTGCCTCAGATTTGGAACTAAGAACAGTTTTCGACCTTTTTGTGAAGATGGTAGCACTCGTCAATAAAAACAAGGGAATGTGGATGCGCATTTTTTGACAGATACCAAAATTTCGGTTTTGGACGCGCAGTTGTTGTTTGACAATCGTTTGAGCGAGTCGATGTGAAAGTTTTTGTGAAAATAGAAAAAGTCGAGGACTGAACTGTCACTAAATATTTGTTTTTGAAAGGTAATTCACCTACACTACGCCAAGATGAGTTGGACGCTGAGTACGGGATCTGCACATTCCCTTATCACCTTGAAACTTTGGGCAGATCAATTTTAACGTGTCCGTACCAGCTTGGAAGACGATGAACGTACGGGATTTCCAAAAACTGAAATCACGACAGTAACATCACTAAAATTCACCAAATAGTGCTAGACGACCTTCGAGTTAAAGTTATAGAGACAGAAGACGGTATGAATCTGTCCAAAGAACGTATTTGTCACATATTAAATCAAGGCTTAGTATGAGAAAACTGTTCACGCGCAGGGGGCGTGTTTATTCACGTTAGACCAAAAAACATGTTCATATGAACATTTCCAACGCTCTATTGGAGCAGTTTAGGTTCTATAAATGTGGGTTTAGGAGCCAATTAATTAATGTTGATGGAAACACCATTATACGACCGAAACTAAAATACAGTCAAAACAGAAGACAGCGAAGGGGATGTAATCATATGTAACTATGTATTTCCAAATAAAACAAAAAATGTTTTTTCGGCTAAGAAAGGGAGGGCGATAGTTTTTTGAAATAGTTACAGAGTTATCTTAATCAATTACCTTCAAACAGGAAAAACCATTTCAGGATAATTCTAATAATCACTACTTGTCAAGCTGAAGGCAGAAATTGCGGAGAAACGGCCACATTTGAGGAAAAAAAAATTATTTTTCACCAAGACTATGCAACGTCTCACACTTCAGTGGTTGCCATGGCAAAAATTTACGAATTACGTTTTGAACTGCTTGTTAAACCTCCCTTCTCACCGGATCTAGTTCCAAGAGACTTATTTTTGATCCCCTATCTAAAAGTTGCGCAAGGAGAACAGACAGTTTCGTCAAATGAGGAAAATCCTTCGTGAATAATTATTTTGCAGAGATAGGCAATGAATACTATTTGGACGGGTTAAAGAAATGAGAGCATCGCTGGGAGAAGTGTGCAGACTTACAAGGAGACCATGTAGAAAAATAAAAATAAATATAAAGAATATATGTCTTGCATCTTTGTTAGGTTGGAAACTTTTTAGATACCCTAGTATATCCTTAAATAGGAAAATTATCAGTATAAAAATGTGCATAATAATCTAAGTATATATTCAACAAACCAATACTCGTATGTCCATCTTGTGGAATATCCTTAGTTTGTTTGATTTTTTATTGTTATACTTAATATTGGTTTTTATAATTACAGAATTAACTAAAAACTTCAATTTATCATAAGAAATAAATTTATTAATAATGTAATTCTAATAAATAATCACACACAATCATACTTTAATAGATCATCTATGTCTTTTGAATTAAAGAGGTTTTCAAAATCATAACTATGCATGGCAAATAAATCATTGTTATTTATATTCTGAATATCTAAATTATTTTTAATGCCAATAATTTTACTACATTTATTAGTAATAATAATAATAATATATCAATTATTATTATTATTACAATACACAAACGTGCGTGCGCGAACACACACACATACACACACACATATATATATGCATTATTTTGCTATAAATGTTGATGAAATTTAATTCATATTAAATTTATTTAAAGTAGAATGCAAAAAATTTATGTGTACCAACTTAAGAATATATATATATATATTTACACAAACGTTTTCGTAATAATATTTGGGTTTTGTGAAATCAAGAATTCAATGACTTTTAGTAAGTATGATGTAAAATAATTTGCTAGAATTTTTAATATAAGTAAAATGATATTTTCAGAGCTTCAACGTATTAAAATGGGGATCTAAGAAGTTCGAAAATCTACTTAAACATTAATCAAGAATATCTCCAAACTCATTTTCAATATATATATATTTTTTAATTTTCGAGTGATATATAACAACGAAAAATTTAATCTAAGGAAATGGATTAAGGAACACATATTTGTATTTTATTAAAATTGATGTGACAAGGTTTAAGATATTATATTATTTTTAATGTAACATATATTGACATTCTCTAAATTTATATTTCTAAATTTTCATTTGGAATTCAGTATCGAAAATTTTTAATCTACATAAATTTACATTAAA
Source organism: Nephila pilipes (assembly GCA_019974015.1). Lineage (NCBI taxonomy): Eukaryota > Metazoa > Arthropoda > Arachnida > Araneae > Nephilidae > Nephila > Nephila pilipes. Next base: position 194,041 of record BMAW01030035.1, on the reverse strand, counting down.
TTTTGTCATTCGAAAATATTCTAAAAATCTAAAAAGTGAGAAAAACTAAGAGTTTGGCTTGACTGGTTTAAAGTCATAGAATTTTAACTATATTAAAATAATATATTTCTTAAATTACTAAAAAAAGAAACTTATTTTTCATGAAAAAAAAAAAAAAAAAAAAACTCATGTCAAAGACTTATTGTCCATTGTAATGAAAATCAAGTTACAACCTGTCTTTTAGAATTAAATAAAAACTCTCCCATGCATGAACAGGGTAAGACATTTCTATAGAAAACGGAACGTGAGAGTTAATACCTCCATGATGCTTTAAATTAAATCATGGCTAAAGGGAGTGGATAATAAAATTACTGAAAATGCGTCACTGTCCTAATCTCATATAGGAATGTTTTAACAGTCCTTTGCTCATAGGTTCGTGAAGTAAGCCTATTATACTTAGAAGGATCTTTACCTTGAATTTTTTCCTCTTCAGCTTTCTTTGTTTTTCACGAGCGAATATATTTAATGATATGCCAATATTCTTATTTATTTCAAAAATTAAGTATACAAGATTTGTCTATTAAAACAAAGATTAGAATCTTGTTAGAATCCCGTTATATTTCAAACTTCACAATATTTGAAAATCATATATTTTGAGCCATGGTTCCAATGTGGTTATAATTCGAACTTATGGACGGCGTTGTTTTCATCGAATCATGGGCTCCAATCTTGCCTTACTGTGTAACGGCGCCGACGCACGTTAAATCTGTCGAAGATTCCATGTCTTCTCGTAGACATGGTGTTTAAGGTGAGAAATGGGATACTTGATACTGTGTCTTCCTCGTCATTTGATTTAAGCTAAAAATTACGAGATCAGTCATCATTAAGCCTCATAGTGTTTTTAAGTGAGATGTTAATAAGCAATTGATCAAAAAAATTGCTCATTTTTCTAGATTTAGGTTTTATGACGGTTTCTTATTCAGGCTGTCAAATGTGAGCTTGGTTGCTACAGTAGTGAACGCGCAGTTGGTAGTGGGTTCAGCTCATGAAGTTTTTCAAAGCAGGAAGTTAAACATTAGCGTGATATGAAAGTTAAGAGAGTTAGCTTAGAGTTCTGGCTACGATCTCGTCCTTTTGACATGTTTCAAGATAGCGAGGTCTGCTAGTCAGGCTCTTAGATATCATATACACCAGGCTCTTGATATCTATGAAATTTCCAATGAAAGTTTAAGGTACTTTTTGCACATGTAATTTGATATTTATGGAACGTACGAAATTGAAGAGCAATTGAAATTGGTGAGAATTAAATTCCATGTATAAGAGCAGGAGATTTTGGGAAAATTTTTATATAAAGATCTCCATGTATAACTGCAAGAAATCCGCATTGCATAAAAAAAACGTGGTAGAAAAACTAATTCAAACTCAGTGCATGATGACATTCAATGGGTGTGATAAAAGTAAAAAATAGGATTTTGTCTTTTTAATTATTTTATTTAATGCCTATTGACATTTAATTGTCTATAAAAGTCACATTTAGAGACAACGCTAGATCTATTGGCGATTGACGTCGTAATTTTTAACCTCGGTCGTAAGATAAGGACGACACTTGAGCAGACACTTCTCTCCAAACTAAACACACCGTACCAATAGGAAGACTTTGAGCCTCGTCAGGTTATCACACTACACGGAGAGAAGGTAATATTTGTTATTGAAAAGTAAAGGAAAAGAAATGCGAAATGTTAAGGATTCCTAGTATAAATAAGATTTTGTTTTTAATAGTTCTTTTATTGGAAAGAATAAATTGTATCTAATTTATAAGTGATTCCATTAAGAATGATATTATTAAGCGTATTAATGCAGAAATGTGAAACGCAGTTTAAGAATAGAAAATGAAAAAAAGTGAACAATTATAGTTATAAACAAAATAATCTGTACAAATCTTTACAAAGGACAGATTTAGCCAATAAAGGTGTTTACTATTTTTTTTTAAAAATAGTTATTAAATTATTTAATTAAATATTACAATGGAAGAAAACAATCATATGACAACAGAACGAAAATTTAATTTATTTATTTACTAATTAATTAGGCATTAGCTTAAAAGATATACAGAAAACACCTTATTTCGAAAATGCCCCGGTGATCATTTGGTCGTTGGCTAAAACAATAGATAGTTAATATTTAATTGCTGGATCATAGATCAACTTATTTAAATTCTTAGATATATTTACCGAAAAAAATTAAAGTAATAAAATGCATATAAAAACTATTTCAGTAAATAAAATATTAAAATGATTTTTGTCTCTAAAATATAAAGGTATTACCCCTTTATTCAATAATGAAATTTTTTTATTTCATTGACATATTCTAATTTTTCTGATTTACATTTTCCTTTTGACTCTATAATAAGATTTTCGAAAATAAATAGCCCCGAAATGAAAAGTATAGCCTAAGTTCTACAAAAACTCTTTTGCGCGTACAAGTTACATTTAATAGATAAGTTCATTTTTCTTTATTTGAAATAGTTTTAATATATTTATAATTTTACATGTTTAGGGCCTTTTATAAAGAAAATGTATTTCTGAAGTTATCTCTATATTTTTTTCATATGAAGTGTTAATGTAAAGAAAACAAGTTGAAACAAATGACTCAATATTTTCTAAAACTATGTAGCACTTCTACATTAAGATAAGATATAAATAATTTTGTATTGAAATATAGAGCTATTTGAGTTTGTCTAGACGAATAAATTGTTTATTATTTTTACTACAGAGTTATATCTAAGAAAATCGAATTTTACCGAGAAACAGATACGTATAAAATTCTTCCTATTATTCTTAAAAAATGGTTTTTGAAAAGTCTGTAAGTTATTTTCACCCATAAAGGAAGTTTCTCTGAAACTCTAGTGTATATAATATATTTCTAAATTTTGTTATTAGATTGATATTCACAATATACTTTAGAATCTTTAACATTTCCCATTTTACGTAATTTGATTAAAATATTTACTAATACAGCATACAATATCCAATTTTTGTATAATGTGAAACAGCAGGATCAAAACTCAGAAAGTTTTTGAAGTAGAAAAATGTACTTATATTAACAAAAATTCGAGATGTTATAGCATATAAATATTTAAATTATACACTGTCTTTAAGATATAAAAATATTTCATAAATGCACGCATTTTTTTTCAACATGTTAGGTAAAAACATCTGTTCACAATGGAAAAAAGGAAGACAAAATATGAAAAAAATAATTATAAAAACAATTCTTCTTGATTCAGGGATTTAAGCAAAAATTGTAACTTAATAAACTGCCGACAATTAAAATTGCAACTACAGGAAGGAATGATCGAATGAAAGTTAAAATCATTTGAAAGGAAGAAGAGGTTAAGATATACAAATGATTAGACTGTCTGACTGTCTGTGACAGACAGACAAACATTTTTAAGAAATGAACATTGCATAATTTTATGTGAGTCTAAAAGAGCGTTTTAGATATCATTGGATGTCAAATAGATAGACGATTTTTCTAAAACGTCTGTCTATCTGTCTGTCTGACGTATAATGACATCTAAAACACTTTTTTTAGACTCACAAGAAATTCTTAAAAATAAGTAATTATTATGTCATTTAATAAATATTAATTTTTTAATGTCGGACAGACAGACAGATATGTTTAAGAAATGTACATTGCACAATATTTTGTGAGTCTAAAAATGCGTTTTAGATGTCAGACAGACAAACAGACGTTTGAGAAAAAAGCGTCTGTCTCTCTGACATCTAATGACATGTAAAACACTTTTTTAGACTCACGAAAATTGTGCAATGAACATTTCTTAAAAATAATTAATTATTATGTCATTTAATAAATATTAATTTTTAATGACAGGTAGAATCTTTTTCTAAAAATGTCTGTCTGTCTGTTTTAGATGTCATTGACAGACAAACAAAACGTCCCTCTCTCTGTCTATTAAGTAATTTTTTGATATGTTATTTTAAACTAGAATTAAATTTATTAATGTGTGTTAATTTGTGAATATTCTAAATTGATTGTATAAGTTTCCAAGATTAAATTACTTAAAAAGTTTTATAAGTACTTCAGAAAAATCTAAGTTTTTACATTACTGATAAATCAAATAATTAAAATCTAAGTCATTTGAAAGTTTTCTCATTAAAACAACTATTTAGTTTTAAATTATTGTTCCAATTTCATATAATCAATTGAATTATTTAAGGTAGATTTAAATGAAAGAGACAACACCATTAAATTTATTATTGAACTTTATTCATTTCTAATAAAATTGACCCTCTTTTCGGAAAGAAGTCTCTTTGATAACGTTTTGATAAATTAGTGAAATGATGTGTGATCTTTGTGAAACTTCATTAAATACAGAAATGGAGACATAATAATTAAACTTCAATCTGAATTAAAGTTTGACGAGTGCATTCAAATGTTGCCGATTAAAATAGACTTTTTCCAAATTGTAATCATAACTTACATTAAATTAAAGTTGTATCTCTCCAATGTTTTTATTATTTCAGGACAAAATAATGAGCGACCGGGATGGTTTCAGGAATAAGTATTATTTAATACTCGACACGTTCCACAACACAAGACAGGATACAAAACATATATAAAACATTCACGAACATCACTTCATCATTCTGCTAACGAAGTATTTCGCCTTTCATCGAGCTTGCGCTTATAACCCAAAAGAACATGTGGCTCCATCCGGCTACCGTTTGACAGTGCATGGAAGGAGTTCTAAATTATAGTGTTACAAAGTTTTTTTTAAAGAAAGGAAATATAGATTTTAATTTGAAGAGAAAAACCACGAGTTCTGTTATGGTAACAAAAAATAGCATTTATTCGAAAAATAATTTAAAAAATGTAACTGAAGCAATTAGAATTTAATAATTATATTAAAACTTTTAAAAATTAAAAAGTAATAGTTTAATCAAATAATTAAGTTTAATTTATAAAGAATAGTATTTTGGTTTATGGTTTACATTTTTTTGTATATTGATATAGCTCTTAAGAATTTAATTTTTACAACTTTTATTTCTAAACAAGTATTATATAAATAAGTCATTCAAGTATTATATAAATAAGACCATTTAGTATTTCCTACACTATTCTTTAAAAGTGGATGAAATTTACTTAACAATTAATGAATTTATACTGCACTTTTGAACAAACAAATATCGAAACAACGTTGTAAAAAATGAGTTCTATCAACAAATGAAATATGGTTTTAGTCATTGTTTGTCAAATCCTTGTTTTCGAGAATATGAATTATAGCTATTGTTAAAAAGTGTAATTATATCTCAATTATTAGAATAAGAATGAACTCTTCTCTGTGAATTATTGAGAACAGTTCTTGGATGAGTTTATTTTGATTTTGTCTATCAGATATTCCTACATCTTTTTCAACCGAAAACGCCTTTTGCAAAGAAATCTAGTTTTATATTTTGTTCAATAAGTTAAGAATATTCAGGATTTTTATAACAAGAATACGAATTCTCGTGGTGTGAGTGAATATTCGTTTTGTAACAATATAAAACAAAATAATCTCCTCAAAATAATTTCCGTATCAACAATACACTTATTTATAAAATAAAACTCTTTTAGAATAATTGAAATATTTTCAAGATCGATTGTAGAATGCTGGAAATTAGTATTTAAATTTTTTGCAAGACAGTTCTTAGATTTTTGTAAGAAAGATTACGTAATTAAATGTCTAATTTACAAAATAACTTACGTGATTAAATGATTAGTTGGCAAAATAACTTTTTATGAAACAAATTGTTTAGCCATCTGAAATGATTTTTTTTACTTTATTAAAATATTGCATTCCTTTTCTGTTTTACAATTACAAAAGTATAAAATACTAAGCTTTCAATAAATAAAAGCACTCGAAACTATTCATCTACATTCATTCACAATTCACATTTATTCATTTACAAAAAGAAAAAAATATTCTTAACTGTTATTGGAATGAATTATAAAACAAAACTTATTTAACTAAAAATAAACTTATCCTTTGCCCTTAATAAGAATTATGCATGCAACGAAAACAAAATACAGAAGAAAGAATTCATAAAATAACATGATATAATACAAGTGAGAAAATAACTGTAAAATAAGAGAATAGTAATTTTAACCTTATAATTTCTAGGGCCCTAATTTATTAAATTATATTTACTTAATGAATAAAATTTATTTTGGGGCTAATTTGACTGTTTTTAATTTTATTATGAGTATTATGATTTAATTATGAGAGTTTTTGATTTACTTCAATGATTCTTAAAATTTTAAGTAAATTATCCAAACATTCTTTTTTAAAGAAATAAAGCATCATTAGTAAAAATTTTCATTTTATATCAACATGCGTTTCCTATTATCGATTTCCCAAAATTTAAAGAAACGCCTCTTGCGAAAAAAAGTAGAACTGTTTGTGACGTATTTAAATGCTCTTTTAATGAGAAAGTAAAATTAATGAATATAAATGACAGAATGAAAGTGCCATTGTTTTTAAAAACAGGGGGAAATAAAATCTTAATTGCTCTGCGTTAATTCGAATTAATTAAAATTAAGTATAATAGCCTTAAGTTTAAATGGCTTTTTTCAGCAATTTCAAGAGCATGTTTAGATTTGCAAATTTAAGAATTTGCAAAACTTTTTCATTTTTTTCATCTTTGAGATAATAATACTTTTAAAAATCATTTTTAAATGCTTCAAAATATCGTTTTTGTTAGAAAATCATTAAAAATTAATATTTATTAAATGACATAATAATTACTTATTTTTAAGAAATATACATTGCACAATTTTTTGCGAGTCTAAAAAACGCTTTAGATGTCATTTTCAACACATTTTTAAGTTGCAACATAAAAATAATGTTGCTTTAAATGATATAATTAAGAAATCTTAATCTTTTTGAAATACGCTTTCACATAAAAAATAGAAGCTGTAAAAATGCAAGTTAAAAATTACCTAAAAATGATTTTTAAAATGTAACAGCTTTTTTTAAATTGGTTTATAAATACGGTTTTAATTTCGTATTGCCTTGATTAGAGATAAAACAGTAAAGTATTAAGCATTCTTTTAAAAATATATAAAAGCATCATTATGATTGCTAGTAATCGAAAGATGTTCTGTTTAAAAGTATACTAATTTGGGATAATTATCTAATTTGAAAATGTTCCTAACTTCTTGATAATATGCAAAGAAGAAACAAAAGAAACACAATTAATATAGAAGAAAATTTTGGGAAACCATTTTTATTCTCACGAGAAAATAGAAGATTAGTGACGTCTAAATATAGAAAAATAAATTAAGCTTCTTATACATAAGATAATCTTTTAAAAATAATTGCTTATTTCCATATTGCGTTGTTTTTTGCCTTAATGAAATACATTAAAAATTTTCTTGTGATAAATAATTCAGAAATATTTTATATCAAAGGCAATTAGATTTATTTAAAATGTAATTAAAGCGTTTTCTTAATATTCCAAAACGGAATATAAAAATAAATTTTATTATAGAAAATTTAAATTAATTAAATATTCAAGCACAAAAAGCATTTAGTTCTTAATTATAAGATACACCTTAATGTAAATAAACGAATATTTTTTTATTATAGTTAAATAAACTTATGCTACTTTTACTTAGTATTGTAAATAAGTGCACGTATAATTATTTTGTACATATTTGCTACTTTTATAGATAGCTTATAATATATTAAGTAGTAAGTAATTTATTCCGTATCAAATTTATGTTTAAAGCTTGAAATAGCAAACATACTTTTAGCCAGTTACAACTACTTAAAATGTATGATAAATATTATGTTTGTTTGTTAAATGATGGATGTTTCTTAACTCTAATGAAATTTGAAATAAATAAATTGGAAAGAAAGAAAACATGTTGGAAATGCTTTGTTTCCACATGTGGGAAATGCGTTGTTTTTGTTGTAAGAAGAAACATAGGAAATATTTTTCTAAAAATATTTCCTATATGAATACTTAAATATTCTTAAAAGAAGGAAATTCACATTTATTTAGGTGTCAAGTTTAGATTTTTCATCTCTTTTAACTAACTACATTACTTTTTGATTTGCGAATTTGAATAGAATTTATGGGTTGTATTTATATGCAAAAGCATACTTGAGTTAAACCAAAATTAAATTTCTTATATGCTATCATATCGATCAGGCTTTCAAAGGATCTTCTAGAAGCTATCCGAATAATATCATCAATCAAAAATTAAAAATGACACTTCACTTGTTTTTTTTTTTTTTTTTTTTTGATATTTCATTCAAAAAGTGGAGAAAATTTTAAGGAGTAAATATTATTCTCTTAGGATATATATATAGTAAATATGTACCCATGGAAGTTCAATCTTGAATAAACAAATACATGTTGATATTACATGACTAGAAAACGCGTGTATTTTTTCCCAACACAATACATAAACGCCTTTACAGCAGTTTTGGGACAGTATAGATTGTGTTAGCTTGTAAAGAAATAAAGCAGAAAAGAACTCAGATTGTTGGAGGCTGCAAAAAATTAAATGCCACGGTCGTCTCGTAATTCGATCTTTCTTCTTTTCGTAAATCAGGCATCGAGGAGAAAGGATGGGAAAATAAATAAATAAATAAATGAAACTTGAGCTTTTATCAGGGACGGAACAGCTATAAAGAAAATAATTGAATTTTCCTTTATAAATAGAAGAATCTTAGTGGAATACCCAACTCTTACCTTGAATAAAAATATCTGCAGGCTTTGTTCGTAACTTTCTATTGTAGACTTTGCTAAAGCAATGACATCACAAATTAAATATTAGAACGCAGTAACGAACATTAAACTAAAAGATTCTGTGGTAATTTCTAAAAAATTCGATCCCAATTCTTTTGATTTTAATTTTGTTGCAATTTAAAATATTTTTACTTTGAGTGAATGGATTTTAAGATTGTAGTGGAATTTAAGATGTATAAGGATAAGGATTCGTATATTTATTTAAACTATGGGTTGAGATTGTTAGGTTTTTATATTCGAATATATTAGTCTGTATTTCTATTAATGTTTCTTTTTCATTAAAAACTGTATAGATATTTTTATTATTATAGTTGAATTTCTTTCTTCATCAGAGTTTGTTCTTACAGTACCTTGGTCTAATGATTAATTTCAAAATATTTAGTACTTAACAAAAAAAATGTTGTTTATAATCTTTTCTTGAAATATGAAATACTTTTACATGTTATTAATTCTGTTCTATATTTATAAAAACTAGTTATAAGAGCTTTGTGAAATCTCTTTTTATTAATTTTATGAGTAAGATTTAAATAATTTTAATAATCCACATGAATTGATATACATAAAAGCACAAAATACAAAATCACAATTAACTTTTTAAAACTATTGTTGAATATAGAGAAGCTTGTTTCTTAACGATCTAACTTGCGCATTTATTAAAATCATGTTATACATTCAAACAAGAAAATTACTCTCCCCGAATACATAAAAATATAAATTGCTAAAATTTTATTTTCTGTGAAATTAATTCATATTCATAATTATTTTTATAACGTCTAAAAATGAAGAAATTCATTGTCATGGGTATTGGATATAAGTCAGATCAAGTACTCACAAAAAACCAACAGCTCATTTCATGATTCCAATAATTTAGAATAATTATTCAGTTTTTTGTATATATGAGATGATATTGTAATATTCTAATTATTACTAAGAGATGGCCCAAATATTTGTATAAAATTTATTATGCATTATAATTTGTCCTTCTGTAACTAATGTTGAAAATTACAGATATTTATGTGTTTGGTTTCAAGAAGCCGAACATTGAAGTAAGTCTCAGTTTGGAGAGGATAGAGATCCATCTAGTGCTGAATTCTACAATAATGGCCTTCGAAAGGTCCTGAAACGTTGGAAGAAGTATATAACTCTAAGATACAGATTATGTAGAGAAATCATTAGAATAATAAATAAAAATTAAATTTCTGTCTCTATCATTTTAGTTATATTTGAACTTTACAATATCTATGATAATAATTTCATACCACAAATTACATCAGTCTTCAGCTGTCTGAAATCAAACGAATCGGCATTTATAGTTGCAATTTACAACATTACATACATATGTTCCATAAACTTCATCCATATATAATGGTTATCTCTATGTAATAATTAAAACTTAATGTCACCCCTTGTAATATGAATTACTTAGTATTAGAACTGTCGGGGAAATCAATATCATTATTTTTAATCTGTAATTAGGTAGAATAGTAGTACACTTTCTTAATCTTGGGAATATTATATTTTAGTGTACTGTGACATATTCAATTTTTAAAAACAAACGATTTAATCTTAATGTGATACTTTTTTAAGATATTATCTGTCCAACTTATAAAGGCAGACGATTTAATTTAATGTGATACTTTATTTAAGATATTACCTATTCTACTTTTATAAGCAGACGATTTAAACTTAAAATGATACCTTTTTCAATATTCTTTATTAAGATATATATTTTTGGCAACACCAGATTATAGTTTTGATTTTAGATAATTTACTGGCAACGGATATGAAATTTAGTATTGAGTTTGATTCCAAGAGGTAAAGACGATAAATGATGCTTGTGTAAAATTGTGTCTTGAATTTATGTTTGAAAAGATGTGAGCAAATAAATGTGATGTCCTGAAAACAAGTAATTTTTATTAATAGTCTTCAATACAGTACAGTACCTAGAAATATTGCGATTTCTTTTACATTAATTGTTAGTATGTGAGTAAAATTAATAATAATCGATCCTGTCGATATTGTTGCACATATATTCTCCTTCTTTTTGATAGATGACAGTGCTATCCAATTCCACTTTACAATTTTCGGTTAGTTCTTTTTGGTGGTTTTCCCACGTTTTTCTGGTATATTCCGGTTAACTTTTTTTTTTCTCGCTTAAGGCTTTGTTTTAATCTTTCTTAATCTTTTCATTAATAATTTATAATTATTTTAGTCTTTGTAAATCAGATTTATCTTGCACATATCTCAGTGTCGTTATTGGTATTTCGCTTAAACTTTTTCTTCTATTTTGTATCATAGATGCTTTTGAATTTTTGGTTTTTTTACCATTTTATACAACATTCTTCTATTAAGTGAAAATTTGGCCAATAAAACTAGCGTAACCCTGCCTTCATTATCTTAAGCCAATCTGCACAGTTAAAAAACGATATATTTCATTTTCTTTATCTTATCTACTTATTTTTGTTTATTTTAAATATCTGGTCAAGTCCGTACATATTTATTTGTTTTTAAATTATTTGCTTTCCTCTTTTTTATATAGATGTAGTATTTTTATGGTAAATTTGTATTTTTTAAATTTTTTTTATAAGTTTTGTAATGCCTTTCATTCGGGTATATGAAATTAGACATACAAAAATAAGTTAGAATTTTTTTTTTAATTTTAATTGTGTTACCTAAATTTTTATTAAAATATTATTTTTTTTGTAACTGTTAATAAAATTTATTTTTCTGTTTTGATGTTTGTCTCTTCATAATTTCAATTAAATAGTTGACAAATTACTTCTCCATTTTTATTTGGTTCACTATATATATATATATATATATATACATAATCTGTATTAAACTTAGAACCATAAAATAACTTACACAATATGCTTATTACCAACAAAATGTTTCAAAAGATTTAGAATATTAAACCGATAATAAGATTATTCTTTAAAAATTTCATGAAAAAAGGTGCTTTGAAAAGATCCCCACCCTCCCCCCCAAAAAAATAAATCCACTCATTAAAATAATAACATACTCTTAAAACAACATTGTTAATTTTCATCTTCATTGTTATATCTCTCAGCGTAAAACAGCAAACAACAACAATAATGAAAAACCTGATTACATTTGATTTCTGTCAACATAACTCAGAAAACAATCTCATTATTTTTTAAGAAAATTCATATTGACTGAAAATTGAAAGGAATAAGAGAATTTGAAAACTGAATTAAAAATCGAAGAAAAAGGTATGATATACATTTTTACGTTTAATTTTATACGTTTCATAAACATTTAGTATTTAAATTCGAATTAGTAGTATTTTTGCAGATTTTCAAAAAAGATTATTCATCTTGCAGGTTTATATCCTAATTATTATGCTGTGTTCTCTTAAGGGGACTTAGTACCTTTGAACCTTCAAAAATTCGATTTTTCAAATTTGTTTTTAAAAAATAGTATTGAATGTTAGGAGCATTTTAAAACAAATCGCGTCAATATCCGACAGTTATTACGCCCTGTGCAACAAAAAATGTAAATGTCTAAAGAAGCTTGTTCTATGCAATGCAATGTAAACAAACCTCTTTTTCTCAGTTTGTTATTTTCACACTTTCCCACAGGATTAAAAAAATGTTTTGCATGCAGAGCTTTAAAATTTTACATGATTGTTGTACTTGTAAATCTTTATTCTGTGAACCTCAATTTTGTCAATAGGATGATTAGATTTTATTTTATAACATGATACATGGAAAAAAGTTACTAAATACAAACTTGATAACTTTTTTAGTTCTTCAATTTTTTTTAATGTAAGATAAATTTAAAATTTGAGGTTTACAGAATAAAGTCATTATTTATCTTTAATTTGGTATAAGAATTATGGTTCTACTGTACATCTTTCAAATGTTATCTTGTGGGTAACGTAAGATAAGCTAATGTATTTTTCAAATTTTTGTACGCATATTTCATGTTGTATAAGAAAATATATTAATTTAATAGCAAAACTATACCCATTATTTTAAGCAATGCACTTTATTACACAAAATGGCTAAGTTTTATATTGAAATGAGCAAAAATTGTTGTTTTATGAAGAATTGAAAAAAGTTTGTCAAAATGTTCTACTTTTGATTTCGAAAGGTACTAAGTCCCCTTATTACATGCAGTATTATTATGAAAGTAGTAATCTTGGATAATGTAACAATTGTTTATATTTCTAATACAGCTTTCTATTAAGAATGTAGTGCTTTTTTTATAACTAAAATTCCTTATTGAAACTTTCGAAATAATAGAAATCATTGCATTATTTTCTTAGTAAAATGTTAACATATTGCTATAAATTGTTCAAAATCTAAATTTCAGTTTAAGTCTGGCCAACCTGAGGCCCACGAAGCTGAGTCATCTGAATAAAGATTTAAAATTATATTGTCCATAAAAATACTAAAGAACATTCCACCATAAGAGTCTATCTTTTTTTTTACCCTAATTCTATAGGAATATCACACTACCTGACTCAACGTTTAACACAAGTTTTCTTTAATCTTGTTCAGAAACAATTATAAAGCTCGTTTTAAAAAGCGCATGGGTCATCTGGCGCGATTGAACGATACATACTGTATAACTAATTAGCAAACTTACTGAAGAGCGCGAATGTGCATTACAAGACGTAGGTAGGGAATGCGACAAGCGGATCATGCGAAAAAGCAGCAGGTATTCTATCTTCAGCAAGCCTAATATATATATATGACGCAGATGCGTATTGTTCCAGACAGACTGACTGCTTGATGTCTTTTGATCACTAATAATTAAACGCTCATATTATGTTGTAAATGCAAGGCAGTTTTTTAAACTGTATTTCGAGTAAATTATTTAATTCAATAAAATGTAAATACCCTTAATTTATAGCATAATGTTTGATTTTTCTAAAGAGGATCGGGAGGGTTAGTCGCTTCCCACGACTCGAAAAGTGAAAGTTGTAGTAGTTTTTAACGTGAGGATTTGAATCGGCATCGAATTCATCACTTGCGCGCGCATCCCCCCCCTATACATATATATATATATATATATATATATATATATATATATATGTATATACGATGAGGCTCCCTGGAATATAATGTGTTTCCAAAGCCATCCGCAAAGTTTATTGGGTTGGACAGGCTTGTTTTCGTTGCTCAAAGTTACATAGAAATATAACTCTGAAAGAAAAAAAAACTTATTTTCGTATCTAATTGCTGCTGCTTGTAGTTCCTTTCCTCCACTATTTAACTGTTGAGATTAAGAATTTTATAGATTAATAATCTCGAGTTATTCCTGATATCTAAATTGTTGATATATTATAAAATAAAACGAAAAAAATCATACATTTCATTACTTGTATTGATAGCGTTAAAAACGAAAGAAATAATCGATTCTGTGTAAAAATCGAAAGAGTATATCTTGCCCTGAATGTAGTAGATAAGCGAGAAAATATACGAAAGCAATTTTAAGATAATTAGAACGAGTTAAAAAAAAAAGAAAGTTAAACTTGACTTCATTTAGGGAGGAGAAATTTCCATTTTCCTTTTTTTCCATTACCTCACCTTTTATTTCGTTTTCAAATGCCTGATGAGTAAAAAAAAAAAAATGCGGAAAGCAATTAGAAAAGGGCATTTTCTAACGCGTTCGAAGAACACGAGTAGTTTCTCTTTAAATTGTTTCCTGGAGGCTGATTTTGAGGCGTTAATTACTACCTTTTGCTTCACTTAAATGACCCTCTATATCGCTTGCAATTAAATGAATCGAGAAAAAAGCTCGTCGCTGGAGTTTTTTCGTTTTAATTATTTTTTTCGTTTCAAATGTATTGGGACATTTTGCTTCATTATACTATTTAATAAGCTCTTTGTGGACATAAAAAAAGATGAGTCTGGTAAAATAGTGTTACCCTATTGGGCAAAGTGTTTCCCGTACTTTAGTTAATACTCGAATTTGCTCTTAATGTTGCGAAAGAAACTTTACTTGGAATAATAAGAATTAGTATATATCATAATGATCACACATTAGAATTTTTTCTATTTAAATAGTAAAATAAGCTGTTCAAAAAATGAATTGCATGTTTATTATAGTAACGCATTAAAATTTATTAACATGTTAAATGAAAATTGCTTAGGAATTAAAATGTGAATAAATTAATTTATAGTTAGTTAACTTTTAGAATTTTAAAAGAATCTGGTTAATTTTAAAAGCCGGAGCATCTTTTGAATAACAAAAACACTTTTATCTCTTTTGATAAGAAATTCTTGCATATAAATCTTTTTTTTTTATTTTAAAACTAAAGTAATTCAGATAAATAAAAATAAATTATTTTATGCTATTATAAGTAGAAAGTATAATACCTGTTATAAGCAACATATTCTAGCTACATTAAATTTATTTAAAAATTCTATACAAATTTCTAAAATTATATGTTACGCAATCAGTGTAATATGTTTGAAAAACATAAAATATGGTATTCAGCTAAGTATTAGGAATACAAAGAACCACAGCGTAAAAAATATTATTTTGCTATTTTTTATGAACGTTAATAAGCATATTTTTGCAGCGGTAAAGAGTTAAATGACTATTAAGCTTTGCATTCATTTAACATTTTTTTTTATTTTCATTTGCTTATTTGTTATTCATTTAGCATTTGTTTATTTTAAGTCAAAGAATTCTTTATTTTGTTTCCTGTGCATTTATAAATAATAAGATAATGATATTCAGGCCTTTCGGTATCTAGAATTTGGATCATAGTTTCTTTATAAATGTTCACTCAAGAAAATATCATTCAAAAGAATTAGTCAAATCAAATCTCTAACTTAATTTTATTCTTAATTAGAGATTAATGAAAAATAATAATAATAAAAAAAAAAAAAAAAAAAAGAAAGAATTTCGAATATGGATCGAAAATCTTCACTCGTTCTCTATTAAAAAAGAATCGAAAACTTCTCATTACATTTTCAATTTCAAAGTGAGTCGTAGACAAAAAAGGGATCAAATATCAATCTCGGTTATCAAATGATCTCTTGACACAAGCGTTGAGGCAAATTTTCTTGCACTTCTCATCGCCAAAACACGACCGACTTCACTATTCAAACTTTCCAATCTCTCTCTCAACAACCTATATTAATACCCAATCTCCAATAATCTCTTCATTACACTTCAATTTGTAATGCAAAGCTGATTTATAGGATTTTGGACTTCAGGTTCTTGATTCAAACGATGTCATAGAAATGTCTATAAGGTCAGTAAAAGGGAAATAAACTGAATTTTTTTTTTCATGAATTCAACCTATTTTCCCCCCTATTAAATGTATTTATTACTATCAATAAAAAATATTATTATTTCATTTAGTGTATTGTTCAAATATTTTTCTAATTTAGGCTTTTCATTAAAGATCTTTTTCTTATATACAGGGCATTTGTAAGCCGTTTTCCAACAGATAAATATAATACATTTAGTTTGCTTATAACAAGAGTATTGATTTCAGTGATACATCATCTCATTACTGTTATATCTCATATGTTTCATTTATCTCTTTAGAGATGTATCAGGATTTATGTATGATATTAGTTTCTATTAATTCCAATCGTAGCTCTCACATCAAGAACTACATTTTTATTTGGTTACTTTATGTCACTTGAAAACAACTTTTCTGTCTTTTTGTATGATAATCCTGTGTAGAATTATCAGTGTTATTTTAACTTTCAAGAATTGTTTCGCATCAGCTTAGCAATTTTTAAGACATTTAATATATATTTGCATCAGGAGCATATATACAGTTAAAATCTAATTCAGTTTTAATTTATTGATGAACTGTATAAATACTTTTAAGCAAAGTTGAATAAAATTTGAAATTTGATATAAAGTTGGTATTTAAATTTATATATATGTTTACATTCAAGGTTGTATTTCTTTTGCAATTTGACTAGTTAAAATAGTTCTTACTTTTAAGGTTATATCATATCTTTGCTTTTTTTCATTTTAAGTTCATTCATTTCACGGTTTGAAATTATATGCTTAAAAATTACCGTTTTTGACATTTATAATAAATCAAAGGTTTGTTTTATTTTGAAATATTTCCAAAGAAAATAACATCCAGTTGAGCGTTGTGTACTTAAAGGCGTTTTACTCCATAGGTAAGAAGAAAATATTTTAAATTTATTTAAACAATGTAATGCAACACTGTTGTTATTTATGAAGTCAATGAAATTTTTCCAATATTAAACATAAGCAAAAAATCTCAGAGAAAGAAACATTTGTTAAATATTATTTATTTTAAGATTCACGAAATGATATAATATAAAATTAAAGAGAATGATTATAAATTTCAAAGACCTGTCTGTGATAATGAATACTAAAAAAAAACAATTTTAACTTGAAAGAAACTTGAATTTTAATAATAATTATGATTTTAACTTACTAATTATTATTAAAAGATTTGTTTCAACTTACGATTACTCTACATTACATTTTGTCTAAACACTTGCAATTATTTTTTGGAAGCAAATGTAATTATAAAGAAATCTTTTTATTTCTGTTTACTGTTTTTTTAAATTGAGATATGCATTTTGAGCTAATTTATTCCCATTCTGTTTGAATAAACTATTTTAAACAAAAATATTGCATTCCATAAACATTATTTTATGCACTTTATAGATATAACTATGCATTTTCCCTGTTAATGTTTCTTATTTTCTTTGTAAATTTGAATTATTTAAAATCAAGTAAAAATCCCTGAAAGAGTTCTATATGAATGAATTAAGAAAACAAAACTTCTATCAATATTGATGAATGTTTCAACTGCAAAATATTCATATAATATTTTAAATTATATTTAAATTAGATATTTTGTTCAAAAGGAATATTTTAAAAATATAGTTTGTTGCGCAATTCAATGCCTTTGTGAGTTACTCGTTTACCGTTAAGAAGCTTAAACAAACTGGCGAATAGTTCTTTATCCTTTAAGTCTAAAGACACTACTTAATTATGTTTGACAGAAAAAAACACTTTTCATCTGTATAGCCATTAATAAAAAGAAATCTTGATTTGCTTGAAAAGAATAAATTTACACATTCACAAAAAAATAGCAATTTGTTTCTGAATTGCGTTTTCCCTGGCTTATTAACTTTTTTTGTGTGCAAATCCAACATGTGTTTTAGATTAATATTATTTCTTTGGCTGAAAGAAGGGATATTAAATTCTTAATTAAAAAGGAGTAATTAACATTTTTTTATTCCATGGAGTGATTTTGAAGAACAAAAAAAAAATTGCAAAAAAAAAAGTTCTTTAAACTGAATTAAATTAAGATCAAAGGCTGTTTTCTGAACTGTGAGTCCTATAATACATATACTTACATTAAAAATGGTTTAATGAGATATAAAATATTTAGATTTAATTGGAAACATTAAAGTTTGTTTGGTCTTGAAATTGTGCTGAAATTTTTGAATATAACGACATTAGCAAAAAAGATGAAAATGCAAGTATAAGACATTTAAGTTTTAAATTTTGCTTCAGTCTCGCATTAGAGTAACGGGATTAATCTCGGGATGTTGAACCATGGTCTGTATCTTATCTTCTCCTCCAAGTGAGGAATTGTACCTAAAAATGACAAATGTAATGATAATGATATCCAAAAAGTGCACAAGACCATATTATTCCTTACGATAGATTTACAGAGGATTGAATCCAACCTACGGCTAGACTTAAGTACCAGTTGTGACGTTAGGCTATTCGCGACTATCTAACCTTGGGGACTTTTATTGAGATTGATTCCATAAAATAACAATTTCTTTCCAACCAAAATGAAGTGTGTTTATGTAAACTAGATGCAGGTAGAAATAAAGTGAAGTGATTCAGGTATAATAATATATAAGTAAAAGGAAATTTAGTGTATAGAGGGTAACGAATATTACTCTCCGGCGTAAATGACAACTATTGACTTATGGTGATTTAAAAGGACAGTCAGGCATTTTCAACTGAGAAGCCTCGATAAGGTTACTTAATTAATTTAATTAAGTAACCTTAAGGTTAATTTTAATTATAATTAGATTGGTTTGCTAAGATTACGATCCAAAGAGAGCATATCAATTTCTTATCATTGGTAATAAATAGCTTCTTTTGATTAATCTGGATTTTACTTTGACTGTTTAATGTCTCTTAAAACTCGTTATATCAAATTGAATCATTGCACTAGAGCCATTTAATAGTGGAGTAGCATTGAATACTTGTCACGATATTGGTGATAATAACTACTTAGGTACCATGACTACCTTCTTAAAATGAATTGAGTGGAAAAAGGGGCAGCACTAACATAGAAACTTAAGTAATAAAATATATTTAAAAAATTTTTTATTGTCTCATAATTAAAAAATTTTCTTTCTTTAATAGGTATTCTCAGACAAAATTCATGAATGACTTCCTTGGAACCTGTAAGTTTGCTTTGTATTATTCTGGTCTGAAATGTAGTTATATGTATTTGATGCATTATAAGTAGAATTACGAAATACTTTCCTCCATTTACATGAACATTTCTGAAATGTTCAATGCTGTTTTAAAAAGCTTATAGTTTGAAAATAAAATTGATAATTTGATGCCTTTTTCAACGTTCGTTTACCTAAATTTCAAGGGAATAAATTACAGTAAAATTTCGTTCCATTTGTATAATAATTTGTTGTTTTTCTAGAAAATTTATCTAAATCAGTATAGTTTTGAATTAATGAACATATAAAATTATCATCAGACTTCCAAAATTAATTCTGAGTAATGTGTTGATGTAATTATAAGTAATGAATTAAATGACATATGCTTTTCGAGGAATAATATATTACTGAGAACATGTTTCAACATATAGCCTCCTCAATCCCTGCATCGTCTCTAGGAGACAGTAAATAACACTTTCAAAAAATGCTACCGAGTTAAAAAAAAAGCTTCATTACTACCCAGAATTAGTTAATTGTCTCGTTAATAGATGGTAGTTCTGAAAAAAAAATTTAGTGAACATTTTGCTTTCGTAGCTTATTTATAGTAAAATGAAAATGGTGTTTTCCAAGAGAAAGAAATTTAAACGCTTGCATATCGCTAAGTTTTCCTATTTTTAAAACGTTTTTCTGAATTTCACTTGGTGTGTGTGTGTGTCATCAAATTTTCGATCGTTAATTTAACCAACTTCCCATCAAGCTAGAGCTTTGAAATTTTGGGAATCGTTCGTACTCGCCTAACAATGCAATATTTAGACGTTTGCGACAAGTTTTAGCTAGTATTTTCATCAATAATGCAGTTTATCCCAACCACTTGGCGCGATTTCAAAAATTGGTACCAAACTTGGCGATTTTTTTGTTTGGCCGAATGTTTTAAGTCCGTAAAACGGACCAGGGTAGCCACATTTGGCAAAATACCACCAAATAATTCTTGTCGTAAAGGGTGATTGGATTAAACTGCATTCCAACCATTTAATTTACCGGATGAATTCATTAATTTTAGTTAGTTTTAACGTTTTTATGTATTTCACTTGGTGTGTGTCTGTCTGTGCGTGTATCAGTGTGTCATCAAATTTTCTATCATTAATTTAACCAACTTCCCATCAAACTAGAGCTCTAAAATTTTGGGAACCGTTCTTACTTGTCTAACAATGCAATATTTAGATATTTGCGACCAGTTTTAACTAATATTTCAATAATTTTCTTAAATAAACTTTGTCACCATATAAAAACGTTGTTTTTAAAAACGTTGGTTTTTATCTCGAATTATTATTTATTATTTGTGTAACAAAAATTATTAAACACACTGTTGAATTCCTTAAACTTATTGTTTTTATATAACATTATTAATTTCTCATTCAAATCTTCCACTTCTGATTTAGAACGCAGTGTCGCCTTTAGGATACATTGGGTTAATGACTATGAAAATAACTCGATTTGAAACTATAATTATGGCATATATTTCAGCTTGGAATGATATTCTTTAATTGCTAACTGAATTGACCAAATATAGATATTTAAAGGATACAGGAAAGAATCTGTATCTGTCAGAAAATGAAATGAAACATAATTAGTGATCACTGTAATTATATCTAATTTAAAATTTCCAAGAATTCGAATGTATTGGGCAAATAAAACTATAACTCCCATACTCACAGATAATATTTTTTGGAAATCACGAATTTTGAACAATAAATAATTTTAAATTGAGAAATTATGTAATAGTATAAGATAAAGAAAGAGAGAAAAAAAAGAATAATAAATTTTGGAAATTAGGATTCTTCTGCAAACAGTTCGAACAGCTATACTTCGTAATTCAAATTTTACATTATGCCAATTACGCTAATCATTATGAATTATTTATTAAATTAAGATAAAAGAAATATTTTAAATTAACGTTATGATGTCACTTTATCTGAATGTCTCCTCCAGGAGACACTTAATTTCTCAAATTTAAAAATTAAAATAATTTTTTTAACATTTTTTCAGTACTTTTTCATGTGTTTAGAACCGATTGATACAAATTATTCTAAAATTTATGGTTCAAAGTTGACCTTTGGTCTGAGGAGGATAAGAAGATATGAAATGTTTGAAAACAAACTTTTTATTAGAGTCCATTTTGAATTGTCAAAATAAATTTAATCATCATCCATAAAAGAAAGTTGTATCTAGAAGGAATAGTTAGATTGAAAGGATATTTGGAAGTAAGTGAATAATTACCAACTAAAAGAAATGATTAAAAATGGAGCATGGATATAACAAAGTTTATTGTAAAAATACAAAATCACTAACAGCGTGAAAATCTAATATCTGCGTGATCATTATGATGTAAAATCCGACGGAATGGCCAAATGCATTTATGCAGTTCTACGATGTGACCCCTTTCAAAAACGTCCAACTGTTCAATCAGCTGTCTATTTCATCTTATAGTCACTCTAAGCTTCTAAGCAATAAATTAAACTCAAACACAGAAGTTAGAATCAGAATTAGTTATACTCTTTGGGAGAATCTCTTACAAGTTTTTTAGTGGTACTTTAATCATTTACATATGTAACAGACACGAAAACCTTTCTTAGTTTGCTTTTAGGTTACCTAGCGTCCTCCTCGGTGTAACTTTTGTTTGAAAACAAATGTATAAAAACAAATAATAGAATCAACAAAAAATTTATGTTATCAAATTTTTTGTGTTTTAATTATTTTCTATTGTCTCCCTCTAAAATAATATATGATAAATGTAAATAAAATAAATAATGTAGGATAGAGTTTTCTCTTTTTTCACTAAGCCTTCATATAACTTTCACTTGAAATAAATGATATCTGAAAAGGCTCTGAATTCTGGATTTTTATTTTTTTCAGCTACAAATTATAGGGTTCCTTGCTGATTCCATAAAGGTGTTATTCATGATAATTTGATAGATTGAATGCTATAAAACAGAATTTTAAAATTGTAATTAAACATTCTGCATCATAGGGGAAATATCTCTATTTGAGTTTTTCTCAAGATGTAGTTTATTAGGATTCTCCAAGGTTCCTCAAAATCTGATCTACAGTGTAGCTATTTTCCACATTCTAAAATGAGGTTATTATTTTTTTTTTTAAAAAAAAATAATCACTTTCAAATTTAGAGACAAATAAGGGAAACATGAAACATAAATAAATTTGGGAAAATGAAATAAACAAATAAGGGAAATATGAAATATGAAATGAAAAAAAAAAAAATTCAAATTTTCCTTGAAATCAAATTTTGAAATATTTATCATATTCAGAGCATATAATTTTATGTTTATATGTTATTTGTAAGTTTTTTTAAAGTTATATACATGTTTGAATTTTTATAAGACGTGCCTTAAGTTATTGCAATTATAAATATAGCTATTGGTTACATAAATTTATCATACTTATACTTATGATTATAATTATGTTTTCTTTACATAAACATGCAAACATCTCAGTAATAAAAATAACCTCTATTGATCTAAATTTTGAAACAATGAGGGTTATTTAAACATGTCATAAAATAAGCTCTTTTTTCCTAGTCGAAGACATCTTAGTTACGAGGGTCAATCAATAAGGCTTCCGTGAGTAAACTCATGACTCACTCAATTGTTTTTAGTAAGCTTCATGACTCACTAGACAACTGTGTAAGTCTCAATTACTGGTATTTGTGACCATGACGCCTTTTGAACCTCAAATATTCTTTGTCATAACTTTTCCGTGCGATTAGATCATCTTCTCTTTTTATGGAAAATATTCACAGGAAGCAACACAACGTTTTGATTTTTGCTTAAATTCTAGTGTATAATGATGACTTCAAGTCTCATCAAGGGTGAGAATTCGATGGAAAATGACGTCGAGAACTTGACACTCCAGTAATAAAATCAATCTTCAAATACATACCACATCCAAACTAACTAGTAAATCAATTTCAAATTTATTTCGTCTCCATTTAACTGATGGTAGCACCCTATAATAACAACAATTTACCTTAATAATGCTACTTGTCTTGAAATACTAGTACCTTTTGAACCACTCTCTTGCCTTCATCCATTGGAGATAGATTTAAAATATTAATATCTCTTGTTTAGGGTACTATTAATTAAAAACGTTTAGCCATTGATATCCTTTTCTGATTCCTATATCCAGGCATGTTGGATATGAATAACAACGCTTGTGATATAAATTTGCCAAAATGATTCATTGTATTAATTGCGAGATTGTAAAGCTTGGAATCAATGATATAACATTAATTATATCAACAATTATCTATCAGCTGAAATGACAGTCTGTGCTGAGATTAATATCGATGATTTCAATGTTCTATGTATCACCGCTTGGATGTATTATTAATGCTTTTTATTTGATAATATTGTCTTTTATTTCTTGTAAAATTTAATTTTGCAAGGGAGAGATTGAAAAGTAAATGATACATGATCCGCAGTTGACATTTTCACCTACATTGAATAACATTTTCGTCTTTAATTAAATAAATTTAATTAAAAATATCAATGTGAAAAATTAAATGTGGCAAAATATTTTTAAGCCAATTTCTCATTTGAAATTTTGCATATGTTAAAAATATTTCACCTACAACAGCACAATAATCACTTGCATATTTATAAGCAAGCGATTATTAATCAAAGTTTGCAAGTGTAGACGATGAAAATAATTGTAAAATAAAAAGTTTTATGCAAAGTCTTACAAAAAACAGACTTAGAAACCCAAGACACGCATTTTTTTTACAATTATTATTAAATTACTCAACTAAATATTAGAATTAAAGTAAACGATGAAATATGAGAAATGTACAACATTAAACTTTTCCGATTTTAAAATTAATGGAATCGATAAATTATGAAATTGAATTTATTTAAGCTAAATGTAATTAAAATTGGAGCAAATGGTTAAAAAATTGAAAAGTAGTCAGGTACGACAAAAGTGATCCACCTAAAACAATAGCCCCTTAAGAGGCTAAAAAAAATGGCTGCTTCACCACTGTCTTAAAATTCTGAATAATGTTATTTATTTTCAGTCATATCTTGATTCCAGTTTCCACATGATTTAAAGTAATACATAAATCGACATGTAAATAAAATACTTAATTTTTATATTTGTATCACTTCAGTCCAATTAAAAAATTGGGGTAAATTTATTACGATTATTTTTTTTTTGAAAATTGAGTTCATTAGTGGTGAAAGCAGATATCAGACAAAAACTACATATATTTTATTTCAATCCAATAAAAAATTCATGAGAAATTTATGATGACATATTTTTGAAAACTAAGTTCGTTACTGATGAAAGCAGACATCAAAAATATGTGTAAAAATAAGGTAAAATTTTGAAAAGTGGTCAGGTATCACATTTTTGGGTTAACTAAAATAATAGCTCCTTGGGTGGCTAATAGCAGTATATTTGTAAAGTTCGCTCTTTTACACGCTTCATGTAATGTAATTTGATTCTGTTTAACATTAATCCAGCAAAAGAACCTATTTTTGCTTTTTAAAGCTGTTTACGCAAACGGATTAAGAAATAAAGTACGTTGCATATTCCTCTCAAAAGCATTCTAGAAAAAACATGAAAAAATAGAATTTACCTAGAAATGTGTTGTAGTATTGCAGTAGCTATTACAGTCGATGACGAAGATTTGAGATACATTCGGTTTCAATATAATCACTAGATCTGTTTCTTATTTTTGTTGTAACTCGTACCTATTTTTCACATTTCCGTTAAGTTAAAATTTATAACCTCAAGCGCAAAGAACAAATACTTTGGTTATACCTCTCAAGACGAGGGAGAGAGAGGAAGATTGTTATACATTTTCTTTAAGGTAATTGAGAGAGATGATAAAAGGCATTTAAATTGGCTTTTTCTGATTTAGGTGTTAAGAAATGTAAGGGTATTGTTTGAATCCGTAAGCTATTGTTTATGAGAAATGGATAAATAGAACAATATAAAATTGAGCTTCACAATTGTAAACAACTGTTCCAAGCCACATTGAGAAATATAATAAATTTACCTTAAAATTTCAATTATTACTAAGAAATAATCCAGATATCTGGTTAAAATTTATACTATGTATTAATTGATCCTTAAATACATAGTGCCGTGTATTTAATTTATTAATGTTGATTTGTTTGGTTTCAGGAAGCTATACTCGTAGATTGAATTAATCTGCTGTATGGAGAAGAAAGAAGTCAATCTTGTTACAACGATAGCCTGCGAAATGCCAAGAAATGCTGTCACCATAATACATAGGTCTAAAGAAAAATAAATAAATATAAATTTCTACCACACAAATTATTTTAAATAATAAATGATATTTCATGATACCCCAGGATAATAATTAAAACTTTAGGATAAAGTCGATTACTTCAATCTACGGCTTCTTGAAATCGAAGCAATAAACAATGATTGTTATAATGCACAGCATTAAATACATCAAAATCAATTAATATGTATAATAAATTGTGTTCAGACATCTCGGTTTCTTTTTATTAATAATTAAAGTTTTGCGATATCCTTCGTAATTGAGATTTTATTTAAAAAATATTTGTTAGGATTCTAGTTCACATTCTTGAAAATCTATTAAATTCTTAGAGCTGAGTATTAAATTCTCTACATTATGAAATAAGGTTATTTCTTATATATTGAAAAAAGCTATTTTTTCTTTTAAAAATCAGTCACAAATTTTAAGCATGGCACAAATTTTGTGTAAACGTTTTGGGAAATTTCAATAGTAAAATTTAATTTTTCCTAAATTTTGTAAAGCTCAATTTTTAAAATTATAATTATGTATAGTATGTAGAATGTTATGGTTATAAGTTCTCTGAAAATTTCGAATGCAACAAAGGGAGTAGAGTTTATGCAAGATATACCTAAAGGTAAGTACATCACGTACAAATATAAATACAAATATTGATTATTAATTGCTCATATGTAATTATACATGTTGATAAATATTTTTTCTCTACATAAACTTATACAAAATATACAGATACTTTAAATTTAAGATATGAAATCCATTGCTTTTAATTTTAAAAGTGAGGATGATTTAAACTTTTCATGAAAATAAGTTCATATTTCCTTTTTGAAAGATCTCAGTTATCTTAAATAAAAACAACGCTTTAGTTCTTCGTTTGTCTCTCTAATCTTAGATATTGTTAAAAAATCCAAGTAACATTTGAACACTTTGTGTTGTCTCGAGAATATTGAAACTACTGTGTATTCAAAAATATGCTACCTTTATTCACAAAACACCTTCATATTCAAAAACTTTACAAGTAGTTATATTAAGATGCTGTATATTTCTTCCTCCGATTCTGATTCTGTCGGAAGTAGCACTGGAATGCTTCTTTTGAAATAGCGTGAAACTGACCGAGGCATTCTTTCTATACTGAAATCGGATACCTTTCTATTTAGCTTTTGTCGTTGAGCTATTCGCGAATTCTCTTCACTAAACCCGTGGAATTTACAACAATTTGAATCGCATAAAACTGCTATTTCTTCCAATTCCAATTGAAAAAGGATTTGGTAAAGTAGAGGAAAATAAAAATGTCAATTGAACTGAATTATAGATAATGGTATATAGTGGAAATAAAATTGAAGGAAATGAAGGGAGGCAGAGGATGAAGACTCGCTTACCGAGATTTGTAATTTGGATTGAAATTCGAATTATTTATTTGGATTGAAAATAATGAGAGAAAGAATTGAAATAAGGAGGTAATGAATTAAGGTAAGGGTTGGTAACGATTTTATGAGCTAAGATTTCATTCTAAAATCATAATCAAAGGATTGTTGAGTTAATTGGGATTCGAGAGAGAGAGAGTGACCTTTTCTATGCTTCATTGACAAACATTATGTTTTATCTTTCTATTTCGTATTTTCAATTTGAGTCAAGTACTTAGCGGTTTTAAGTGGACTGGAAAATGGTTGTAGTGTTGAGTATTGAAGAACGAGTGTCACAAGTATGATGTTCATTTGTTTGATTTCTGATTCATTTAAATTTCAAAATTACCCATTTTAACACAAATATATAATGCTGTATTGTTTTTTTTTAATTATTCATGTCATTTTGTTAAGAACGAAAATCCGACGGCCCTTCTTACACTTCCTCTTTAATCGGAGATTATCTGGTGACTTACTGCTGCAGGAGAATGAATAAACTTACACAAGTGCAGTTGGATCCCTTGCATACAAATACCAAATCACGCTTATATTTGTTAATTGAAAAGTGATGAGCGGATATTTTTTGAACAAACTAGTATATCTTAATCAAACTCTTCATCATAATTTAAAAATATCTTTCCAATTTCAGATAAGGGTTCAAAGATATTCCAATGAATTTAAAAAAAAAAAGCTTAAGAAATGCAAAATATATAAAATAGTATTTGTGGTATAAATAAAAGCTCTGAAGAATAAATAAGTAAAAACCGAAAGGTTATTTCCTCTGATTTATCACCAGAATTTTCATTAGTTTCCAAAAGCGAAGCAATTTTTCTGAGTATAATTACTTCAATTAACTTCATGCCCTAGATCTTGAGAAGTAACTGCTTTATTCCGGCAATTTTGGTTTGCAATTTTAAGAGTTATTTATCTAATAAATGTGACTCCATTTGTAAAAAAACTCTTAACAATATAATAACGATGCTAATTTTTCCTAGTTAAATTAGTAGTTTGCAGTAGTATTTTTTACTAATGTTTTTTCTTTATTTGCTCATATTTCTTAGACACTGTTTGCTTATTTTTTCTATTAACTTCTTAAGGGAGTTTTTTTTCTAGTGAGATAATCTAGGAGTTAATATATGATAAATAGTTAAGGTAGCAGTTACATTTTAATGTAAATGTTTTAATAAATTACGAAATAATTTTTTTATTCGCTTAAATATAATATTTCTCCGCAATTTCTACTATGTAATTATAAATTTTGATTTTTTTTTTAATAAAATAATTTTTAATTTATTGTTAAAAACATTTTCTTCTCAAATACACTATTCAGTGTTAACAGATGCAAATATTAACTAAAATATCAATGAGAACGTTTGTGAAGTCTGAGGTTTAATGAGTTTTTTATTACTAAATCAATTTAAATCACGACAAATAAAGAGCGAAAATGGTTATTTTATCGACTAAATAATTTCAAAATCTCTCAATGTGAGAGGCTAAACAATTTAAATCTAAAATCAAGACAACTAGAAGTTCAAAACCTTACCATAAAATCGTAAGAATACTTGTATGCCAGTTGCAACCAAATAATTGACTAAGCTGTAAATTATTCTAAATCTAAAATTATCAAATTCCAGACTACTTCCGAGAAATACTACAATGCAGTAGGCTACATAGTTTTCTTTAAAAAAGAATTCTCATCTAAAGTTATACTCCACTGCCCCTAAGAGTGGCGTTAAATACTAAGCTAATTATAACGGTACAATTTTCAGATTTTGTTTAATTGCATTTGTAGCTTTGAGAAAAGAATGTGTGCTCCCTGGAAATAGTAGATCTGAGAGCCCACAATAATACAATTAAATCAATGTTTTTTTTTTTTTTTTTTTTTTTTTTTAAATAATATTATTAAAAAGAAGAGCGATTCTTGCAAACGAAATAAATATTACTAGGCTTAAGTTCCTACTTTACAATTAAAGAAACGGTATTTTACAATCACAGTAGAAGCCTTTATCGTATTAGTAGAATATGAAACTGGTTTGAAAGGATAAAAGAAGCAGAAAAAGGCTGATTAAAAACAAATTCCACATAAATAAAATAATTCACATGCAGTGTTAAGGATAAACATTTCTATCATGCTTCGGAAGATAATTTAATAAATATAAATAAATGTGTAGCAACATAAATATCTTTTGAACACGTGCAATGTTTGCTGAAATAAATACTGCTGTTAAAAACTGATAAATATTTATATACAACATTATTATACATATGTTAAGAAATTATAAGCTCATTTTAATTTTGAAAATCATGACATAAATAAGGGTTCCAAATGCAAATTTATCAATTGAGGTATATTGGAACATATATTTAATATAATTAAGTTTTAATAGCTTTGAGTGATGTTATGCATGATTGAGATGTAACAAAAATATTAGAAAGGAATGTAAAATCACTGTTGGCAAATTAAAGACTGCTTATCTACAATTCCTCCCCCCCCCCCAAAAAAAAAGGAAAGAAAATGAAAATTAATATAATAGTGGATCTCCCGCTAAACTCAAACATTCTAGTTTTCAGTGAAATGATTAAATGTATAAATTCAATTCCAGAAACATTATGCAGTTTGACTAGGGCTACTTCCAGTCCATGGAGTAATTAAAACTATTATTAGCATAAGTTTGTTGCATAATATACCACGCAAATAATATGCCTAGGTTTCCAAGGATTTTAATTCTAGGATTCGACTTGGTAGTGGTAAAACAGGGGCTTTCAACTCTATGTTGAGGATGTAAATAATTTTTTGGAAAAAATCAATATTGTTTTTTTTTTTTTCATGTAGTTTAGGACGAATTTTATTTTAAAATCACGATGAAAGTAGATTATTTTTTATAGCTTACAAATAAATAAGCTGTTGATGATTTTAAAATATTTTTCATATATTTTTTTTATTTAAGGAAAAGTAAATTAAGCGACAAAAACTTTGATTCATGTATTTTTAAATTCATATCCAAAATAGCTCTTCATATTTGAAATAATTTTGCAGTGAAAAGGAAATTTTAAAGAATAAATATACAATCTTGCACCTACTTGGTTACAAAGAACTGAGGTTAAAAAGATATAAAATGAATTTTACGATTACAGTTGTTTATTATCGCAACTATTATGTTACTCTACAATACTTGGTATCTTAATATTTAAAAAAAGTATTCAAATAATTTTTAAGTGTTTTAAATTTTGTTGTGAAATATATTAAGCTGATGTGATTTTCTTTTTACTGAAATATTTTTTTAAAAAAACATACATTAATTATTTTTTTAATATCATATTATTGTTTTATGATTTTTAAGATTTTTCTGTTCAACCAAGTGTCGATGAAACATATTAGATAGTCATTAAAATTTCTAGTTTTTGACTTTTATTTATTATCAATCAGGAAGAATTAGTTTATATATATATATAAAAGTTTTTTTGAAACCCATTTGCAACGAATAAATACAAATAAACGTAATTAATATGAAGTAAAGTAGGTTTAAAACATTGGTAATATCTAAGAATTCATTATTACATAAGAATAAAAGTGTAAATAACATAATAAAGAAGTTTCTACTATTTGTCAGAAGAAAGAGTCACTGTTGCGAACCAATAATTGTCAAATAAATTCAGTTCTATTATTAAGTGGAACATAGGGAAAGGAGTATTCACATGTTTGTAACAACTCTTTCGAATAACGACTGGTGCTTGTCATAAGAACAAAATAAAAGAAATAGAAAACTATTTCTGTTGTTTGGGAATTCTGTTGTCAACTATAATCTGCCAATAGTTGATTTTTTTTCAGACTACTGTAGCCCTGAGGTTTGCGCAGAAAAATGTAACTGCTGAGAATATTCTTTATATAATGCATAATGACTTGCTTGATATTTAAAATTTCATAGAAATTATGTACAATGTACATTGTCTATGTTTCTGTGAGATTTTATATGTTACTTTCTGAGTTGATGTAATCCTACAAAGCCACTTTCAAAAAATTGCATGTGAAGAGCTAAGTAGTTTCTTTATAATAAAATTAATAATTTATGTAACTGAGTTAACATTTTCCTAAGAAATCGGTGCCGTTATCTAAAGGCCGTAATATTGCGGCGGATGATGTTTCCAAAACTTCGTCTATACAAACCAGGAACTTGGCATCCTCCTATTCAACGCTTTTTAGGAAACCATGTCATCTAGTTTACATAGACAACGTTTTAATCCCGTCATCCACTGCAATATTACGACCGCTAGATATGATACGACGGCTAGATCCTATGAAACCATAATCTTAGGAAGATATAACGAAGTTACATTTTGAGGTAAACAGAAAATAATTTGACTGATTAGGGAAGAAAAAGCAAATTGCAACTAAATGAATTAGCAAACTCGAATTGTAGATTTGACGTAATCCGAGTTGAAACTGCTTCAGCCACATTGATGACTGATGATAATTTTACAACAGACGGAAATGTAATTTATTACTTCTGTATTTCATTATTACAAAACTAAAAAACGCAGTTAAGTATTTTTAGTTCATTGATATAATTATCTTCTGGAGAGAAGCGTAGATTCATTAGGAAAGGTAGAAGTGATAAAATAAAATAAAATTATTCGAAGTTAAAAAAAGAAGTTTGAATCACTTACAAGCTTACAAAGTAGAACAGTAGTATCGAAGCACATTGATATATATAACTTACTTATCCCGATTTTAAAAAAAAAAACATATATATAAAACTAACATTGAATAGATTGCAGAGGAGTCATCAAAAAATTCCATAACTAGAGATGATTATTTTTTAATTGTGATTTGTTTTCTAAATGAAAGAACTTGATTAAAAACAGGTATTTTTATGCAGCACAAGCAATTTTTTAAGCATCAAGAAGTACTTATTACATAAGGGGTACCTTTAAATAAATTCCGTTTTTCCAATAACATGCTTAGCACTTTCGTTGTTTGTTACCAGTTCCCTTCCCATTAAAGATAAGAAATATTATTTATATTTCATCATATGTATCTCCATGACCATTAAATTTAAGTACAAGATGATTGAATTTAACAATAATGTCATTATTAAAAATTCATGTACAATAATATAGTCTTAACTAGAATTAAGAATGTAGAATTTTAATGATCATACAAATTGGATATTTTTAATGATGTTTCATTTTTAGATAATGAAATATATAATGGAATAAAATATTCAAATGAGAGGTAACGTTATGTAGTATGTAAATATCTTAATGGATTTTATAGTCTTAAAAACAAAAAAATAAATATTCTTTTCAATACTTTCCTAATTTTATACATACTAAAATTTAAAAAGTGTTTTATCACTCTTAATTTATTTAAAAATTTATGAAAAATGATGAATCAGCATTAAATCAAAACTATTTCAAAACTAACAAAATTATTTCATTATTTCTTAAAGCAAAGAATAATTCTTTTTTCTTACTTTTGTGTTACAATTTAAAATATATCTTTCTTTCTGAAAAGTGTCGTAGATAATAAATAAAAAAAAGCATTATGCTGCCTGCGTTTTTGGCGTACTCAAAATACTCGAACAAATTTGCTACAATGCATACTAAGTGTTTCATGAAAATACAACTTAAGTTAATATTAATAACATTGTAAGTAGCCTAATTATTTTAAGTGCAGTCATTATTGGAATAAAATTCCTAACAATCAAGAGTTCTAGATATTTCTACTAATTTCACAATGCGTTTATTCTTCTTGATGATTAGCTTGTTCAACAACGATTATTACTTAAATTACGTAAATGCGTCATGCAATTTAACTATGAAAAGAGTAATTTTCCATTTGAGTGGGTTCGTTTGTCATTCACGTTTAGTTATAAGCATTCTTAATGATGTAGTTTTCATTCAGTAATTGTCATTTAAAAGTCTGCACTATTTAAACAATTTTGTTGTTTATAGAGATAATATTATATTTAGTATAACAGATAAAATGGAAATAAAGAAGTCTTCTTATAACAGAGCTCGTATTTACAGAATTCATTTTTTTTTCTTGACTTTATAAATGGACTTTTTGAAAGAAAAGTTGTTTGAAATGATAGGTAAAGTATACAATCAGTGTTATGTATAATTAATAGTGAAAGGTATAATTGAATTTAGAAAATGTATTGTATTTAGAGATTTAAGAAACTTCGTCCCATACATGATAAGGCTGTAAGTCCAAATTGATTTAAGGCTTTGTATGTCCTTAAGATAAACGCCAAATCTATTGGTGACTGGTTTAATAATTTCAAACTCCTGTTCAAACAAAGAACATAAAATATGAGTTGGCACTAAAACTTGTAATATCCACACCAAAGAAAAATGTATCTTTGAAACTGAATCCCATTCATTGCTCAAAATCCCGCATTCTTCTTCACTCTCTGTCTACTGTGGCCACGCATAGTAATCGAGTTCTTATATACGAATAAATATCCTTATTATAGGCAACTGGGTCCGCAGGAAATGAATATTAACGGCGCACTTACGGAGGAAGATTAGGGCTCTTACCGACAGATTATTTTGAGCCTCCGTCAAGTGACGAGAACTACACCTAAGCTAGCACCTTCCTTTTCAAACTTCCACACCATGTCAATGTAAGGACTTGGAACATCTACAGAATTAACATGTATCAGCCCCTTTAGCGGATAGGTATTTTATGGCATTAGGGCTCGTAATCCCGATTCGACTGAAACAATGCCAGCAGCGAGTTCGCGACTATGATCACTAGGGTACCGTGGCCTCGAACCTGTGTGAAGGGTTAAGCAATATTTCTGTTTCCCATGAATTTTTTTTCATCAAGATTTGGTTTTATAGATCTCCTATCTTTCGTGAATTACAAGTATTGTCGCACTGATCTCAGGTGTCCTGTTCCTTCCCAATTGGGTGACCAAGACCAATAGTTTAAATAAATTCAGCTATCCAATCTACTGAACAGTTCATGTTTCGTTGTTTCGAATGTTGTTCTGAAACAATTCTATTAAAAATATTATTAAAGGGTAAAGACGAAAGATCTTCAAAACTTTCAATAGAATGACTTGTTCTAGACATCGTACTTGCTTTATTCTAGTGTGAAAATAGCACCTTATATGTTACACATGGAAAATGTATGTGCAATTAGAACTTTACAATATATTAAATATAGTCTATAACATTTAATAATGTAAATTATACGGTCATTAAATGCAACCTGCTCAGACGATCTTTCAACGATCAGATCTTTTAGTTGAATCAGGATTCGACGCAGTCATTTTATTTGAATTTTGCCAGCAGTCTCGAAATTATTATCGCTGTCTTATAATGGCTCTCATTATGACAAATGATTGCTGTAGTCCTATATTTAATGGATGACAGACAACACCAGATTGATGACGTGTTGAACCATTCCTTTGAAAAGGAAAGATGGGTCTGAAGCATAAGCGATGATAGATAATTGCATGTCAAGGAAGGAAAATTATATGATAATTGAGCAATTAATTAAAATCTGACGCGACAATTAGTTTCAATTTATGAGTAAATAGAATATAGATGTGGGAGAATTTAATGAAATAATTAAAATAATAAATGAAAGTCGATTTCATCTGCTAGTCTCCTATAGGAGAAAATGTATTTAAGGAATTTATTAAAGAACTTCTTGTTTTTCTTTAACATATTTTGCTGAATAATTTTTTATTGTTATTAAATTTTTCACCTTTGTATAAAGGTTTAAAACACGAATATGATTAAAATTTGTATTTTACGATACAGAAGTTCATAAATGGAACTAGTCTTGATCTCAGGAAAATCCATAATTATTGGGTTGGTTGTACGTAACTTCAAACTTCAACGTGGTGTGGCACAAATGGTGTGCGCGAAATGCCACATAGAGGATTTGTTTAAGTTTCTAAATTTTTTTGCCAGTAGTTTTCGTATGGCTCTAGCACTGCATTAATTAATCAAATCAAAGTCAGCAAAATAACAAAGGAATATTTAATTTTCATATCATGATATGTAATAAACTGAATTTCACAAGAGCAATATTACAAATTTAAAAAAAGCTTATATATTAATTTACACCAAAAAGAAATATTCTTAAGAAAGTTGCTTAAGAATTACAATAAATGTATTTTCTTTTTCTTGAAACTTGATAGGTGTTAAAGATAAATTATTCCACCAGTTGGCATTAGTATTGATCCATCTAGTTAATATAGTTATTGAATTTGGCTTAGCTTGTTCTACAGGTAATGAATCTCATAGTGTAAAACAGACATTATTAGAGATACAACGATTCAATTACAATATATTTTGAGACATTATATCTGAATATTATTTAATAAATCTACTTAGAATAAATGTGTTTTTAAACAGTAATATAATAAGTTTATTGCAATGCGAAAAAAATATAATGTATCGTAAAACATAGTTAAGACGGGTTAGTTGAGGAATTACAACAACTCTGGGATATCGAAAATCCTGGTTAACTTGAGAATGAGGAAATTGAGATAAATTTCCAGAAAATCATCTTTATATTGAACAAATAGAATATGAATCGTACCTACAAAATATAAAAACTTCTATTTTCTGAACTGTAGGACTTCTATTTCTGCTTAAAGTTGTTTAATGGCATTTTACACATTAATAAGTATGACATCATAATGTCATTTGTTACTGATGATAAATAACTAGTA
The DNA here is from genome assembly GCA_019974015.1 of Nephila pilipes. Lineage (NCBI taxonomy): Eukaryota > Metazoa > Arthropoda > Arachnida > Araneae > Nephilidae > Nephila > Nephila pilipes. Next base: position 158,404 of record BMAW01030035.1, on the reverse strand, counting down.
TAAATAAGGTTTCATTGCCTTTGGATAAAATACTTATAAAGAATCCCCAACCTCTTTTTTTATCATACATTCATAGCTGTCAGAAAATTTCAGTGAAGAAAATAATTTTTCGAAATACGTGGATTAAAGAAATCAATATGATGGCAGTTTGCAGATCACTTCTCAAATTAAAAAAGAGATATTTCTGCTGACCAATCCGGAGATCAAGTTAAAAGGGTCCGACTTAATGTGGTCCTACTGTATGCATACGAGAGTTGTTCAAGAAATCCTTAGAAACTCTAAGCGATGGCGCTCGTAGCATAGAAAATGGTTTGACTTTAGTAAGCATTATTATTCACTAATCCGCTGTATACGTCTCAATTATTTCTATCGTATGGTTTCATTTTTGTTATTGATTGAAGAGAGAAACTTGTGCATGTTTAAGAAAATAAAAAAGTGAGTTTCTAATGGTGATTAAACACATAAATTTAAAAAGTTTAGAACCGAGTAAGAGCAAAGCTGGTTTGAATGAAGTTTATGGAATATATGCTCCTGTGTTCACAACATACTTTCAATTGGGTGAAAAAGTTTAAAAGTTTCGGTTCGTCCACAAAAGATGAACTACATTCGGGATATACAGTGGAAGTGAGCACTGGAATGATGGACAAAATCCACGATATAGTTTTGTGTGACTGGCGAATCAAAGAGCGCGAATTAGTTGAGGCCAATGACATATCGCATGATTAAATGTTCACAATTTTGCACGAAAAATTGGGTGTGGAAAAATATCGTCAAGATGGGTGCCGCGTTTGTTCTCAGTGAAAAATAAATGTAATCTTGTGGTCTACTATGAGGCTATTTTGGCGCTTTTACATCGTAATCCTGATAAACTACTGCACTGATACATAACTGTAGACGAAACGTGGATACACTACTACAATGCAGAGACTTAGGAACAGCCAAAAGAGTGGGTGTTTGAAGGTGAGAGGGCTCCGAAGAATGTAAATACATTAAAAGGTAAAGACCACAGTTTTTTGGGGTGCACGCGAAATCATCTAGACCTATTAGTTAGGAAAAGGAAACAATAACTGGGGAGTATTATGCTCAGGTTGAGCGAAGAAATGAAGAAAAAACATCCTTTTTTGAAAGAGAAAAAGCTTATCTTCCAACGAGAAAATGCACAAGTGTCAATGGCTAAAGTTCTAATTACTAGAACATTCTCCGGATTTGGCCCCCAGTAACTTTTTTTTTCACTTCTAAATTTCAAAAAGAAATGCCTCAGAGGACAACGATTCACGTCAAATGAAGAGGTCATTGCCCAAACAAATGGTTATTTTGAGGACCTTCCAAAGCCTTACGCTTAAAAACGTAGAAGAAACGCTTATAAAAGTGTATAGAGCTGAAGAGAGATTTTGATGAAAAAAAAACCCTACTTAGTAGAATTTGTTTTCCTTTTTTTTTCTAAGGGCTTATTTAGAGAACTTTGTATATTCTCCTTACGCATTGAATTTGATATTATTAATGTTTGATACCAGTCTTCATTAAAAGTTATCGGCTTTTGAAAGCTGCACATTTAGAAGTAAACAACCAGAATGTGAAAAAAAACCTAAAACGGATTTTCTTGTTATCACCTTAACAGATATAAAACTTGATATTAAATCGTTCTGAATTTTAAATTACTTTACAGTATTAAATGTCAACGAAACCAGACGTAACGAAAGTAAAAATAAAGCCTAAAAAGTTATTATTTAGCCTACAATGCATGCATGAGTAGAATCGTTTAATTTTGATACTATGTTGACCTCAAAAAAGAAAGACTTTGTTCTAAAAGAAGTTTTCTTTGTTGATTAGGCGCATGAAATTAAATTACAAAAATATATTCTGTTTTAATTTAATATTTTTGTATTAATATTTTTCATGTTGTTTTTGTTTCAAATTTCATATTTATTTTCTCCATTTCATAATAAAATTAATTACCTCCAAAACGTTAAATTGCTGTTTTAAATATGTTAAAGCAAAATAAGTTAAATTTGTATCTAAAGATTTGTCATATTTTAAAATTATTTTTATTGTTTTTTTTTCAAAATTTGTATCTACAATTAAAATGTGTAATACATAGCAACTAAATATTTAAATTTCTGATAACACACTTTTGAATTTCATTTCTATCATACAATCTAATGGGCAGTACTGAAGAAGATTTATTTTTAAGTCTTTGATTTCAACATTTTTTTCCATTTATTTGAAGCATTCTGTTCAAATATAATCAAATGAATATATTTTATCTTTGTAAAATCAAAACCTAATGACAATACAAAACAAAAGAATAAACGAAAAATATTTTTAAAAACATTCTTCAAATAATATATAAGAGGGAATTTGTGTAATTAAATTTGTTTGAGATTTAATAATAAATTCTTTTATTTCTGATTTGATCAATTTTTGTTAATAAATATTTTGTGAAGGAAATCGAAAGAGTATACTTATCATGATTTTCGAATCTGGAAAGGCGAAAATCATGATAAGTATTACCCTGAAGAACTATGCTTGGAATTAAAGTGCTGAAATTTTTCTTCCCTACAAATACATAAACTCTCAACAAACTTTTTGAATAGAAAAAAATATTTGAAAAAAAAAATTCGAAATGAATTTTTTGTTTCGGCTTTAGAAACTAATAAAGTTGTTTCATATTAAAAACGAATATGATTTAAAAAGTTTTAAGATGGTTGAAAAAACTTCATGTAAACTATCTACACTTCATTCAAGTAATTATTTCTCTACTCAGCTGTATTTTAGAAAATAATAGCATTTATAAAACTATTTGATACATTTATATAAAACAGATTTACCAACAAAAATTATTTTTATCGCTGTTTCAGTTTCATTTAGAAAATTGGTATTATAATAACGAATTATTTTTTTTCAATATGTTTTGTTTATTAAATGATTAAAAAATAATATATAAGAGAATAAGGGCTAATTTATTTCTTATTACTGATTAAAGGAATTTTAATTTAAATGAATTTGTAACTGAACAAGCGTCTTTTAATGAATTTTACTTAATAATTTATTATTCATAATATCACGTATATATTAAAATATAAATTTATTGAAAATAAAGTTAATATCTGGTATACGAGAAGCAAGATATAAATGTAATGGATAATATAGATGAAACTAAAAGCAATTTTTGAAAATCATAATGGCAAAAGTAATTAATATTGTATATATTTGAGACTGAGGAAATATTGCTTGAAAGAAATGTTTTTGTAAACTATCTTTCATTTAACAATATAATTCTTAAGACAAATATTTGAAACTGATATATCGAAGGGAAAAGAAAATTCTCGGAAATATAGAAAAGTTTATTTTTTCATTCACAAACATATAGAACCATTAAAACAAGACCCAGAACAAACTTTTCCAACAACTGCCTCCCAGGCTATAAAATATTTACGTGGACAATGCCTTAGTCTTTTCAGTCTGAAACCTATCAAGTGTAGATTTATTTTAACGGGATATTTTACTGACTTTTCGAAACTATAGAAAAAAGATTTTGCTGTTACGGCTTTTGACACAGAAATCTGATCCCAGGAAAAGTGTTTTACTTAGTTCCAATAAACGTTGCTGATAATTTTACGATCAGGACATAAATTGAAAAACGATTTTCTGATGAGAAAGTGGATAAAATTGAAAACGAAGAGTGGATAGTCTGCTGTTTAAGAAAAAAAATATGTCAGTCACTTTTACTTTCTTTTTGTACATTTATTTTTAATGCTTTTTGCATCAAAAGTGTAATACAAAATATCTACAGCAATTATTCATAGGATTCATAAGTGTTTTCTGTTCAACATAATAAATGTAAAGCAAAATGTATTCAGATAGGAATTGAATAATATAACAATGTAATAGGAAAAGAAAAAAAAATGCAATACAAAATAAGTCAATAGAATATGTAACTTAAATTTGAAATATTTGAATCTTACCAATTCATTATTAGAATGTTTGAATTGTACATCAATTTCAGATGCAGTAAAATATTTAACAAAATTGTATTAAACTGAATGTGTAAATCGGTAATTAATCTTTAAGAATGGTGTAATAGCAGTAATAAAATACAGTTTATAATTATATTGGGAGTTAATTAGCAATCACAAAATAAAATGTATTTTCATGCATAACTGTATAGTAAATCTGATATGAATAATTGCAAGAAATTTTAATGTAAGTCATTCTAATTGTGATTGTTAAGATTTTTTCAGCTATTTTAATATAAAAAAGTTGAACCATTAGTCACAGTTTTCAATTTTATTGGAACTTTGTGAAATTCAGGAGTTACAAAAAACTGAGAAACTGTTAACAAGTTCAAAGTATAATCTATTCTTTTATTTAACGTTTAATTCTATGAAGGAATACTGTATCACTGTTATAAACATTTCGAAAGACATTATTATTAATTAAAGGCTTGTGATTGTACGTGAAATGCACATAAAGTTTCTTACAAACAATCGCGTGATTCCCTGGTAGTGTATCAACATAACAAATAATGAATCTATCTTGTGAATTTTAAATAGAACTTTTCAAATTTCTAATCTTAGTGCTCTCATTTATCTTAAGGTTTAAGTTTTTCAATTTTTCATTAATACAAAATTTATATTCTTTAAAAGTACTTCTATATATTTATTGTACTTAATTGTCCATTTTTCTGGAAAAAAAACAATCTCTTCATTATTTTTTCTTTAATATAATTAATGTTGTTAAAAGTAATAAGTCTGAAATCGTTACTTTATTCATAATTTCTCTCAAATTCTTATTCCTAACGATATCTAGATTACCTGTAATAAGAAATGATGGTATTCAGTTCTCTTCTTTCTTTCTCTCTCTCTCTCACTACACACATACACACACACATTTCTATATGTATACATATATGTGGGATGGCCGATGTTACTAATTATTCTAATTCTAATTAAAGAATCAAATCTTGAATATTAGCATATTTAATATTGGCGTTTCATATAAACAATTATTGCACACATTGGACAAGTCATTTCACAATAACATAAAAAATATTTAAACAATCGTCTTCAAGGCTACGAGAAATCAACAGTTCATCTTTCTTGGTATGATGACTCCAGTCATTTTTCCTTCGAGAACGTGCTTCCTTCACTAACAAAGGCAGAGCTCCTCTATAATCGGGTGTTTCAACTACGCTTTGGCCCCTCCTGGAAGAAAATGACCTCAACTTCTTGACTCCAACAAAAGAAAGATCGTCTGAACATAGAAAACAAAGCAGAAAAGATAAAATTCAAAAGCAGTACAAAACTGATAATTCAATTTGTATTTATCATTCTTGGAATATCATCGTCTTCGAAAATCACTGTTATCTCTGAAGTGTCATCGTCTTGCTTTGTCATCGGCTTCACTTTTCTCTTCATTTTTGCTAACGTCTTCAAAAAACATAGAAAAATCTATCATGTTTGTGGAAAAATAGTCAAAATCGGGAAAAAGCCATAATCGGTAAATACATTGTAAAAGAAATGATATATAATTGGAGATTTTATGTTACATTATTTATATATTATATACTATTTATATTCTACAGATATTTTATTATTTTATTTTAACATCATCTTTTTATAAATTCAGCAAAAGTTATAGTATTTTTAGTTCTTACATGCTCTTCTTTTGAGAACTCAGATGTGTCATTGCTTCTAATTTTAATAATTTTGTATGGCCTTAAAAATTTCTATTTAAGTTTAAGATGTGTCCGAATTGAATGCGTTTAATAGCAACTAAGTCACCTAATTTATAGCAATGAGGCATTTGCCTTCATAAGTTGTTAGTCTTCTTATTTTGCTGTTGAATTTTGAATATTTGTTTTCTGGCATCTTTTCGTAAATCGTTACTCTGTTTCTTAAAATTAGATTGAAATTCGGCTTCGATAAATTCTTTTAATTTTTCAGTAGGCTTGGTATTCATTTTGGTGCCAAATAAGAGTTCAAAAGGGGTGGTGTCGATGCAGAGTTGATAGATTGATTTCATAGTTTGTTGCAGTTTATTAATGTATTTATACCAATGCGAAGGATTTTCAAGTGAAAACTTTGAAGGAATGGGAATAACTTGATTTAGCCACTCAATTTGTTCATTGGGAAGGAGAAGGCCTGTTGTAATTTGATGATGATTTATATTTTCTTTGCAACAATAGTCTTCAAATTCTTTTGACGTAAAGGAAGTGAGACGATCGGAAATTATTCTTATTGGACTTCTAAAAGCAGTTTTTTGCAATTCGAGTTTAGATACAACTTAAGATGATGATGTCGTCTTCGTGGGATATAACCAGATAAATTTTGTAAAGACGTCACCTGCCGTTTAGCCGGGGCTGATGCACGTTAAATTTGTTGGGGCTGAAAGTTCTCCCGTTTAAATGGTGTGGAAGTTAGGAGAGGGGGGTGCCAGCTGAGGTGTCGTTCTTGTCACTGGACCGAGATTCAAAACTACGAGGTCCGTCACCAATAGTCCTCGTGTTGCTTCTAGTGCGACGTTAATAAAAACTAAACTAAAGTACGAAGTTAATAAAGACGGCTTTGCAAAACTTGCAAAGCCGTCAAAATATGATTGTAATTTTTTGCAGTACTTTCTAGGGTGATCTATATGATATGTATGTAAAGATTTTTGTGAATTGGATCTTGAAATCTTTCCTGCTTTCCTTTTTTAAGGTTTACTAAAATACAATGCAAACAATTAGCTATTATTCTTTCAATTTTTTGTTTCAATTTAGAAATAAAGTAATCATATTCTAACTGTTTCTCTGTATATTTAACTCCCATATGTCCCTTTTCATGAGCATTTTTAATTATTTCAGTTTGCATACTCTCTGGTACATCTATTACTTCTTTACCGTCAACAAACTTATAGAGAATTTTGTAACATTCAAAATAGTCTTCACAATTAGAAATTTTCAAAAAGTCTTTAATGAATTTCATCTTGTTATCCTCATTCTGAGCTAATTTCAGTTTGGGTAAAACATTTTCCATAGAAATACAAACCATATTAATAAGGGATCTACTTACAGTATCAACATGAGACATTTTTGAACTAGATTGGTGTGTTCTATTACATAATTAATTTATTCCAATAATAACACCCATAGAACTGCTCGTGTACATAAGTCTCTTTTATTCATCATTATTTGAAACGCTAAACAGTCGGCTACGATTTTAAATGGTATCCCTAGTAAATATACATGAAATTTTTTAATAGCTTCTATAAAAGCAACAAACTCAAGTTCGTAACTGGAGTACATCTTTTCAATGTTTGTGGTCTTTCTACTCATATAATATGTAAGATGAAAACTTTTATCATTCGGAGATCTTTGCAGTAAAATTGCACCAGACTCATCCAGGCTAGTATCCATATGTATTACCGTTTCATTATTTTGGGTTATATATTCCTAAAACAGGTTTCTGAGAGAGCAACATTTAAAGCTTAATAAAAGAATTTTTCTTTTCTTCACTGAATCTAAATTTGCAAGCTTTTTTCAAAAGATCTATCATTGCTAAGAGGTTTAGCAATAATAGAATAGTTAGGAATAAATTTTCAAAAATATCCCGTTAAACCTAAGAATCTTTGGATTTGTTTCAAATTAGTACGTTCAGAAAAATTTAGAACAGCTTTGGTTTTTAAAGTGTATGGATAAATACAACCCTTTTTTATCACATGTCCCAGAAATTTAATCCTTTGCTTAAAAACTGAGATTTCTAAAAATTAATTACTAAACCATATTCACACATAAGATTCAGAACTAGATTTGTTCTTTCCATTCTTTCCTTTTCATTTGCAGATAATATTATTACACCATCCATATCAGGTAAAACAATGCCCTCATTGATTAAAGGTTGCAAAATGGCATTTATATGAATCTGAAAAACTGATGGGGAGTTACATAGTCAAAAGGGTACTTTCAAAAATTGATATTGTCAGTTATGAATGACAAATGACGTATATTTTCTACTCTGTTCTCTCACACTAACATGAAAAAAAAAACCAATTTTTTAAACAAATAGTACTAAATACTCGCGATTCTTGTAACAGGTCTAAGACATCTTCAATCAAAGGTAAGGGAAATCTGTATTTAACTATAACTTTATTTAGCTTTCTATAATCTATACATATTCGTGGAGTTCCATCTTTTTTCCTAACAATAACAACTGGACTGGAATACTTAGAAGAATAAGGTTCTATAATACTCTGTTTTAACCATTTAGTTATTTGAGCATCAACAATATTATTTTCCGAGAAAGGTAAACGTTTTGGTCATTGATATATTGATTCGTTATTTTTAGTTAAAATATTTAACTCTATGTTAGTTAATTTAATCCTTTTCCGTTGGTCATTTAATATAAATTGGCGCACTTCATCTTTAATGGATTTTGAAATATTATTAACTATATTTTCTTTAATTTCATCAAAATTAATATTTACTGGTAAATCTGATACAAGATTGTTTTCTTAACACGGAGACTTATTTTTTATTGTAAATCCATTTTCGTTTATTATAACTTCATCTTGCAAAATTACATCAAGTCCTATAATAGCACTTTGCGGTATAGCACCGTTTTGAACAACACATATGTCCGTAGTACACTTAAAGTTATCTATTTGTATCTTCCCCGTAAATTTTCCTAAGGGCTTTATTTTACAATCTCCTAATCCCGATAAAATTCAATTACACCGATTCAGTTCACAAATATTTAACTTTCCAAACATATTTTTAGAAATTAACATAGCTTGACTTCCAGTATCTATCAATGAGTTAATATTTAAATTACCGAAACGAACCATTTTGAACATATTTGTTTGCTTAGCAATATTGAGAAATCATTGTGTATGGCTTCCATATTTAATTTTGAACGTTCACACTCTTTGTGCCCAAAATTCTGACATGAGAAACATTTTAAACCTTTATTTTGACAAAACTTAAGTAAATGTTCTTTACCACCACAATTAAAACAAAATTTAATATTCTAATCCTAATTACTTAAACGCTTTTGATTCACAAAATTATCAGGATTTTGTTTTACTTTATTAAAATTATATTTACTTTTTATAAAATCATTTTTAATAAACTCATAAATTTTCAGTTTCTCTCTAAATTTGCGTAAGTTTTTACATCAGTACAAAACTAATTTATTTTCATGTTTGTCATTAATACCTCTTATAATATATTACATTAATGTGACATGTTCATTTCTCCATCAATTACCCAACTCTTTCAATATAAAATAATATTCCTGTTTTATACTCAGATTCTTTTATTTTACGTATTCTTAATATTTCATGCAAATTGGGCTGAATTAGTATTGAAATCGAATTCATTTATTAACACTTCTTTCTGTTTCTGCTAAGATGCAGTATTCGATAAACTTTTTACAAATAATAAATCATTACCACCAAATATAAATTTTTGTAGGTCAGATAAATTAAAAATTTTAGCAGCGCAATCAAATTGCTCGCATCAAACAGATGTTTCCTAGCGGAATTTACCATTAAGAGAAGAAATATATTTTCGACGTCAGAAAAGTTAATAGAGATGTTTTGATTTCGAGTCGCGACATAATCATAACGCCACTTTTTTGAATATATTGCTGATTCATTAATGTTCTGGCTCTGCACAGAAGTGATTTGTTCCGTTTCTACCCCCGTTTCCCTTTATGTTACAGATTGATTCGAATTTTGAATGTATTGATAAAACGAGTAACATCAATCAAAAAACTAATACTTTCTGGATTTTTTCGGTTTTTTCCCCCTTGTAATGCAATATTCAGAATATCACAAATGGGAATCAATTAATGGAATGAAAAAATAATATTAATAATTTTTGATTTAGACTTAGAATCAGAGTCATTTACTGTGAATTCGAATCTTGACAAGTTTCAGATTCTTTCCGTATTTTTAGCATTGCCATTTGTATCCAAAACAAACTTATGTAAAGTTTTAATTTTTTTCTTCCGATTCCTCAGTATATCGCTTATCACATTAATATCACCAATCTTCATCTTTAAATTAGCAAATAAGAATAAATCTGACTCACCTCAAAGTCTTGAATTAATATCCATTATAACAGCACACATTAATCCACTTAAAAATCAATCAGTTCAGAACTTAATTTGGAATTTTTATCGTGAGTTCTACACTGTATCATGAGTTTTCCATCCTATAATGAGTTTACATTCCAGTTCTGAATTGTGGGATGACCGATGTTATTAATTATTCTAATTAAAGAGTCAAATCTTTAATATTAGCACATTTAATATTGACATTTCACATTGACAATTATTGCACATACTGGACAAGACATTCACAATAACATAAAAAAAAACTTTTAAAAAACCGTCTTCATAGCTACGAGAAATCAACTGTTCATATTTCTTGATCTGATGACTCCAGTCATCATTCCTTCGAGAACGTGCTTCCTTCACTAACAGAGGCAGCGCCCCTCTATAATCGGGTGTTTCAACTACGCTTTGGTCCTCCTGGAAGAAAATGACCTCAGCATCTTGACTCCAACAAAAGAAAGATCGTCTGAACCTAGAAAACAAAGCAGAAATGAGAAATTCAAAAGCAGTATAAAACTGATAATTCAATTTGTATTTATCATTCTTGGAATATCATCGTCTTCGAAAATCACTGTTATCTCTGAAGTGTCATCGTCTTGCTTTGTCATCGGCTTCACTTTTCTCTTCATTTTAGCTAATGTCTTCAAAAAACATAGAAAAATCCATAATGTTTGTGGAAAAATAGTTATAATCGGGAAAAAGCCATAATCGGTAGATACATCGTCAAATAATTGATATATAATTGGATATTTTATGTTACACATCCTCTTTTTATAAATTCAGCAAAAGTTATAGTATTTTTAGGTCCTAAATGCTCTTTTTCTTTTGAGACCTCAGATGTGTCACTACTTCTAATACTGGACAAGACATTCAGGATAACATAAAAAAAAACTTTTAAGCAACCGTCTTCATAGCTACGAGACATCAACAAGGTCGTTTTCCATGGTCTGATGACTTGATTTGTCTCTCGTTCGAGAACGTGCTCCCTTCATTAAAAGAGGCAGCGCCCTCTATTATCGGGTGTTTCAACTACACACACAGATATAATCGAACTGTGCTAGGATGACAGAAACGGGCAATTCATTCCATGCCATTTCTAGTCTATGCCAGACTTCATTAACCGTATTAACTGGAAGGGGTGACCGGCCACTCTGTCAATAACCGATGATCAGATAGGTGACAGGTCTGGAGACTATACAGGATAGGACATTAATTGAATACAATTAGTATTGAGGAAGGTCAGAAAATGCCTTTCAACGTTTGGTATTGCATTATTTTGTTGAAAGATGGTGTCTTTTATGCCTAGAAGATAGAACGCAACTACTGGACGTAAGGTGTCAGAAATGTGCCGATATGAGTTCAAATTGCATTCGATACGTACTAGAGATAGGCGTGTCGTATAACCAATCGCTGCCCAAGCATCAATCGAGGTGCTGGGTCTATATGCCAATTTGGGATACAAGCAGGAAAAGTGTGGTCTATTTGACCCTCATGAGTGATATATAGACTTTAGAATACTACCCGCAGAACCTGAACTCGTCTGAAAAGACGACATTGTGAAACTCCTGTATCCAGCTATTCTTCCGGGACTCCAGCGGCACCATCTCTCTCTATGCTGCATTTTCCAGGAAAGTCTCAGTATCGATCGCAGTACTGACACTCCACGCAGCTACAAAAACATCGTCGCACTGTATGACGGGATACTGGGTGTGCTGCAAATATGACCGTTTAATGATTAATGGCTCGTGGCATGGTTGTATGGTTTTACAAGACCACCCTCACAATATGTCAGTTTTCTCAGGCATTATTCATGGGAGGGCGTAGAAATTCTGCCTGCTGTTTAGTATGATTCTCAGCAATCCATAGATTCCATATTCGCATGACAGTGGTTGGATTTCAACCAGTGCAATGGACAATATCACGGAATGAAAATTAAAATTCTCGATAGGCAAAGATCTTGTTTCAATCCAATTCTGACACTTGCTTGTAAGCATTTCTTCTTATTCGAGGCATAATACGATATTCTGAACTAACTATGATCTTACAAAGCTCTTTCCGAATGAGAAATCCGCTAGACAACTTTTCTTTTATACAGTGCTTCAGATGTCGTTTCTCTCTCCTGTTTCATCGTCTAAATGCGTTGAAATACTAATTATTTGTATATCATAATCTATTCTTCCTTTCATGTGATTTTAACGTTTGTCAGATCATTGCTTCCTGGAGTTACAGTTTTAATAACTCTTAGTATATATATATATATATATATATATATACATATAACAGGTCAATTGAAAATTCCCCGGCCTGACACATAGATGGCTTTACTAGAATTAAATCCGTGTGTTTTTTAGTTAGCCTTAACCCTCAAAAGATGCGTGTATAAATTTGACGGCTGTCGGATCATTAGTTTGTGAATTATAGCATTTTGAGTGAAGCAACTTTTGTTATTGTGAAAAAAAAATAGATAAAAAGGAATTTCGCGTGTTGATAAAATATTGCTTTTTGAAGGGAAAAAATACAGTTGAAGCAAAAACTTGGCTTGATGCCGAGTTTCCGGACACTGCCCCAGCAAAATCAACCATCAAGGATTGGTATGCTAAGTTTAGACGTGGTGAAAGGAGCACCGAAGACGGTGGACGCCCAAAAGAGATTGTTACCGACGAAAACATTAAAAAAATCCACAAAATGATTTTGAATGACCTTAAATTAAAATTTAATGAAATAGCAGATACTCTAAAGATATCAACTGAACGTGTACATCATATCATTCTCGAATCTTTGGGTATGAGAAAGCTTTGTGCAAAGTGGGTGCCGCGCGAGCTCACTTTTGACTAAAAACAACGACGAGTTGATGATTCGGAGCAGTGTTTGAAGATGATCAAGCTTAATAAACCAGAGTTTTTGCGTCGATATGTGACAATGGATGAAACATGGCTCCATCATTTCACTCCGAAGTCTGATCGACAGTCATTCGAGTGGACTGCACACGATGAACCCTCTCCAAAGCGTGGGAAAAAGCAACAGTCGGCTGGCAAGGTTATGGCGTCTATATTTTGGAAGGCGCATGGAATAATTTTCATTGATTACCTTGAAAAAGGAAGGACCATCAACAGCGACTATTACATAGCGTTATTGGACCGTTTGAAGGACGAAATCGCCAAAAAACAGCCGCATTTGAAGAAAAAGAAAGTGCTGCTTCACCAAGACAATGCACCGTGTCACAAGTCTGTGAAAACGATGGTAAAAATCCATGAATTAAGCTTCGAATTGCTTCCTCATCCACCGTATTCTCCAGATCTGGCCCCCAGCGACTATTTCCTGTTCTCAAATCTCCAAAGAATGCTCGCTGGGAAGAAATTTTCGTCGAATGAAGAGGTGATCGCCGAAACTGAGGCCTATTTTGAAGCAAAGGACAAATCGTACTACAAAAATGGCATCGAAAAGTTGGAGGGTCGCTATAATCAGTGTATCACCTTTGAAGGGAATTATGTTGAATAAAAAAAACTAATTTTGTCAAAAAAATGTGTTTTACTATGGTAGGCCGGGGACTTTTCAATTGACCTGTTATATATATATATATATATATATATATTGTAGTTATTTTTATGCAGTTTATTATATATGATAGCCTATAATATGGTTTTGAGCTAAGACATGCTAAAGTGAAACAAACATTGAATTTTATTGTATGATGTTCTAAATTATAATTTACAGAATTGTATTGACAATACATTTTCAATTTAGAAAAATTCTCAAATTAAGCTACATGTAAAACAATAAGTTACATATAAAACATTTACAAAGAAGTAAATTTGTGTATAATTTCATCACAGAATTTGGATAGAACTAATGTTATTTACTTATACTACATGTGTATAAGGATCGTTTATTTAATTTAGTTAAGAGCTATTTCAGTTATACATAATTAAAATTTACAGTTATAAGGATGATATTTTAAATGTGAAGTGTTATTTTTTTACAAATAAAATTTCGCAAATTATCTCATGAGGTTAGTAACTTGTAAAAATCTTTTTGGGAAGGGAGGTAATTTTAATAAAGTATTTACAAATGAGCTTGTTCTCTTGTACAAGCGATATATACGAAACATTGAAGTAAAATAAACGATATTTTAGTAAATCCGGATTAAAAATAAGGATTAAGTGGAAAATATCCTTACAACTAAAAGTAATTTTTCTCCAAATTAATAATTTCCAAATTTTCATATTTGGTTGAAAGTTTCAAAACTTTTTTTGAAGATCTTCAAAATAGTATTGACAATTAAATATCTTTATTTACTGAGCGAAATCATAGCTGAGATAGATAAAATAGCAAACTCAGATAGATTAGTAAATAAAAATTTTAAATTATGGTTATAGACGAATAATAACAAAGAACCGCGAATTCAAAAGTAGTTTACGTAGAATTAAAATAAAACAGCTTTTAATATGATATATTTTAATGGTGTCTGTAATCACTGTCATGAGTATGAAGTCATTGAGTGTTGTTATGTTCATTGCAAATATCATGAAATATAATATACAAAAATAAATTCTTTTTAATATTATGGCTAATGGATAGAATTGCAAAATAGCAAAAATTGTTTATTTTACATCCTTTTAATGTTGTATAGAAAATACTTTATGATAAAATTTTGAAAAGTGATTAGTTCACACATTTTTAAATTAGCCATAGTAGTATCCTCTTGGGTGTCTAATTAAATAATAAATTTAAAGTAAAAATACTTATAAGACACTAAAGGTTTAAATTATATCATCCTGCTTTACTAACAATACTGAAAACTAAACACGCATTTAGATTTCATTGAGATAGTATTCAAACAATGATGTCATAAGTAACTGTAACATTGTCTTGAATTCTAAGATTCATTTGAAATTTTAAAAAGAATTTAATTTTCGTGTTGTAAATCTGCAGAAAATGTTCATTAAAAGGAACTTTATTTCGACAAGGACATTATTTTTTATTAATGATAAGTTCAAACTATACGAATAATATGAACAGAAGTTACTAATAATTTCAAACATCCAAAATTATTGCGAAAATTTTGAAGAAATAAGTTTTGTGCATTAAAAATATTTCGTATTATTTATGCGTGTGGGAATAAAGAAAATTAGATCTGATTAAATTCAAAATATGATTGGAAAAATTACGTGTGTGTTACATAAATAGAATTAACCCAGTTTTTAAAAAGAAAAATATCCATTGACTATCAGCTGTGAATAAGCTATTTTAAATTATCATAATAATACTCTTTTCTAATTACAATTTTTGCAGTTTCTTGTTCGGGATATTTCAAAAGTTGTCTTGTAAGGTATAGTTTATTTATAAAAAAATCACCACGAACATTTTCTTCCTTTCCTTATTTTAATTCGTTTTTCTCTGAAATGTAAAACTGAGTATCAAAATTCAGAATTCTCCTAACGCTTCAACGATCAGTGTCTCAAGAATTTCCTTCCAGGAAACAAAAGCAGACATCAAGACGTGGTGTTAACAACATTTTCTTCCATATCTGACACTCTACAGGCATTCTCCCAGAATTAATACTCTAGCTACCTCGCAATATTTTTGCTTCGCGAATAAAGTTTTCGAACAGAAAGCTAAAGGGACTTCAGTTTTAATGAATATTTCAAGAAACAACTTCTGCCTCGCTATCCAGAAAAGCTGCTTACTAAGAGAAGAAGGAAGTGATTTCTTCGAAAAATTTTTCCGCCTGTTCAACTCGCATAATAGCATCAGAGAAAAGATTCAGAAATACTTTATTTTTTTTCTGAGCAAATAATACTTCTCTGCATTCTTTTTTTTTTTTAAACTTCTGACACGATATTTATCATAAGCTTCTACTTTTCACAAATAGGATTCTACTTTAAGTAGAACATCAACAACGTGTATCAGCTAGGGGCAAAGTTTTCCAAAAAAGAACTTTAATGCCTGAATAAACTTCAACTCTAATGCAGGCTTTAAGTGAATAAAATCTGAGGATTGATTTTATTTCAATATGCTAATGGGGATGTTATTTGTTATGCTCTTTACATTGTTCCTTTATGCATTTTATTTATTGAAATAATTCGTTATGTTCTTCATTTTATGGCTTCTGAGAGAGAAGGACAATCCTTCCGCGATAGGGATTCTAAAACACTTTATTTTAAATTTAAATGCTTTCCCCTGGAGTTATATATATATATATTTCTAAGTTAGTGATAGAGTATGTTATTTATATGTTAAAATACTTTAAATGGTAGTAACTTAAAGAGCTGGCTCCTGTAAGTATTATAAAATAGAAGTATAATAGCGCAATTTAAATAATCTTTTAAGTACTTTATTTCTAAATCTTGAGATAGGAAATAACTTTAACTTCAATTATTTCATCTCACTCTCTTTTGGAATCCTTGTTGGTGTATGCGGTTTTCTGTACTTTTTAAAATATAATTACAGTTTTGTGATTTATTATATGATACGACAATAGAAGAAAATATTTTATGAATTAAAACATAATACTCCTATTATTCTCTGAAATATATTAATAACATAATTACCTTCAGGATGATTTAAGATTTTTAGAATGATATGAGACTGAAGAACTGTAGTTAATATTAAGTTACATAAAGAGTATAGCAATTTTAAATCAAGATCTATGTGCACTTTTTAGTTTCTAAATTTATCAAATGAATAAAAATGCAGGATCATTGAAAAAAAAAAAAAAAAAACCATAAAAAATTTTAAAAAAATATTTTATTATATAAAAATTTTTTTTTTTAAAAAAAAAAAAAAAAAAAAAAAAAAACCGTACATTGCATTCCTATAAAAAGTTTGGAATAAAAATGTGAATTATCTTTGAAAAACCTTGATTATAAAAAGGCTTTCTGCGTACTTTGTACTTAGTTAATCATTACCGTATAATTACTTGTAGTACATTACTCTCAAATTATACAAAGAAGAAAGTATTTAGAAAACAAAACTATTGCAGAATAGAAAATTATTTCTCTTTAGCTCAACTTCTAATATTAAATTAATGAAGGAATTGTATGCATGAAAACGCGACATACTGCCACTTCTGAAATGAGTAAAATATAAGAAAGTTACTCAGAAACTGAATACTAATCAAGGAAAAAAATGTTTATAAACACAATACAGTCACGCTATATTTATACTGAAACAGATCATACATTTATATTGAGTTTATACATTTATAATCAAATTAACTCATATCAAGATATCTTTCTACCTTATTCATCAGCACTCGCATGCATGTAAGCCTACATGCACACCTATTCATGTATGCAAGTGAAACAGCTTTTCATTTTTGAAATGGTTGAAAAAATACAAGAATGTAATAAAAAATCTGAAATAAAAATAAGAAATATATATCTATTCCTTGCTTATGAAACTACTGCCTACTAACTAATACTTGATGATAATATTACTGATGGTTGTTCTTTTACCGTTCTATAGATAATTTTTCTTTGCATTATCATTTTAGAATGTACGAAAATGCATCATTACAATAATTGGATTGAATTACTATTGTATTTTCTACCTCTTTTGTTAAATGGCTTTCTTTTTTTGACATAATAGAACAAATCTTAATTTGATTAGAAAAATTTATAGAATATAAAAACTTATATACTAAATAGTTTTCATGTCTTTGAATACCTTAAAGAAAGAAATATTGTTATAGTTATTAATAGTTAAAAATTTCTCTTTATATAATACACATATAATCCAATATATTAAAAAAGGTTAACTTTTTGTTCTACTTTTATTTCAGAGTGACTCATTGTTAAATAGGAATAATAAAAAAATCACTTAAACAATCAGTTGAAAAAAAAAAAAAAACATATATCTAAATTGGAAAAAAGTATTTTGTAATATTTGACTTTTAATATCAAAATCGTATCTTTGTTTAAAATAGACATATATTTATTGCTTTTCTTAAAGCTAATAACATCCTTTTTAAGTTCTTTTACCGATGGGGTTAAAAGTCAGTATGATTCTTGAAGTTATTTTTAAATTTTTATAAAAACAATAAAATTTAAATGAGGAAGTTTCAAGAAAGATTAACTTTAATCAAGTTAGTTTTTAAAAATATTAAATCACTTAAACCATTTTTTAAAAAGAAGTTTTAACAGAATACTAGAATTTTTTATAAAATATAATGTATAAGCTGTATAATGCTATCAAAAGAATTCCCGTACTGAGTCCTTCCAGGCTTGAAAAACAATTCAAAGAATCACATAAATACTTATAAGACCATAAACTTACAGAAAAATTCTCTTATCTGTCTAATCCAATTGTCTGGTTACAAGGAAAAAACTGCTCATACAAGTGAGAAGAACAGATAAAACTAGAACTTAAGTTTTGAAAAATATGTAAAGACAAGATTGTGAATTGAAGAACAAAATAATATTTGTGGCTGGAAACAAGTTAAGAACTTTGAGACAAAAAATACATATTGAGAAAAAAAAAAAAAAAAAGCACGATTTTGTATCCCAATAGTGATACAGACGAAAATGAAGACTTTAATTCGGGGTTTATATTGGTACTATCAGAATAACATTTATTTGTTCGCTGAATATATTGATGAAAATAATTAGTATTTGATTGTAATACATATTGGATTAACAATTTTTGCGCCTCTTTATATAAAATATATGACATTTCTTATATACTCATAAAGAGTTTCATCTCAAATTTCCCATATATGAATATTTAAATAAAAATTGTTTTAATCACATAAATGCAACTTTTAGTCACTACCTTTGAATATATAAAGGTTGCCCAAAAAGTAAGAAAATCAGATCCACTGTTTTGTAGCACTTTGGACTTTTTCGGCAGTCTAAAACCATTTTACGCCCATAAGCAACTTCAGAAAAGATGGAAATTTTAAGGAGCCAGATCAGGGTTGTGAGAGGGTTGATGATGCTAATACCTAATTGGGTTACTTTGTAGCATTGGCTGTGTGGTGACTTGTATTGTCCATCATAAATCACAATTTCTACGTTCATATTCCCCTCTATTGTCTTTTATCGCCCTCAGTAATTTTTATATTTCTGAGTACCACTCGACATTAATTCATTATCCGGGACATGATGAAGAGAATCTATTTACAATTTCAAAAGACAGAAGCAATGATTTTATGGGACAAAATAATGGCTTTGAATTTTTTTCTGTTACTTTAAACTCCCGATATATATATAATTTGTATACATTAATAAACAACACTATCCCCATAAACAGTTTTTATTTCATTAAGAATCTATAATGACGCTTTTCTCTTTTCAAGAGAAAGCGGATTACTCTTTTAAATCGTAGATGATAGGATTCAGAATCGAGGCACTCATTTCAACACGGCCCTACTAGAAGTGTTTTCAACCGACTGAAATAAACGAGAACACCTTCTGTTCTCAAGATTTTTATCTTGAGCGAAGTGCAGCCAATTTTATTGATAAAAATTTTTTTGACTGTCAGAAGCTCAGTACTTTTACCTTCTGGGCAGACATCGTAATTTACCACTAAGGTTATCTTGTACTAAAAAGAAACAGTTCACGGACAAAATAGAAGAAAACGTTTCGAATAAGAGTTTCAAGAAAAGTGATGAAAATTATTTCTTAAACACAAGAAAATACAAGTTTTAAATTATTTTTTTTATTAAATGGAGACTTACGGCTTTCAAAGATACATAATGGACCTTTTCATAAGGTTATTACAGCTTTAAAATCTTGAGTATCATAAAATCTTATTTAGGGATTATCGACTGAACAATTGGATCTAAGTGTAGGATTCAGATGTCCACCAAATGGAGAAAATTATTGACAATTGCTTAAAGTTCAAGATCATTTAACGAAATAGAACAATTGCTGCTTTTTAAGTTGAATTCTCTTTTCAATTGAAGTGAGAATTCTAGTGTCAATATGAATAAAAGATACTAGTAACATTAGGTAATTATGCAATCCTTCTGTGAGTTTATATTTTGTTAATACTCACAACTAAAGTTCTGTTGTAACTTCGCCGCTTGGATGAATTTTATATGAATATACTTCATAAACTTAGAAGAGCAAAGAGTAAAAGAAATTAATAAAAGTATACAACACAATACACTTTTTACATTTATATTTCGTGTTTTACTGTTATGTTAATATTTTCAGAGCTCTGCTTTTGGGTAGCAATTGTTTAGTTTCAACATTATTCTATTACACAATCTTCGTGTATAAAATGTATTTGAATAAATGAATAAATGTAATAAATGTATTTGAAATAATATATAATTTATTATTCTAAAAAAGGTTTATGGAGCCGAAGAATTAATAATGAGGAATTGTATTTTTCTTTTTATCTTTATTTATACAAAAAAGAAAACAGAATAATTTTGGAATAAAAAATAATATGCTTCATTTTAATTGATTTAGTGAGAAAAAGAAGTTTGCAAATTATACTAAATACGTACAATATTTATGAATATAAACGGTTTATCCATAAAGGAAGTAAACGTCTATATCAGATTAGATGTGTTTAAAAAACTTATATCGATACAAATGGTTCATCAAAACTGACATTTTCAAAGCTTATCCAGGAGTATGACTCCCATGTCCTTGAGTAAGTTCATGAATAAGATTCCCTTCTCTTTCCAAAAATTCGAAGCGATAACTTTTTCGGTTGATGAGACCTTCTTTACCTTCCTTGGCCGACTTATTATTAAAACAACTTATTATTTTGAATTTTGCTTGTTTTTAGGTGTATAATGGTGAATCCAGATCTGATCGTCGGTGACAGTTCGATGCAAAATGTTACTGACAACTCCACGCAGAACCAAATGTATTTTGATTTGACATCAGAGGGTTGCCAAAAGGAAACTAATTTACAAATCAGTATTACTTTTGTTTTGGTGCCGTTTAACAAATGGCAGCACACAATATTGACATGAACTTGCTTTCTGTAGTCAAAAACAGGTACTTTTTGAATCAATTTCCTAGATGTTACCGAAATGTATGTGCCTTAACAGCATTATTTCTGCATTTTACTATCACCTCTACTATCCTGTGATACTAGCTCCAAGGAGATACTGCAAAATACCTGATTTCCATCTTGATAGACTGATTTTCCTTGGACCAACAGACGTGATCGCAATGCAGTAGATTCGGAATAAGAAAACTAGTTTACTTCGGAAATGCCTTTGATTTCTTAGGAACATAGGGCGTAGATTTATATAAGGCATTGACAGAACATTGAGATGGATATGATTCTTATATTCTGTGAATATAATATTCAAAATTTTGTTTTCAAAATTATTTTTAATAAAACTGTATATTCATTTATTGAGTAGAGTCACTAAAAATTCAGTTTTTTTGCTTGAAAATTTATACTAAATGCTCAAATAATCTTCAGCTGTAAAAAATAGACTTACTTAATGTAAAATCATCATTTAGTTACTACTAGATAATTACATTTTTTTTTTCATTTTGGCTATGGTATTAAGAAAGGAAAGTTTTATGGTATGGTTAATGAAAATGATTTATCTATTCGCCTTTTTGCTAGCTATTATTGCTCAAATGCTTAAGGTAATTTGAATTCGAAATTGTAATTTTTTAAAAAATGAAGCACTGACAGTTATTTTAAAATGGATGAGTGGCTATTAACTATTGTTAAAAGGGGATAGTTGATGCTCTTTTTTAACATAATATTCATATCAATTTTCTATGAAAGAAATTCCGATTAATAATTAAATAGAGATGTTTAAATATTTTAAGAGTTGTTCCTATCAACTCCAGGAAGTGTTGCCAAACACAATGGCTTTAGTTATATTGATCAATCTGAGTGGCTATCCCAAAGTTTCCCTAGATTACAAATTAGTTCCAGTTTTAGAGAAATTAACTTTTTTCACTATATTGTAAAATAAATTATTGTAATGCTTTGTTATATTGCGAGTTTTTGATGCAAATAAACTTTTTAAAAACTGATTTTAAGGCATTACTATGTTTATAAATTTTTGACAGAATAAAAAAAATATATGACATGGATTAAAAATTTGTATCCTTGCCTAAAGTATATTAAAAATAAAAATTAAGATTTAAAATAAATCTTTTTAAAATAACCCATTAAAATACCTTGCTAGTTTATATAATAATACTATTTGTACGTCAGCAATTTCTGTAAATTTTGTATAAATCAAATACATTACCGGTACAACTTATATTTTTCTGCTTCTCGTTGTCATGGTGTGGAAGTTTGGAAATGCAGCTGTCAGCTCAGATGTCATTCTCGTCACTTGACCGAGACTCAGAATTACGAGGTTTGTCGTTACGGTACAAAATTACAATAGACCTCGTTGCTTCTTAGTGCAACATTAATAAATAATCACTACATAATTTTGTAATATATCTTGCACCGGTTTCACAGAGTAAAATATAGCAACACTAACTATCATTAGCAGTTGTTAGGAATTTTAATAATTTCTTTGTAAACATTTTTAAAATAACATTTTGATGCATATATCCATTTATTAATGCAATAAAATATTTTAAGAGCATTTCTCAAATACAGCATGATGGTATAAAGTGAAAAACAATGCTTATATTTCTTTCAAATCTTTGACAATTTCTTTGCATTTGGGAGGCAAAAAATGGGGCAGCGCACTGAACGACTCATATGTACTGATTGGCGGAGACAAAAATCTTCGATTTCAACATGGAATCGCGGCATTGTATTACGAGACACTGCATTCCAAGGTGGCAGAATTCCGAACTTAAAATGGTCGCTCAGGGTGACAGTCACAGTGAAAGAAAATGCTTTTCCTAAATAAAGAACTCCACTATAGACGCCGATGGAGTTTGATTACTGGAAATTCCTTTCACGGCTTTGTTCTCGTGGGATTTCCGATGATCACATGCTTCCAACATCCCTTGAGACGCAATAAAAGCACGTAATAAGAATAAGAAAAAATCACCTTTTGCTTGAGGCCCCTTTGGCAAGGCCTAAAATAAAAGATACGGTTAGAACTTCCTCTTTTACCGATTGTCTTCCTCCGTCCTTTTTTTTTCCCTTCTTGCTAACTCTGTATTGTGTGATCGTTTATTTCTGGAGGGCTTTGCCGGGGGGTATTTGAAAATGTGACACTTTGTCATATGAGATCAGTTCTAAAGCACTCTTTACATTTCGTATGTTGTAAGTTTATTTTTTT
>BMAW01030035.1:64101-114232 GCA_019974015.1 Nephila pilipes | reverse complement strand
GACATCTTCTGTGACAGCAGTCCTGTGAAACCCTTGCTGTGTGTGGGCGAGCATTGTCCTGTTGAAAAAATGCTCCTGGGAGCACTGCTATGAGTTGCAACACATGTATCTGAAGAATGTCACGATAGTACCTCTGGGTTATCACTGTGCCGTGGATTAATATTAGGAGTAACTATGTGAAATATGCAATGGCACCTCATATCATCACACCAGTTGTAGGAGCGAAGTGCCGTTTTACAGCGAAGGCAGGATTGAGGCGTGCACCCCGGAGCCTCATAACACACGTACATGATTGTCAACACTACCCAAATTGAATCTGGATTCGTTGCTAAAGACGACTGGTTCCATTCGGTTGCAGTCCAAGCCCTATGAGCGCGACTCCACTCCGTAATGGGCGTTGCGATAGCAACTGTCCTTCAGCCAGGCGCCTTGAGATGGTACTGACTAACACAATGGCCTGTAGTGAAGGTGCAGTATGTGTATGGATGGTGGACAATGAAACATTTGGCGCTCTGTGCGCTCGTCGTATGATGTGACGGTGAGTATCCTGAACCTGGTCGCTCTCCCTTGTCCACTGGTCCTAACACCTTTGCACAGTAAAGTTAGAACGGTGGCAAGCTACTTACCGAGCTGACCACCCAGTTTCCATCATCTTTGTAGGTCTTCCCATCTCGAACATTGATAGCTTTTCATATTGTCTCTGACTGCGGCGTAATGGCATCTCTAGTTAAAAAGCGACCCTCTGCAACATATCAAATACACTCAAACATGCTCCGCTTAGCAGTTTCGTAATTAAAGGAGAACGAATTTCAATGCTTTCTGGTAGCATTATGTAATGAGCAATCACTCTACGTTTCAAATCATTTACATATTTGCCAGACGAGCACCTTCATGCCAAGTTATGTAACAATCCCACTCTTACTTTTAGGTGCTCCAATTTTCATGGCAATGAGTAT
The DNA here is from genome assembly GCA_019974015.1 of Nephila pilipes. Lineage (NCBI taxonomy): Eukaryota > Metazoa > Arthropoda > Arachnida > Araneae > Nephilidae > Nephila > Nephila pilipes. Next base: position 113,276 of record BMAW01030035.1, on the reverse strand, counting down.
ATTATAAAAATCGAATGCATCAAATAACAAAATTTCAGTGTATGAATATGAAAATATTTGAAATTAAAATTCAGTGTATCTGATAAATTTATCTTTTCTGATGTAAATGAAATCATGGAAATAACTAGAGTGGTACATCTTTTTTTTATTAATGTATAAAAGGGTCAAAAATGAATAATTTACCCTTAAGGATAGCAATGCGACAAAATTGAGCTATGTGTGAAGTGGTAATCTGCAGAAAACTAATTTCAAGCAAATTTGTTACATTGATTTATAATGAAACCTTAGATATAAATTCCTGCACTGTGGGATAAAACAATTTTTTCCTGATATCAGAGTAACACTACAAAAAAAGCACATATTAAGTATTCGATGAAAATAGTCGAACTCTTATTCAGTCTAATTAACTTTTGATTAAAAATGTTAGTTGTGGAGAAAATAGTTTCATACAACTCTTTATAATAACTCAATTCCGTTACTATTTTAATATTCTTGGTGATAAAATCATATTTTATGATTCATTATAATTTCATGATCTGATAAAAAATGAAAAATGTTTGAACTCTGAATAAAATCTGAAATGCTGTACGTTATTACTATTTTCAAATGCTGTTCATCTTTTGAAGTTACTTATTTTCACATTAAAATTATTTATAGCTCGCAAATGGATTTTGAATAATAGAACAATGTGAAAATTTGACTTTTGTTTTGTAATTAAAGAATTAGTTCTTTCAATTATATCTTAATTGAGAAGGTATCTCGTTTCTCACCGAATTCTTCGACCCCCCCACTTCCAAAAACTCCAGTTTTCTAATGCTGTTGATATTTTAAATGAAAACAAAAATAATAATTAAAATTTTAATGTTATCGAGAAACATATTCTGCTTCAGTTTTTACAACAACATTTCGTCGGTCATTCCGTTTACCAACCGTTTTAATTTCATTAATGTAATGTTAATACTATGAAATTTCTTCTTTAAACTATATTATTACATTTATTTGCATAAAATAAAGAGAATCTGAAAGAACATAAAGTGTTTAAGGTTTCTGTGGAATTACACTTTATTCCTGATTTTTGAAACTATTTAAAACATTTTTCAAAAATCCAAAAATTCACATTAAAACAGAATAGATTCATTAAAATAGAAGAAAATATTTTTAAAAATCAGAGCAAAAATGTAATCCCGCATAAATTTTATTATTTTTGGTTCTTTCGGATACATTTTGTTTTTTTCATATAAATCCATTAGTCAAGGTTTGAAGAGAAAAGCAGAAATTCCTCAGGATTTATTATAACATTAACCAGAATCAAAATATTCAATCAGACATTTTGACAATGAATATTTGCTGGTAAAAGGGTCTTTAATTAAGAATATCATTTTCGTTTCAAATATTGTACAAACGTTTATGACCTCAATAAACTAAGTTTTTTTCTTTTGGCAACAATGGGTTTCTATATTTTTTTTGCATAGAAACAATCGGACATTGTCTCTATTCTATTGCTGAGCACAGATAACTATGAGTTTTTTCAGATCAGTTATTACGAAGAGGCGTTACAGGCTTTTGATTGCCTCATCCTTTCGTAAATCAATAGATAGATATTAAGTTACTACTAATAATTATATCTTTAATGCGATGAGGTAATTAATGTATATGTATTTCCTTATGTTTGTTAATATTGCTTAGCGCATTATTTATTCTAATATAAAATTAAAACAAAACAAATGTACATGTTTAATTCATTCATTTTATTAATATGAGTGAGAAATGAAGGAAATTTGCAAGAGACTTGAACATAGTAACGAAAAAAGAAAAAGGAAACCTAAAATATAATTAAAAATATAAGAAAAGAAACACCTAAAATATAACTTTTCATAACTTTTGAACCTGAGAAAATTTTTAGTTATGGTTACCATTTTGTAAGATCTATGATTTTATTAAATGTTTTTATTTTCTGTAATAAATCATATAAAACATTATTTATACTTATCTTGTAAGACATAAATTGTATTAATTTAAAATGTTAATATCGAATTCTTTTTAGGACTAAATCAAAATAATTGACTTCAATACTTTTCTATACCCATTTGTTACTCAGGAAAATAGTTGAAGTGGTATCAACTTCAAATCATGTGTATATAATTTATTTTAAGTCGATAAATAATTTTCCAAATATGCCGTTGTTGAGAATAGATCAATATATAAAATTTCTTTTATATTTTCTTTTACAGCAACAACAGTTATATATTTACCAAAATATACTCGATTTAATAATTTATCGTTTGCTTTAATTTTACTATCTGAACAAAATATTATTTAATAATTTAATAACATAATGATTTTAATAATTTTGATTTTCCCCATACAATTGTTCGCTTTCATTTTTGTTGTTAAAAGTTGGCATTGTTTTTGTACTATATGAACTTTTATATTGTAATAACTAGAAGGTAGCGATAGAATAAACAATAAAATGAGTTTTTATTTTAAATATTCAATTTATTTCGGAAAATTTAAGTTAATCTTTCAACTCAGAGTTATTTTTTTTTACCAGTAATGGTATTACCAGATTTATTTTTAGAATTATATAGTGGTGATAATGAGTGTTTAATGAGACTGTAGACCACTATAAAGGAATATTTTTAGAATTTATAAGAAATAAGCTTAGACTACAGTAAAATAGATGTAGGATGTTTTTCATCTTCTTAATACGACCATTTCACAGTGATTAATCTCAACTATTACTAACGGTTGTAGTAACATTTATAACAAACATGATAAAGTCACCAAATAAATTTTTTAAGTCGGAGAATTTCTTCACATTTGTGTAAGAAGGATAATAAAACCAAAACATATTGTCCTGATTTTTCGACAGCTCCTCTTGATCATTTATCATATAAATAAAGGACGAATTTTAAGTGAATTCATAACAATTTATAATTTGTTGCAAGATGTGCTTATTACATTATTTCTTTATATTTTGGATACATTCTGATGACAATGTTTATCAAATAAGCTCAGGGGAGTTTAAAAAAAGAATATTCTGCATGAAAATAAAACACTAGATTCAAATGCATCTTTGATGTAAAATTTTGTCCTTTTTTTGACGTTTTAAAAGGCCAAAAATTTCTTACGAAATGGCTGCAATAGCTATGACTTAGGATTCATATATTGTGAATATTACATATCGTTATAATAAATAATTTTAAAAGTCAATATTTAAGTGTTAAATAGAATTATAATACGAACAGATAATAATATATTTGTATTTAAATATATATTTCAAAGGTCATAAAATATTAATAAATACATAAATGAGAAGAGATATATTACCATAACTATTGCATATATGTACCATAACTTAAATATTTACTAATTATTAATTTATAGTAAGATAAATACCACTCACATGAAATAATTTACTTGCTATTTCTGTGTAACTGAATTTCTTTGGTGTCAGTAACAATGTGTAATTCTTTGTAAATATTCGTAATCCTTTTTTCTCTTAAATTTTCCCTTTTGTTATTTTCTTTTTGTAATGTATTTTTATACTTATTTCTGAAAGCCCCGTGTGATACTTTGTGATGCACGGTTTTTTTTTGGTGTTCTCAATAAAAAAAGGAAACAATGTAATATCTGTATAAAAAACAGAAATACTCTGTACGTTTAAGAAAAATCATATGTCTTATAGAAGAAAAAATACAATATATGAATCGTTTTCTTAATGTAAGGCATTCAGTTTGAATAAAGATTAATGAGAAATATATGTGAAGAAAATCTAAAAGAAATATCTATAATTATTAAAAAGTTCTTGAATTCAAATTCTTATGGGAAGAAGATACATTTTAAGAATGTTAAATAATTGAATATGTACAACCTTGCCAATCGAAGTTCCTTATTTAAGATTTTTAACAAAGCACCCAAAACTGAAGTGAAACACAATACATATTTAAAAAAGAGCATTGGTTTTCTTAAACAGTTTTTTGCAGTAATTTTATTAAATTCATTGATTATCATACAAATCAAAGCAAATTTTAAGTCATAATATATACACCATACATATACATAATATTTTAAGCTTTAAATAAAATTTAAAGTATCTTATTATGACTTTTATATAAGACGCTATCATTACCCTGCAACAGATAATGACGATATAATAATTGTAATAAAAACAATAATAGCTGATATTTGTTTTGCCATATTGTTTCTAAAAATACTGAATTTTAGAATTTAAACGAAAGAGTACAATAAACCAAACTTAATTTTTCATACACTTATGTATACAGTAATTTTGATATTAATGTATCATAACTATTTCTCCAGGAAACCTTTAAAATCATTGTGCTAAGTATATGTTAATAAAAATTCCCAAAAGGTTAAATTCCACTGGAAATTTGAAAATGTTACATAATTAGAAAGTTATCAAAATATTTTCAGCAGATAACCAAAATTATTGATCTAAGTATCGGACTAAAAGCTTCAAATCTCTGAACCTGTACAAGAAATAATAAATAATCCTAAGTGGTTAATCGACCTTTTCATGTATAGCTAAATTACAAAGCAGAATCGCTGCCCAAGCTGCTTCAAAGCCTTAAGACAAAAGAGTTTCAAATTCCTGCTCAAGAGTAATTGTAATTAAAATTCCACACTCTCTTGTTACAATCATGATTACAGCGTTCGTTAATGAAAATTGCGTTAATTTATGTTACAGGCATTGAAATTAATTCTTCCTCTTTTGGTACTAGTAATTTTATGTAAAACGTGTTTTTTTAAAGAATGTGTTTCGGAAAGAAAATCTATTTTATTACCTTATAAACCACACCAAATAAGAAAATTTGCAATTCAATGTGTTGAATATTTCAGTTTTAAATGAAGAAACTTAAATCGGTTGTCATTAGTTATATGTGTGTATTTTTTTGGATTGCTCAATCAAATGTATCAACCAAATATATACGTTAAAATGGGAGCTGAATGCTAATGATCATAGTATGTATTTTTTTCTATATCTATATGACGATTGCCAATTTAACAGTTTTGATAAATATCTTTTAGTTCAGTAGTCATTCGTAAGACAAAAGAATGTTTTTTGTTATTTTTATAGTGAGATTTTAACCGAGAAAGAAAATTTAAAATACGATATTTTTATAGTGCTTCAATATTAAATAGAATTACTTGAAACTAAATCGAAATTTTATCATTTCTTTCCTTGTATCCTTTATTTAAATGTCACAACTGAATTCTATCTAAATTCAAACATACTGGTAGTTAATTTTACCCAATACTTGTAATAAAAGTTGATTAAAAATTTTAATTTTTTTCTTAAGATTAATTTACAGTGATGTAAAAATGATTTTCTTTCTGAAACACATTTAAACTTGAAACACATTTGTTTCCGTACAACATTTAGCGCTATGCTTAAAATTTCTCGTATACATAGCCCATATTTATATGCAACACATTTACTCACAATTTCAATATCAGATGAATACTTTTTAATTATCAACTAATGTGAAAATTAAATATAAATAAAAGGTTAATTAAAATTTCCCCCCACTGAAAAATAATGAAAAATTGCATCTGTATTTAAAACTAGACAGTAAAATGCAATATTGAGTAGTACATAATTTTATTTGATAAAAAGCAAAGGAAATTTAAAATTGAAGCAATTTTAATTAAATTAAAATCGATTCTTGAATTTTTTTTTATTTCAATACTCATAAAGTATACAAAATAATCTCAAATAGTACTTATTTCCACTAGCAGTTAATTCAGAACTTAATGCATTTATTTGATATGGAAAATAATTTATTTATTTATAATAAACACGTCATCTTATTTATTATTCTTGAATACCAATGCCAAAATATTTTCATTATTCTTCGCGAAGTAATAAGCAATTTTGAAACGTTATAACATTATTTCACAACTCGTTTAATTAAATAGTGTCAACTGTTCAAGAAAGGATATCTCGGTAAGCAAAGCATCAGAGAAAACAAACATTGCGAAGGAATTCCATAACTCCTTTTCACCCATGTAATTTATGATCCTAAGAACCAGCGCATTTTAAATACGCCTTTTCTGGCACCAAATATTAAGAAACTAGGTTCAGCTTCCTTTCTTAATATTCGAAACTCGAAGAGAACAAAATTCCAAAACAAAGTAGTTGACATTTCTCGTGACTACTAAGTCCAACAAAATAATAATAGTCTCCTCTACTGGAAATTCTTTCAATTAGAAACGAGAGAGCTATGTTTATGAGAACGCGCCTGGAACAACATTAAATAGCCATGTAATTCTTTCGAGAAGAAGAGTATATTTTTCTATTATATCTGCTTCTAATGGCAATTAAAGTCCTTCAATCAGTATTTCAGCAGAGAGAACATGTTTTTTTTCACTCTACCCATCACTGAACAATTTTACACCATACCAATTAAGTAAGCTGATGAAATCTTCATTAAGAAATTAGGAGTCACTTCTGTGTTCATTGGAAAGTGTTAACGAACAATAAGAAAAGGGAAACACTTCAAAATAAGAAGTTATTACGATGAATTCATTTCCAACTTTGGAAAAAATGTCTAATTTTAAACTACGGGCTCTTAAATTATTTTAATGAAGTATATCTGTCAATTTGTTTGAAAAATTCGAATGAAATTTAATTAGTGTTGGGAATGTGGATTGGCTTTTCATTATGATAGAAGACACACACAGACATATATATATATATGTGTGTGTGTGTGTATGTTGTGTGCCAAAAATATATATCTCAATGTGTCAATTTTTTTTTCTAAATTTCCTTAAAAGATGTTTACACAGTAAATGTATCTCAATACATGTAGTATTTTTAACAATATTTATGCAGAGATTTAATTTGAGTAATAATTTATACTGTCATTAATTTTGAAATCGAAAGTGTTCCGTTATTCTCGCCTTAAAAATAAATTTAAAACAAATGAATACGTAGTATTTTTAATAAGATTTGTGAACAGTTTTAATTTGTATACTTTTAGGCTGTCAATTTTATTCTAATCGAAAGTTTTCTCTTATTCTCGTGGTAGAAATGAATAAATTTAAGACAAGTGAATATTTCTTCAAATAATATTATAAGGAAATGTATTCACATCGTTTCACATTATTTCTCGTTTCAAATTAATTTACACATTGCATTTTTCTTTTCAATGATTTTTTGAATATGGTAGATTAACTGATGAGACAAATATGAAAATATTAATATATATAAGCAAGAGTTTTTAAGAACATAATAATAAGTAAAAATAAATGAAAATGTTGACTTGGAGATACCGTAGAAAACTTGTTTCTTTCATTTATGTTTCAAAAATGGTTATGAATATATTTTTATCATAAAATGTGAGAGCTATATTAATTTAAATTAGTGTTTATTTATATTTAATATAATTTTAATTTATAAAATGGTACTTTTTGAAATACTTGTTTTAAAATATATTAAATTGAAAAAAAAAAGGAAAATGGTACAATAGTTCAATGAATCTTTTTGTTTATTTGGTAACATTTTATCTTAGAACTTTTAACTGATTTTACATGGATAAAATTATTTTCTAATTTTATGAATTAAGATGCGTTTGGGAGCTAGTAATGAAACAAGTATATCTTCAGTTTGATAAATATTTTTACAATGCATTTATCAAAGAACAATTATTTTTAAAAACAGGTTTAGAGTTTTTTTCCCTTTATTTTAATAAATACCTAATATAACAAATAAAATACTTTTATGGAATTTCTTCTGTAATTTAAATCATTGGAGCTGTTTGTCATCAGAGAAATGCTGATTGTATTCTTTGATGTTTTATGGTGTAGTTATAACAAAAATGGATGATGTTAGTCAGTGTAACCTTGTAAGAATATCATTATATAACTATATATATTTATTTACTTTGATTTTTTACCCATCATTTCTAATCAACACTTAAATATTCATAACCAATATTTAACTAATTTGTATATTAAATAAATGTCAACACTCCATTCACCATAGAAAAAATATGAATTTCTTATTCAGAAAAAGTTTTCGATATTAAGAGATTTTTTGAACATTCTTCATAACTTTGTATTTTTCTGAATATATAACTTTCTTTTAAATATATTGGAATTATTTTAGACATATTTTCCGTAAAAAAACTATGAAATGAATACGTCGGTTATATATCAGGTTTTCCATTTTGTTCAATACTTAAAAAATTAATGTGCACTGTAGAATTTTAAACACACCTTGATATTGCTAAGCATTTATTATCACAACTATCAATTCTAGTTCAATAAACATGATAACATAGTCAATGGCAGTAATTATGGATAATTACTGGCGTTTCTATTTATAAAATTTATTATACATGAAATATTTAATCTTAAATAATAACCACAAACATTTTTAACGTATTATTAAGTCAAATTCTTCAAAAAACATTTTAGTGGCCTTTACTCAAAAGAAAGTCATAGATATGGTTTTATATTTACACTGCTGGCCATTAAAAGGCAATACTATAAGGGAAGTATCAAACAGTGTGAAAGTTTCATTGTGCGCACAGCGCGATGGAATATGTAAATGACCAGTATTTCAGCGCAGATATACATCATAGGTTTATATAGTGTCAAGAACAAGTGCTGGAAAAAAAAGGGAACAGAATATCATTTTGAAGTACTGGAATTGCTTTTCTGTGCAATTGTTTTGATTAAGCAGCTTCAGTATGCATTCGAGAAGAATATGAGCGTCATTCTAAATGACAGTTATCTCGGATGGATCTTTCTGCTGTATCAGAAACCATATCATAACAAATACGGTCTGTTACGCAATAATTGGTGTTTACTCATACCATTAGATGTCGTTTTCCGCACAGTGAATACCCTATAGGCATCCGGTGTTACAATTATCTTTATCTCATACCTACAAACATTTCCGTTGGCAATAGTACGTTGAATAGCGGGTATGGGAAAATGAATGACACGACATTGTATTAAAAGTTAATAACTCTTTTGCTTGCAACTCCACGATGATCATATTCGAATTTACAGACTCCGTGGAGATTTATGTATTGATATAGTGGTCCTTTACCTTCAGAGCTTACCTGCGGCTACATTCCAACAGGGAAATACGTGATCTTAAATGGCATGCGATGTTCAAGAACTCTTTATCACCTACCAGATTGCATAGCCTCCTTGGCACCATACACCTTCCGCTGATGCACCAGTTGAACATCACCAACGTGTAAAGGAAGCGAGATGTAAGAGGATTTGTGTATCGTGTTTTGCTTCTACAAGATATACAAATCCACTTATTGATAGTCCCAACAAGACAAACAAAGCTGCTTTAATGCAGTGTCAAGGAGTGCAGCAATAGTTATCCACTTAATATTGTATTCCTGTAATAACTTACTTCTGATTTCCTTATACTGATTTCCTCATACTCATCCTTCACAGAAGGCTTTACTTTCAATAGTTTTACTCCTATGTAACTTGTTGTATATTGAATAAATTTGGTTTTGATATCTCTTGTCCATCTAGGTGTTGTACTTTGAATGGACAGCAGAGTATTTAATGTACTTAACAATTGTTCTCGTTTTGAAGGCTCAGCGAAATTTCACAAAAGTAAACAAAAAATAAAAAAAGTAGTTCTTAAGTTATATTTTGAAAAAATGAGAGTTGAAATTCGATAAAGAAGATAAAGTTTAAACTTCTATTCATAATGCTAAAGAATATTTTCTTTGAAACTGAGATGATAGTGAATGTAAACATTTCTGAAATAAAAGGATCTAAACATGTAATTCTTGAGGATATAGAAAATCATGCTTCAATGCAATGAATTTCTGTATTGTATTGTATTTTAATCAATATTGTAAAAATGCATTTTGTGTGTATCTTTACATTATTTAAAATTTCTAATAAAAAATTTGATTAAACGATAAATTAAATAAACTTGTCCAAATCATTATTAAATTAATTTAATTTTTGTAATATTAATATAATTAACAACATTTTTCAATGATCAGCAGTACTTGTATTTGAGAAGAAATTAACTGTAAAAATTATTTAATGCTTATAGACTACAAGGTTAATTCAATTTTTAGTTTTATGGAATTATTATTTTCTTCTGTTTGTAAAAATGCAGAAAATTTTCGAATGTAATAATGAAGTTTAAGCTTAAAAAACGTGGTACCTTTTTAGGATGCAATATCTCTATCTATTGAAAGTTCTTAACGATAATGGTTGAATTCTAAATTGATCACATGATTACTGTGACATTATTTAATTCTACTTTTAATACTCTTTAAATTGAGGAGGATACTTTCCGAAATTTTTCACTACATGAGCTTACAAAAATGCAGAATTACAACTCTAGATTCACAATCACTTTTTTTTTCATTAATTTCAGTTTTATATATCATTCAATATATAATGATTTTGCTTTTATTAATTGTAATAATAAACTCTTTTTTTGCAGAGGAATTTCATTTTTCTTATAATAAATAAGCATAATATCTTTAATCAATCCGAAACTCATACGTACGTTAATAAACATTATATTTAAATTGAAATTAAAAATTTATTTGGATTACCTTCACCATTTATTAATAATCCTCATTTTTCTTACCACCATATCACAGCATCAATCAGTTTGACAACTTGAAATATTTCATTTTACTTTCTTTTATTTTACCTCAAATTACCCATTTGAGGTCTTAATTACTTTTTAACACAACTAGGGAAAATAATAAAGCTCTTTCATCTTTTACTACACTTTACTCAATATCTTAATTAACAGCCCATTGACTAAGGTGATTTAACCAGCCTTGACTTTCAAAAAGATAATATGATTTCGTTTCAAAATGGTGTACTTTATCCGATCAAAATGGCCTCCTGCTGGCTCGTTTCATGGATCGTTTGGACACAATTGTTCGATTATGCCTATAAATTACGAGAACTATTAGAAATTAAGTTACATTTCAGTGATAAGGTTTAGTTGAATTGCTGTTTCTGAAGATTAGATAAAATAACATCAGCTGTTTTAACATATAGTATGAAAGAATGTGAAATAAATCATTTGAATATTCATACTTTACTTTCGAATCTAAATTAAATATTTCGATATTAGATGAGGAAATCTTAAGATAGAACTTAATATCTTCACAGGAGAACTTAGTTCTTAAGTTATTTCTCTTATGAAATGAAAGATACATTGCTTTGATACTTAAAAATAGGTATGCAGTGTAGTACATGGATTTTTATCAAATAGAAATTAATGTTTTTATTTAATAAATATAGGCGCTCTATATTTATTGAACTAATGTTTGCAGAAATTATAAATAATTGTGTGGCTGAAACTCTTAATAAATATTAATTCTCGGCCTATAAAATTTAGTTTACTGAAAGATTTTTTCTTATAACTTTATTATAAAATGTCTCCTTTAGCTTAGGGGCTTAGTTGTGAAGACAAATTATATCGAAAGGGGAAATCGAAATCTAATTAAAAAAATAACACATAAATATTCGATCTTTCCTTTTTTTAAAAATAATATGCAATTAACTTCCTTTGTATAAAAATATAATTTAAAACTTGATTCAATAATATTTTGAAATCCTTGTCTGCAAAACATTACTGAAAATGCATGTATATAGCGTAAATAAATATTCCCATAATAGAGTTCTTATTAAAAATTATATTTATCCCTTGAATGAGTAAGGAAGGCACCATACTCTATTAAATATAAAAGCAATAATTAACTTTGAAATTTTATTCAAGCGAATTAACGAAACTAAATTTTCAGAATTTCTTTTAGTCTATGCAGAAATTTTTTTTTTTGGTTTCCTTGTGAGTCAATATTTAAAAATGACATTATTTTTTTCAGTATTAATTGGTTGATATAAAGGCTATGTTAAAATAAAGCAAGAAAATAAAGTATTTACTTTAATTTTTCATTTTTAACTACTGTATGCAATGTTTAATGTACTTTCTAAGATATAAAAATTAATTACTTAAATTTCCAAGAATGAATTTATTTAATGTTTTTGTTACTAGAACATTATCAGTATTTTCTGAAGGACATTCAATTTTGTGCTTCATGTTTCCTTTGAATCACTTGAATTCCTTTCCTTTTGAGTGCATGATAAAATTTTAATTTTGAGAAATTATGTATTTTGTTATTAGTAGTTTTTTTTCTTTTTGACTTTTAGTAATAAATATTATTTTGATGTATATTCAAACTTCTTACTAAATTAGTAATGAATGCTATGGCAAATAGTACCGAACATTTAGGAAAAATGTATTTTTGAATAATTTGTGAGAAACAAATTATAGACTATAAATACAGTCTCATTAATATTCGGGGAAAAATTGGATAATTTGGTATTGAAATATTTGAACCACTATTGAAAAGCTGCTGTAACTAGAAAAAACTATTTTAAGTGGAATGTTTGGTAAAACTAATCAAATAATTTTAGTGAATTCCTGATTAATCTGCTAAAGTTAGAACAAAGCTTGAACATTTATTTGAAAGCTTTGATTTGATAATATTTTACTGGTAGAATTATGGTTAATTGAACTTTTGTAGACAAAGAAAATGTGAATGTTCGCAAAACCGCTTAATCAATTGAAATACTAGTTTATGGAATTCTTTAATTCTGTCTTAAAATCTCAAATTGATGAACATAATAGATCAGTGCATATGATTTTAGATTTACTTCCTCTGCCCTTAATAATACTAAGCGTGTTTTTAAGTAAGTATTGTTTTTAAATATGGAAGTTGTTGCTCTGTTGTTGCCATTTCAAGCAAGTGAACTGAGTACTCACGTCTATTGGTTAATCACAGACCCCAGCATGGAAAAATTCTTTCCTTCATTTAAAATGCCTCACAAAATTGGAAATGCTGCCAATTTTTAAATACGATTAATTTTTTGCTTGCTAAAGGAATGAAATCTGCCACAATTCATTCGCAGATTAATGAAGTGTAAAGAGAAATTACTATGAGCTACAGAATGGTACAAAATCTGGTCAGAGCATTTAAAAACGGCCTTACTAATATTTAATGAATGATATTGTGGGATACCGTCTGTAATTACTGAAGACATAGTGCAGAAAGCTGATGAAAAAGTTTGGGAAAATAGATGTTTTCTGATTAAGTTTTTATATAACAAGTTTCCAGAATTTTCAAAGAGTGTTCTTTATGAAATTGTGGCAGAGTGCTTACATTATCAAGGTGTGCTCGCGATGGGTAGATAAAATGCTGACCGAGGTGCACAAAACCAGTCGGGTTAGCATTTATAAAACTGTTCTTATTCTGTTTCTATATCACTTAAAAGTCAAGATATTAGAGAATAAATAAAAAAAACCTGATGTGGGTATTTAAATGACCGGAAGTCAGTATTTAAAGGCCCTTTAAAGTTATCAGACAGATTTAAAATACCGTATTTCGTTTTAATATAATTTTAGAAAACATTTGATCTAATATTTAAAATAAGTATGCACTGTGCTAGTGTCTGATGACGTAGAATTTAACGAAATCTGGCAATAATTGTTTTATTCACATACCGCTTGATTTGGTGACAACTGTGCTTGTTCAGATGCAAAACAAAAGTTATTAACTTTTATTTGAAACAGTACTCAATTTATTATCTGGTATTAGTATTTTTATAACTATGGGAAATAACAAGAAGTAAAGTTATTCTCGTAAAATACAGTTCAAAGAAAATAGGTACCCTAATAATGCTTCAGTTACAGAGACGAAACAATTATTACCGATTTAGATATTTCAACAACGAGTGACATAAAGTTGATTAATTCTTTCAAACCTTCAAATGTTACAGAAAATGATAAATTTTTTCATTTGTACCTTTGAATTTTTGAGTCATGTAATTTCTTTATTATGCTGCTCTTTATGTTCTCAAAGAAGAATCAATGTGATTCAAGAGTCTTTTTTTAGATTTTCAGTCATGTAATTTCTTTATTATGTTGATCTATATGTTTTCAAGGAAGAATCAATGTGATTCAAGAGTCTGTTTTTAGATTAGCCATGAACATGACTAAAATGTGAAAACTCTTTCCTTCTCTTTCTGCTCTTCTGATAAAGTAAACAAATTGCATAATATTAATATTGCATTTGTTTTTGGTTTGAGAGTCATTGGTAAAGGATATTCTGTAGCCAAAAGACTTTGTTCTGTTATGAATGTAAATGTTCCGTCTAAGAAAGCATTTGGTTTCCTTGAAAAAAAAACTTGAAATTACTGCTAGCTGCATAGCATGCAATACAATGAATAAGCTGTGTTGGAAATTAGAGGTAATGGAAATGATCCTGAATTATCTCAATGTGGTGTGATGGTTGGTGAAACTAAGCAACGGAGGGAATATTCATCCTTGAATGGATGTGTCTCTGTTATCTCAATAGATATATGGAAGGTTATAGACGTTGAATTCTTGTCTAAAATATATAGACTTTGCAATTCAAAAAAATGAAGAATTAAATACCATTCGTATCTGCTCAAAACATACAGGGTCATCTGGTGTTGTGGAACCTATTAGCGTGTATCGTCTTTTTGAACGTTCTGCTCAAATGAGGAAATTGATATACGTAAACTTCTTTGGCGACGGAGATTCCAAAGGATATGATGCTGTAAAAGATATTTACGGTCAAAATACCGTAACGAAATACGAATGCACAGGACATATATAAAAATATGTTGGAACAAATCTAAGAGAATTAAAATCAAAGTGAAAAGGGCTTGGAGGACGGGGTAAACTGACGGATATGTTCATCGATAAGTTAGAAAATTATTATGGCATTGACAATGTGAATGATTTAGAAGGTATGCAACGTGCAGTAATTACTGCATTTTTTCACTGTTGTTCAAATGCAATACAACCAATGCACGACCAATGACTTGTTGGACCGGAGAGCTGATGGAAATATCAACGAGTCATATCACACAAACAAATCTACAAGGATAAGTCTAAAGGACTACCACAAAATCTGGCTAACATTATAAAACCAATATAAATGAAGTTATGAGATAAAAGCCTATTCGAGAAATGCTTAACAAGAAAAACTCAAAATGCAAATGTGTATTTTAATGGAACTTTAAGGAAATTTATTCCAAACGACGTTTTTGTTGCATTGCCAACAGTGCGATTAGGAGGGTACATGGCTGTAATTCAGTTTAATAGGGGATTTAAGGGGTTATTGGATATATTGAAACATTCCTGTGTGTCTATTGGTGTAAGTACATTAAAAGGTTTTATAGAACTGGATGAAGTTTGAGTAACAGAGTCAAAATGACCTTCTTTGTCAACTGTAATAGTTACTAGAAAAAATAAATTAGTTTAAAAAAATGAGCGAATAGGAGCTATAACCTATAAAACTGGTGAATTTTAAGTAAGTAATTGTGTATGAACAGAAAATATATGATAAATTGTACTAAAATGTATTTTTCTCAAAAACAATTTTTTTGCATATTTTGAAAACTCAAAAATATTAACTCAAAATATAACTGTTAAATTTCTTCTAAACGATACTAGCTTTTCTCATAATGATCTCTAGGGCGTGAATTAAAATAATATTCATAATAAGAATATTTTAAATTGTGGCCTATTATTTGTATAACAATATTGTAAAATATGGAAAATTTCTTATAATGGCTCTTCAACTGGCTCTCAAAATTTTATTTATTTAAGTAGCAAAAACTTTAGTTTATTAGATACACAAATAAGATTTATTTTGACACTAAATTTACATACATTTGGTGAACGGAGTTTCATGTAGCATTTTTGTAACTCTTACATGTATCATTTTTGAAATTTTTCTAAAATTTCTTAAAAACTCCCTATAAATTTGTTAATTTTCTAAAACATAATTTATTCCAAATACAGTTTAACGTAGTTTATTTACATAGAAACTGAAGTTAAAAAGGGAATAAATTTTTCTCTAAATGATGTTTTTAAAAAAGTACTCTGAACGTAATCGTGTACCCTTAAACTCTCAATACAAGTTATATTTTCTTCCGATTTCTAATAATGCACAGGGATTCATTTTAAATTAAATTTAATTCAAAATTACCTTAATTATTTTGGTTAAACAATCATAATGATACATGTGTTATGCAATCTTCAATTTAACTTGTTATACACTCCTAAAAAAGTGAAATTTCAACTCCAATAAATAATGCACGTAGCGTCATGCAAATAAATTTCAGGATTGATAGTGGGGAGGTGGATATGCAAAGGGAAAAAAAGGCAGATAAAATCATTACAAACAAATTTATAAAGTATCTAATGTACCTACCTCGGGCAGCTATATAGGTCTCAATCCGGCCAGGCATTCTATCAATTAGTCTATTGATGGTTGTCTGAGATAACCGTTTCCAAACCATATCCACTGCTATGAGCAGATCATCCACGATTTTCACTTGTGGTCCTTGGTTCATGTCACGTCCAATGTAATCTCACAGGAGTTTGATTAGATTCAGATCTGGAGAGTTTGCCGACCAGAGAAAGATGTCAAATCCAGTCAGGATGTTAGGAGTTCACCGTGCGACAAGCAGTCTGGCATTGTCTTCCTGGTATACTGTATTAAATGCGCTCTGAAACGAGGGCAGAACAACAGGCACCACAACTTGAGTGAAATAGCGGTTCGCTGTTAAACGGCCGTCAATGTGTACTAGATGCGTCCTGTGATCAAACATTATGCGTCCCTAAACCATTATGCCCGGTGTAAGATTGGTTTGTCGCTCAGCGAAATGGTTTGGTTCGAAGCGTTCTCCGGGTCGTTGCCATACCCGTTGACGGCTGTCATTCCTCCAAAAACAGAAACGAGATTCATCAGTGAACAATTCCCGATGCCATTTGGCGATCCAGGTTCAATGACGATGATACTACGCAAAGGCGTCTAGCCCTGTGTTGAGAGGTCAACGGTACTCCTGTTGCTGGTACCTGTGCATGTAATTGTACTTCCAGTTGCTGGTACCTGTGCATGTAATTGTACTTCAAGCAATTTTTTGCTCATGGTTTGAGTGGCACAGATCCACCTGCTGCTGGAGGTAACCGGCATTGGATGTCATGCGCTGTGAAGAAAGGGTCTCGAATAGTCAACTGTCGAATACTCCGATCTGTGCGCTCTGACGTGCACGTGTGCGCATCACTTCCTCTTTGGCGTGCACGTAACCTTCCTGAATCCATCGCGTGACACAACGTTAGATGGTACTCACATTGTACCCAACACGAGTTGCTATTGTACGCAGCGACAAACCCAATTCATGGAGTTCGATAATACGGTCATGTTCCATGGTCGTTAAAAGATGATATTGAGCTCACCGACATCTAAAAGACCTTTTCTACGCTTCTTCGAAAGTTGCAAATGATACGTAAAACCTCAGATGCTGTTTATGAGAAAGACAAGTTAATGGTCTTTATAGCCCGAATATGAGTACCACGGGATCAGATGTATGAGCAAATTTAATCATTTGCGTTTCACCACTATCGCTCCTGAAATTTGCATGACGCTACGTACATTATTTCTTGGCGTTGCAATTTCCCTATTGAAGAGCGTATATCTAAAATAAAGCATTTCAAACAAACATTTAAAAAATTACATTGATGTTTAACATTAGGACCAAAAACCCATCAGATATATAGAATTCGCTTATCTTATAATGTTTATTTTTCTACGGTCTTGAAAATGCCTCTCTTAATAACATCTAAAAGTTCCAAATATGAATTCAGCTTAAGATTTGAATGTTTTCAGAAGAAATTCCAAGAAAAAAATTTCATGTGAATTGTTTATTAAAATAAAAAACATGGACAATTTTACAGATAATGAGTAAAGAAAAAATACGTTCCTTTCACTTTTTGTCATTTAATGCAGAAAAAAATCATTTTAAAAACAAACCACTATTAGATACTTGCCTTTTTAAATACGTAAACTAGTGATATTTGCATAAAATCAATAATAAGCTTAATATTAAAATTTTATTTTTTAAACTGAGAGCTTAAAAAAGATATTCGTCCCTAAAAGATATTTTTAGGACTTTATATTCTTTTAATAGTTTTTGATTTAAGACAAGTTCCAATATAAACTGTAATGTTAACAAATTCCTTTTAAGAAAACATATAATTTAAAATTAACTACTATGATTTGCAACAAATATGAATAGGAGAATTATATATACTTAGAGAAAATAGTTTTAAATCACGATAAACATTCATTAGCTGTAGCAATATGAATATTTCTATGACTCTTTGAACGTTAAGGTCAAAATGCTAAGAATGAATGCATTCGTAAGCATAATGGATTTCATTGACAACAGTTATAATCAGTGAAATTCCTTTGACAAGGTTTCTCGGATGGTATTCCATTTATTCTCTCACTCAGCATGACACAAGTAATTGCTCTTTAGCCTTCTATTCATTCATTTCAAGGATTTGTGATGGGATACGATTAATATTATGTGATATTTAAATATGAATTTCAATGGCATAGGCATAAGACTTTCAGGAAATTCGTTTCTCTCATGAGTGTAATTAGGAGTGAATAATATCATAAGAAAGGATATAGTTAGAGGTTATCTGAGAATTTTAAATTTTATTTGGCCTTGGATACAAGTTAATCAATAGTTACATTCATAAATTATTCAGTAAAAGTGTTCTTGCCAGCGCAAAATGAACTTTTCATATTAAAAACTGCAGAAAGAAGTCAGAATAGTTTATCATAGGTAATTCACTGGAGATTCCATTGAATATTCACGTAAAAATTATGTACACACATTTATAATTTTAAATAAATTAAATATATAACTAAGCTTTGCAAAATTTGCTTTAAAGTGAGCGTGATAGATTTGTTTTACAAAAATTGAAAGCCTGGAAAATCTTTGAATCTCTAATGTGAAATATTTTCGTTTTAATTAAAGTTCAAATCTATCGGCAAATATTTAAATTATCTTAAGCCAAATATAACATTTGTTTTGCAAATATTTATGAAGTTTCTTGAAGTAATATCGCAAAATCAGAATATATTTATAAAAGTTCTCAAAAGTTATTGAGTTTAAAATTCATCCGAGCACCTCAAAAAAATTTTTTGAGCAAAGATATCTGGGATACTAAAAATAATTTTCTAAAAACTACCACAGCATGCACACGTGAACTTAAAATACATTGACAAAAGTAGACAATGAATGTATATTGCTTTCTATTAAATGTTTACATTACACATATATATAAAGTAATAAAAATACTTTTAAACATGTATTTTAAGGAACTATATACATTTTTTCAGCTATAAAACATCAATATGATTTATGAAAACTATTTTCCCCCCTAGTTATACTAGAGTACTCAATGCGTGAGTGAGTGTTGGTGGAGTGTAATTTCATTAGATCCAGATATGGCTGTTCATCGCCAAACGAGGGATAATTAGGACCTAGATGTTTGAGAAAACGGAAAAAAAGATAAAAATTAGTTGATAGGAAGGAGGGTTGAAAATAGAGAAGAATCGCAAGGGCATCCCGGGGGCGCATCATCAGTGTTTAACAATGTTCGTATAACTCCATAGGAATGAAAAAAATCACTAGGAGGACTCGGGGTCATGGTTCTAGTTCCTTCCTAAAGAAGGAAAGCCCCTGATTGAATAGAATGTTGAAACGGTAGAGTATGAAATATGTTTCGAATTGTTATAGTTATCTAGCACAGTCAAACGATTCCCAACGAGGAAGTTTATTTATAACTACTTATTTCTATAAATAACATTCAGCAATTTATGCATTTTTTCGGCTTAAAAGTATATTGTAAACGGATTCAAAAGTACAGTAGAGTCAATTGTAGCCTTAAAGTTATTTGATAAAAATAATTAATAATTTTAAGGAAATATTTTTTAAGTATTAAAACATCATTTCGCTGGCCGTTTTCCAAAAAGTCTTGAAATTTGAAAAATAATACCTTACGCATTTCTTTATATAAGAAAATAATTGTATTTCAGAATTCATTATATTATTGTTGTTAGAAATGTTCCGAATTAATATTTTTTTCTATTAATTCTTTAAGTACTTCAGAAAAATTTCGATGAATGATAAAATTTCCTTTTTAAACGACGGGAGGAATCATGTAGAACTTATCAATTTGCAGAAATAGTCATGATAAGAACAAAAATTCTTTTTAAGCATTAGACTGCACTGATTAAACAGAAGAAGAACGAATTCATAGCAAAATTTCCCTTTTTTTTAATTAATAATATTCTTCAGATTGTAAAAGATTATTGACAGTAAAAATAATAATTAAACTATTTATAATCAGTATTTGTGAGACTAGTTTGAAAGCTACTTTTAACCTTATTAAATATTGATAATTAATCAGTAAAATCACTTTCATTTTGATGTCAATTTAATTGAAATTATTAAACCAAATATAATTTACAATGCAGAAAACAAGCATTATTATTCAATTAAAAATATAAGGATTCAAGTTTTTAATATAAAACTCTTTTACTGCAAAGGAAATAATACCAATTAAGAGTTAGTAGTATGATAAAATCATAGCTATTTATAATTTCATCTGACCAATGACTAAATACAACAAATTCATCATATGCATCACACACATATTTTAACTCCTCTTATTTTTCATACTTCATGAAGATATGTGGGAAGTTATTTACTTGATTTATCGGTTGAGCATCTTAAATTTAGAGATAAAATGTATATCAGATTCATCAATAAATATAATATGAGACATTGTTTCTGTAAACTTAGAATTAAAACTACCTAGATAACTTCATAAGTAGCTAAATTTTGAATTAAGTTACAAAATATAAAATTATTAAAACACAGAAAAATTATTCAAGTGAAAAAAAAACATTGCGTAAGCTATATTCTATAAAGAATAAGAATTATTTATATAACTACATATTAATATATATACATTCTTGAAATTTTTAATTAATTTTTATGGGAAAGATGCCAGCAAAAGTGGAAAAAAAATGCTCTTAAAAATAAAAGTCACATACAGAAATTAAATTCCTTACCCAACTATTTGTATATTTCGAACTTATGAATAAAAAATGAAAATTCCTTCCTTTAAAATATCGTAAAATTTTACTTATTTTTTAATAGCATGTAAGCTGTCAATTAAAAGAATGCAATTAGTAATTTAAAAAGGGAAATGTTTCGGTATTTTTGAGTTGTTAAAATTACGTTTATCTATCTTGCTATTTATAGTTATTAACATTTTCAGCAAATTATTTATAAGATTCAGGAATGAAGAGATGATCCAGAAAAAAAAAATTAATTAACTTAAAAAAATGTATATAAGAATTTAACTGTAGTATTCTTTGCTTGAATAAGAAAAAAAAATGTATGATATTGTTCGAAATGCATGTAAAGGAATTTTTTGTGTGTGCATTCTTATTTCATTTAATAAGTAATGGAATTTCTTCAAGTTATTTGTTTTTTTGTTCCTTCAAGATTTCTTAAAAATAAAAGTCTAAAAAACACAAAAATATAAGAATTTAAATTTCTTATTAGATTTTATTTTATTATATGAATTATAATTAATTTGTATTATAGAAATTTTATATTTACCTTTATGCGAAGGAAGTGATTAATCGTACATTTTCTGGGATCAAACCCACAGAAAAAAAGCAATTACAATTCCAATGTAATTGATTCCAGGACAGATTTCATTAGAAAAAGCAACTTAGAGTTAACCCTAGAAGCAAAAGGATATTTTATCGAAAATATTGAAAGCGAAAATTGATATTTCCTACATTTAATTAATTTTTAACTCTTTGTTCTTTTTTGGGGACAGATTCCAGAAAATCAATTTCTGTCTTAAGCATTGTAATTTGTTTTCTTTGTAACTTTCATATTTTTCCCTAGAATACCCTTCAGGTATATCACATTGAAAAGTAAAGAAAATAGAAAATGGAAAAAAGAGAAATATATATTTGTTACTATATCAGAAAGGTATATGATGGTATGATATAATCCTGATAACATTCTCGTGTCAGGAGAGAGCAAAGAACAAGGTTCTGCACTAAATCTTTCTTCACTGTATGCCGATATGATGAAGGAAATTGGGTTTTTTTTCTTAATTCATAACAACTTTTCATTAATTTTCTGACGTATGTTATTCTATATAGATCAAGGGTGTCAATTTCATAGGTTGATATAGGGCATATCAACTAAATTTTAGTTTATGTGAGCCACAAGAAAGAAAGGGACTTACAAAATAATTTTCATCGAAAATTTCTTTTCCTAAAAATGTATTTCGAAAAAACAACAAAGGAAAACGTTAATTTTAATGATTTCTCCATGACATTTGGCATCTCTCCTCTAGAACCTTCTCTACTTCGTCAGAAATTTTGCCTCAATTTATTTCTTTCAAATCTGAGCCAAAATGATAATCAGTAATTGTAGATCTGGTAGGAGATTTTTAATTCATAAGTGAGAATAATTTCCAATACAGATAAGTACTTTCGAACACAGAATATATTTCACATGCAAATTTTCGAGTGTCTTCAAACCTGGCAGTTAAATGTTTGTAAAATTCTAGTGCGCCAACTTCACTGAATTTTGCTTTTAATTTTGAATCGCACTGCATCTCAATTACCTCCATTTGCATCTCATTAAGTACTGATTCTATATCTACTGAATAAATTGCAGGGAACAAAGAAAATTTATTTTCCAATAATTTACAATCAGCAAGTTTTGTTTCTAGCTTATTTCTTAGGCTTCATATTTTTTTCTTATTTTTTAAGCAATGCGGTTTCCCTTAAATATATTTATTTCATATTGCTTGCCAAAAAATACGCTTGATTTTTATTTTTAAAAGTTTAGAACTAACTTATTCATAAATGATTTAACATGATCACACTCGTTTGAAAGAATCTGATCTTTTCCTTTCAGTTGTAAATTTAAATATTATAAGTGTTTTGTTATATCAGCTAAGAACAATAATTCTTGTAATCATATTGTTTCGAAGCACAAGCTTCTATCATTATTCTTATTGATTAGAACTGACATATTTCTTCTTTCAAATCCCAGAACTGTGAAAGAACCATAGAGAAGGATAATAAATATTCCTTAGTATAGTATGTCAGACTGAATATTCAGTGTTAGATTCCCTTATGAATGCAGAGAACTGACGTTTATTTAAACATCGAGATTTTATGGAATTAAATATTAATTTTTCTAATAAGCCTTAACATGTGTTTCATGCTCATTATCTTCAAGTATAATGCTTCTTCATGTAATAATTCTTCTTCTTCTTCATTCTTTCATGCTCATTATCTTCAAGTATAATGAAGTGTGCATGAGGCTTTTTGGATTCATTATTAATTTTAGTTTTTCATTAATGCTACGAAATCCAATACTCGAAGGAGCTCTATCAATATCTAAAGAAATTAATCTTGACAAAAGTAGAAAGATTTTTTTTTGTAGACCGTCAAAGAGATAGCTGAATACATCTTGTTCTGGGCAACTGCTATGAATCGCTAATAGCTCTAACAATAACTGAAAATTGTTAAAATCCATCTCGCGTGCAGGTAAACACTCAGCTAATTTAGCGACATCCCTGATATCCGTATTCTTGGCACACATACCGGGAAAAACTTCAAACATGATTTTCCTTTTGTCTGATTCTTAAATTTTCAGTCAAATTAGTGACCTCTTTCTAAAATTGCATTTCGAGACAAGGGACTGTTTGAAAAACATTCACATTTTGTGGACTGATAATTTCTGAAGCTTTAATTAGACAATTTCTTATAAAGATTGAGTCAGTTAAAAGTGAATTCCTTTATAAGAGTTTGGAGGGTTGGTTTCATGACTCACATGATATTTTCACGCCGATTTATTAATTCAGAGTGCCATAAAAATAATCCACTGCGGTCACTTAATTGACAAACTTGATGTTGATATTTTGGTGTTTTTGAATGTTTGGAATCCTATTTGCCCCTTTTTTAGTTCTTCCATTTGGTGGAAGTCGCAAAATTCATAATGTTTTTTTTTTAATTTTTATTTAGTTAACATGCAGATAGAAAAAAATTACTTTTGTTTGAATGTATGCCACTACATTTGTCAAAATATTAAGAAATTAAAACAAATCTTTGAATTAATATAACAAATTATTAATTATAGTAGAAAAAAATAAAAATTTCTGTCTAGAATGTAATAAAACCAAAACAAATTATAAGGCTAAATGCAACCTACCTTCACTAGATCTATATAGAGTAAAAAGGAGTTTTGAATTTTTTTTTACGATATGTCTTTCATATGATTGATCGTTATCACACGTGTTTAATACAGAACAAGAATGTTGTAATCCATTTGATATATGCACACACACACACACACACACACACACACACACACACACACACACATATATTCGATCTCGCGAGGATGTCTATGAAATAATGTGACTGGCGCTGCTACAGAAGAAATACGCATGCGATAAACAGCAGTGACCAACAACTGTTTAGCGTGAAGACTTTGCTATTGAACGCAATACCTCTTACTTCTGTAAACATTACGTATAGCCGCAGCCTTCGTTCACATTAGTTATTTTTTTTTATTTCACTTGAAAAATGACATGTGTAACAATAGTAACGTATTGTTGTGAAATTTTGTATGAAACTTTGGAAATATGAACTGGAACTTATAATTTATTGAAAGAAGTGTATGACAATTAAAGCTTATCACGTGCATCTGGGATTGAATGGCTTAAGCGTTTTCAAGATGGTCGAGAAGACATTGAAGGTGATTCATTCTCGGGGCTCCATTCCCCGTCAAAAATAGATAACAATACGGAAAAAATCGGTAATCTGGTTCCTTCAGACCGTCAGTTAAGATTTCGTGCGATTACTGAGACTGTAGGAATTCACAAAGATTCCATACGCATAATTTTTTCATTAATATATTGTGCCGGCTCATTCCATATTGTCTCTCAAGAAGTTTATAGCCACGTACAGCATCCCGGTGTTAGACCATTCGCTTTATTAGAATGATCTTGTGCAATGGGACTTCTATTTAATTAAGGTTAAAATCTATCTAAATAAGGTTAAATATGCATTAAAAAATATTTGAGTCCATTGAAGCTGTGAAAGAGAAAAAGGCACGCGTCCTGAAGGATCTATCAGAAGAAGGCTTCAAGCATTGTTTCAAACAATGGAAGATTCTCATGGAGCTTTGTAGGGATAGAGGAGGAGTGTATAGTGAAAGTGATAATATTAAATATGTATGAAACCAAAATAAAATATTTTACAGTACCAGTCCCCTTATTTAATAGCCTCATTTAATATATATAACGTGAGTTATTTTCTGAAATGTAATCTAACATTATTCATGTTGACACGCAGCTCAATATCACATGTAGCATGATAATGTTTTTTAAGTTCTAGGAAAATTTCAATGTATGCAGTATGGAAAACTGGGAATCAGAATATCAATTTCAATTCTTTGATTTAAGCTTTGCATTTTTAAAATAAATGCAATACATTTTTAATTGTTTTTTTTTAATTTCCTCAGTCACATGCTTTTACTAAAAACTTTCTATGCTGAGAAATTTTGAAATATCCATATAAAACTTGAAACTCACTTCACATTAGAGAAACATTGAAAATTTATAGTCGTAAAATATTTTTCTCTACCATAAATCCCTCCAAGGAAATTCAACTATCAGTTTGACCTTCAAGAGCTGTATTTCTTGCATATAAGGCCGATACTAAGATGCTAATATATATCGTCTCACGAAATAATTTCTCGTAACTCTAATGACACTTTCATGATATTCCAGTAATGCGTTCTTTCTTTTAGGGTTTAATGGATATTCCAGAACATTATTTAACAATGTTTGCAATATCCGTAACAACTATCTCGATGTACTCCAGGGGTATAAATAATTCATAATGCATTTTGTCATATTATTTTATTTTCACTTTTATGACGATTTGTACTTATTGAGAAGATAGTATTATGAACTCTTAGTAATGAAAAGCGCATGCGTGAGAAAGAAGGAGAAATTACGTATAATATGAAGTGTTCATTATCAATTTTACATTGTGAATGAAATTATTTTGAAGAAATTGATTTATTATTCATTTTGTTTCCCACGCAGACCCAACACAACGGCTATTTGTAATGGATGTCGTA
Organism: Nephila pilipes; assembly: GCA_019974015.1. NCBI lineage: Eukaryota > Metazoa > Arthropoda > Arachnida > Araneae > Nephilidae > Nephila > Nephila pilipes. Next base: position 87,128 of record BMAW01030035.1, on the reverse strand, counting down.
ATCTTTACCGCAGTTTAGTGACGTATAAAACCTATGAGTGGTTCCATCACTCCATAAAGTTCAGCACAACGTCAACTTAAAAATTGCATTCTGAAAAGTGTTAAATGCCTTATCCCCATTGAGTGACGGATCACTTTATTGGAATAAGTACTCGAACCCAGTATTGGATTAAAACATTACTGGCTGCAAGATTACGACTACGACCACTTGAATATTTAGGCATTGAAAAAAAAGGGAATAATCAAGCTCTAAGTTATATACATAAATTTGTCCACGCACTTTTAATGGTTAGGAATGATAACCATTTCTTAATAAGTTATACATAAGGTGAATTTGTGAATTTTGAATTTGAATTACAAGATTTAGGTATGAAACACAATTTAGAAAGAGGAACTAGTAAAGTGAGTATTTTTCTTGTTTTAAAAAATTTTAATTCTAAAATGTCAATTTCTTTACAAAATATAAATTTTCAGATTTTGATATGATAAATTGCTCTTTTTGTAAAGTCTTAGTTATTAAAATAAATAAAGAACATTTGCATATAAAAAGAGATTTAAAATTCAACGCAGAAAGTATGAGGGGATACAGGTTACTCAAAGACAAGTCAAAACCACACAAAAAAGAATGACAAGAAACGTCAATTGGATGAATGAGAGTGCTTTTGTTCCACTTCTCGGCAGTAGTCATTTAAAGTTCATCTGCGTATCTATAGGGCGCGTTACAGTTAACGAATACTGAAACGACAGATATGCACTTTACACATGGAGTAGGTAGCGACAAAGGAAAAAGGTCTGAGTAACTGATGTAGAAGGTATCCAAAAGCCGTGTGTTCACCTAATGTTTACAAATAAGCACAGAAATGTGCGTGAATATTCTGTAGAAGTGTACATGATATAAAGCATCCACGATCGAAAATATACTCTTATTTCGGAAGAGGTGACAGTAGTTGAATGAAAAATGAATTCTGGCAAAAGGATACATGGTAGTTTTATGTTACTTCTCAATTCAATACGTTGCTTTCATTACTCAAGGAACATTTATTGGACTAATTGTTGTAAACTGACGTTTAACATATTTTTATAAAATACGAGCATTGTTACTTGTCCAAGGGAAACTATTATGGTAGAAAATAGTGTTACTGAATTTTGTTTAAAATTCATATAAGTCACTTGAAAAATATATGAATTTATTATTATTTTTATCTGTTAAAAAATCCTTAATGAATTATAAGGACGGCTTATCCTACGAGAATAATATAAAAACATTAACACTGCTGTTTGATTTTCTTGACTGAACAGTAATCCAGATTAAATCGAGATTTCTTTCCGCTTCAAAGTAAGAAGTAAATAAATTTATTTATTGTTGTCAAGAACTTTGGTAAGGCACTAATTTATTATTTTTCTTCGCTAGTGGTTTTCTCCTCCAATTTTGAAGATGGACTGAAATTGAAACATTCTGTTATAAATGGGGATTCGGAAATATCATCGTAACGGAAACGATGAGTTGTGTAGATTTCCAGTTAGTGATAGCTAACTTATTTTGACAAAAGGACAAAGGAATTTCATAGAAATTAATATGTTACTGAGAAAAAATACAACTAGCTTTTCCAATCTTGAAATCCCTCCTATTAATTCTTCATGCAGAAATAAAAGAGAAAATCATAAAACAAAGAAAATTAAAAGTCAGAAAAATGAAAAAAGAAAATTATTCTATTGTTCACTTGGGGAAGAAAAGTTCGATTTTCAACTGTAGACAGGTGTGGAGGGCAAATATTTTATCTACAAATGAAATTTTAAATATCTTTGTCAAAACAAACACACTATAATAGAGAATCACACATTGGTTCTTCTACAAAATACCGATCATTGCATCTAAGGAAGAGTCGGCCGAGGAATTACAAGATATAAATTACCTTGACACTATGAAAATGAGAAAATTCATTAAATCTTTGTGAGTTAGACAGGACTTATCTCTAGTTTTTATCCTCTTCCTAAGAACATTCTTTCCCAATAATATTAAGACATGGATAGTAATTAAAATTTTTATCGGGAAATTTCCCAATGTAGCCCCTGTTTCAGTCTTCATTCCATCCGTTTCTGTAAACATTCAGCAGTACATGTCAGTTGTAGACTATTCCAATGCACAAATCTTTTACATTGCGTATGTTGCAAAACAGATCATTCGTCAATTCCCTATATTGCTCCATATTTTTAAAAGAAAAAAGGAATCCAGGAATTGAAATGCCTAAATCACCTAACGTTCGAAGAATCCGCAAAAATTATAGAAAACTAAACTCTTTAACAAACTCATAATTATGATGTCTATTTCCTATAGACCTCGTGTTATTTCTTAGTGCAAAGTTAACAAATAATCAATCTCTCAAATCCAAATTACTCAACAGTTGGTTAGACACCTATATTGGGAACAAATATGTAAGTCTATCGGAGAAAGAGATATGAAAAAATGCTCCCTTCCATTTATTCAGTCTTAGAACAGCAAACGTTGCTTATAATAGAAACTATACAAAAAAACCCAATTCAAATTATGTTCTCCATCACCATCATTTCTCTCCGGATTCTTAGAAATAAGCTAATTCGACAAAGAAAATAATCATTTTTTTTGATAAATTGTATCTTCAAAGAAGGGAACCCAGAACTATACAGCAAAACATCGGTAAAAAATTAGATATTTAAACATAGGTTTTCCTTCAAACTTCACACTTTGTGCGACATAATTTTTATACCTTAAATTTTAAGTAACATTCGCCATATATATATATATATATATATATATATATATATATATATATATAGCCTGTTTACAGATATAACTTTACTTAAGAATACTTTTATTTATCGCTTTGGAGAATATTTGAATGACAAGACAAAATATCTTTAAATGTTCGCACACAGGCCATAATTCTAATGAAAAAATGTGGGATACTTGCATTTTAGCTTTTTTTAGCACGTTTTTAGAATTTAAGACGTTCATCGAAGCTGAAAGTTGCATGGAAGAAAGTTTTCTGCTGGGTTTCTCTTCGTTTTCTAGGCTGTTATAGTTTAATGTCCCTTCCATCACGATGTTGACGTCATTCAATAGTTATTCTCTGATTCTATCAGAAAAAAAGTCAAAAACTTACGTATCTGTGACGGGAGGAATTTACATCTAATATTACTTCTGTCAACTAAGTCACGGTAAAATAAATCTGGAAAAAACATAATCACCATTTTGAGCGTGTAAAAACTGCCCATTGTTGCAGCCGATGATTAATGCCTACGAGCAAGAATTTGAATTTAGAATAGTTTATTCTTTGCATTTATTTTCATTTCCGCTTCTTTTCCCCAGACTGATTTTGTTTTTTCGTCCAGAAAATGGAAATCTCAGAACACTTCTTAGACAATTAATATTAGGAAATGATTTCTAACTCTAAAATCAATTCTTGTCTGTTAAGTATTATTTAAAATTTAATGCGTTTTAGATTGTAATATAAAGGTATTTTTGTATTTAGATTAATCTAAAACATCCCAATAGCTCATGAAATTTGAATACAAACCGCTTTAAAAAGTATAATCTTAGTTATAAATTAAACATTTCTAAATGTCTTGTTTAAAATGTGGAAGCATACATAAATATATTTTTTTAATTTAAATAAAGGTAATTGTACATTTCACATATTTGGTTTAATTTAAACAAAGATAAAGAAACATATCTCTTTTAGTGGCAACAGACATTCTAACAGTCATTTACAAATTCTTTTAAATCAATAATTAAGTATTGTGCCCTTTAGTATCATTTTTCTAGAAAGTACAAATTACAGTTGTGAGAAGCATAAAGAAACGAAAAAGAGAAAACACGTTGTTAATTAAAAAGCGTTCATTTATCGCACGTGTTTGCGCGCGCGTGTATGTGTGTAAAGCACTTTTAAAGCAAATAAATAGATATCAGAAGAAATAAATTATTTTCAAAAATTTTGTTTCTTAATCTATTTCATTATTTGGAGCATAAAAACTACTTACATAATTTAAGTTTAAATTAAGCTGCAAGATATAAATCTTTATAGGAATATTAAATTACGAGGTCCGTCGCCAATTCAGCTCGTATCGCTTTTAAATGCGAGGCTAATATTTAATGAGCAAAACCTTAAATGAATGTTAAAAAATCGCTTTTTTTTTATCGATGATAACTTGTGTCATTCCATCATAAGTATTTAAAACAGCTAACATATGATTCGAGGAATAAAAGTAACTTTCAATAAACGAGGTAAAAATTAAACACTGAATTTGAATAAGAATTTTTTGTAACTTTATTCAGCTGCAATGCGTAAGCCAAACAAAACATCCCATTTTGAGTATTTTCATTCGTTCGTTTCGTATCAGTAACTTAATAAATGAAAATTATTCCCAAGACCTTTTCGTTTTCTAGATAATTAATTCTATTGGAATACTTATGAAATAGAGTAAATGTTTCTACTGTATCAGCAAACTAACGCTTATGACCATTAAAAAAATTTATTTGAATATCAAATAAAATGAAGATCACAAACACTGTGATACACCTCACAAATTCAATGATAAGAACACGATCAAAGGAACGTTATTAAATTCACCTCTTTAGGAATACCTCTTTCAAATCCCAAGATTCAATTTAATTTCCATTCATTCAGTTTCACTAACACTTGCTGGAAATGCTTGTAACATTTCCAGAATGTCGATTTATGATCTAAATTTTTATTTCTGAAACTATTGATTTTTCATCTGCAACTGGAAAGTCTAACACGCATGACTGTTTTATTTGTATTGAGGGACAGTGTTTTTTCGCTCTTTTCATTCTATTATACGGCTATCTTTTTATTTGATTTGTAACTAGCTCATCAGAGAAGCAATAGCAATCAATTCTTTGAGTCTCGAACATCTATTTACTTTCCATTTCACGTCATATTATGAACTAGCTTTTCTTGATAAAAGAAAAATGAATTTTCTCTTTCTCCTTTTATTCTCATTTATTTTTAAGTATTATTTCCTCTTTTCTAAAGAACTAAAATACATTTTCCAATAAAAGAGATTCTTATTTACATAATTATTTTCCTTTTTATGCATTGATATGGAGATAGTCACTTTTAGAATTGGGAATGATCCCTAATACTGAGAATAATAGGAAATGACTTAGCATTATACATTTCTGACGGATCAGAAGTTTGAATTTTAATTCCAATTAGACAAATTACGCCAATTGTATATGGCTCAATCGGGTGTTGGCGATAGGAAAACATGCCATATAGACTAGGTACAAAATATGTGGCTACGTTTCCCCTTTGTCACAGATTTATTTCAATTTTCAAGTAACAGTTACAGTGAACTCTTTTTCAACTACAACTTTTCAGTAGTACTTTTTATAGTATGCTGAAATTTTGTCAAACCAAGAGAATTCACAATATTCTAGATGCGGGCATAAGGTTGATTTTATGATCCAGGCTTCTGTGGAAATACATCGATAATTTTTTGCCAAATTATTTCTTTTTTCGTGGCATTGTTTACATAAATCAGGTGTTAAAAATGCTTTGTATCTTATCCTTGATTTGACCATACCATGTTCTAACTTAACCCTTCAGAAATATAAGGTTTTTAAACAAAACTTAAATCTAATTACTTAATGTTTTTGTATTACTAAGAATAATAAATTTTAATTTTTAAACTTCATCGAAGAATGGCCTTTTATTAATGTAAATTTTTTCTGACACGGGTTTTAATTGTTTTTAATTTTCATCATATTTATAACCTTAACCGTCATATTTTTAAGCAGATTTATAAATATTAAAATAAAGGGAGAGGGGGATTTGAAAATTCATTACCAAATAAAAATATATATTTCTTACAAATTACTTGATTTTGATCCGTATGATTGAAGAAGTGCATCTTAACTATAATTTTATTTTATACTTTCTACATTTATATATTGTACATCGTTAAAAAGACCTTAAGATTTAAAAGTTTTCGTAAAAATGCAGTGAAATATTACATAAAAATTTAATAAGCTTTATTTTCTGAAAAAATGCCTCATCAATTTATGAACTGCATTGAAATTATTTAATTAATAAGGAAAGATTCTTATATAAAATCACCGTAAGAAATTAAAATATAAAATGTATACACTTTTAAGTTTTTTTTTTTTTTTTAATTCAAGCAAAATGCATGTCATAAATTAAGGAATACTGTTTTAAGTTTATCTGTGTTATAAATTATTATTATTTAGAATTATAATACTATTTCTAAAAAAAAGAAAATAAAACTGTAATAAAATAATGAATTTTTTTTCATTAAAATATAATCTGATTATAATTAATGATTACGATTTTGTAAAACATAAAAAGGCGTACTAAATAAAATTTTGTTATTCTTCAACTTTGAAATTTTTTTTTTCCTTGGAAATTGCATATTAATTCTTTAGACATATTTCTTTTACTATTTTCTCCCGTAATATTTCCGTAAGTAAAGGAAATATTGTAATCTTCACGAAATCATTTTCTACTTTATTTTATTATTTTGCAATAATTTATGCTGTAAACTTGTAACATTATTTTCATTATATTAAATAATGTTCCATTTCTCATAACACTTTTTGGTCTTTCTTATAAATATAATAAGAATGACATTTTAATTGGTTAGAAACATAGTAAAGATGTTAAGAATTTTTCGCTTTGTATCTTGTAAAGAAAATAAAATATCGTTTAATTAATTTTTAAAACAAGAGCTGTCGTCATTAATGTAATATACTCATAAAAATATTGCAATTCAAAACAAAAATAATAAAATAAAAAAAAATTACAACAGCATTAATAATTTTAAAAAATAATTATAACTTAAGTATTACATTTTATAGCTTTAACATCAATAAATATGGAATTGATAATATTAATAACAAAAAGGTAAACTGAATTCATATACAAATTGAATTTCATATTCAAATGAAAAAATATCTTTTTTCGTGTTATATTTAAGTTTTGAGCCGGAAATCGTTTTCCATTGCGTATAAAAAAATTCTTTTTTATAAAGTTTAAAATAGAATTTTTTTTATTTTTCTTTTTAAATATACTGTTTTGATTAAAATGGTAAGAACTTTTTTGAAATAAAATTATTTTTCAAAAGAATAATTTTATATCAAAACCCACTTTTGATCTTCGTGTGTTAGTTCTATATTCTGTTTCATTTTTCAAATTTTCGAAAGCAAACATAACCTTTCTAATTCTCACTTTCGATCTCCATATAGTACTCTTATAATTTTTTTTAATATTTACTAAACTATCAAAAGCAAACATTACATGCCTAATTTGTGAATTTTGTTCAGATCTCTTCAGGTATATATATATATATATATATATATATATATATACCTAGCACTTTTACCTAGGAATTTCAAACAAATATAGATTTATAAAGGTATGCTTATATATAAATGAAAATTTGCTTTTTATTGCTTCATTTTAATGATGAGAGTTTATTTTGGTACAACATATGAACTTCAGAATGTATTGAAATCCTAATTGAAATAAATGCATACTTTGAAAAATGTTACAAAAACATTTTACTGTGAAATATAAAACGAGATTTCGTCAATTCTCCCTAGCAATATTTTAGAATGTATGCTTTATGGAACGCTTTATATTATTTCAATTTAAAACAATTTTTCAATTTCTTGAAATCTTTAAAATAAATACGAATATTCGTTTTATAAAACCCTTTTTTACAATCTTTTGAAGTTTCCGTTTACAAATTATGAAATCAAAGACGTTTCACAATTAATTAGTTGTCTTATTTCTATTCAGGAATCTGGAGCGTCAAAAACAAATTAGAAGATAGGAGCTCTTATTTCTGTTATTGTTGTGGTAAATTTTACTTTGAATACCATTGCCACTATGGTAATAAAATTTTGAATATTTTATGCATGCATCTCAGAATATCAATTATTAAAGAGCTTTGTAAAGAGAAAATGAAATGCTTTCCTTTAAAACATACATTGCACTTAATGTTTTTAATATATAGTTACGTTATGTTACCAAAAGTAGGTCAACAATTTAATTTAAAAACTGGCTTATCAAACACTGAGATATTTTTATTACAATGTATTGATGTTTATTTATATCACAACCTATACAATAAGACAATTATATATACTGTTTTTCTGCTTAGAAACTGAAACTGTTTATTTCATAATATTATGTATCAAAAATAATAATGGCAAGCTGATTATTACTTGTGAAACACTACACTAACATAAAATGGAGAAGAAGAATTATATTATTCTACCGCAACAAGTCAATATGGTTTCAATTCCTTAAGGATTTATTAAATAGATTGAAATTTAAAATTTGATCTGTAAGTGTGTAATCGAAATTTTAGAGCTTCATGATAGAACTTACTTGTTCTCTTTTATTTGATTTGTGATTAATCAAATGTCTAATTTCAAGTTATTGTATCGGTGTAATCGTTTTCAACTGAAACAACAGTCGGTAAGATAATACTTTGTTTTCCAAATTTCACTTTAAACTAATTCTTATAATGGTAGTGCTATCATTAATTAAAGTAATTGTAAATATTTTCAAGTAAGTTTATACTTATTAAACACTAAATTTACACATTTTTAAAAATTAATGAACTGATTTTAAAAAGAAAGAGAATTTCAGATTTCGGTTGATTGTCTCCAGAAGTACTGGACATATTTTATTCAAATTAGAGGCATGTACACTCGCTCATATAAGATACAAAAATTCATACAACATTTACGGTACTCAAACATGATCGTACTTAAGATTAATCAGCGCTGAAAATCTAAAATAAAGGTTAAAAAGGGCACGAAAAATGGGTTAATAAGGAAATTGGTCACACTTTACAAAAAAAAAAAAAAAAAAAAAAAATTTTATTTTGGAGGGTGAATTCCTGTTAGAAATCTGACAGTTTATGAGTCACTGGCATTAGTTGCTACTTCTCCAGTAATGCGGTTTACAGATTCTAGATGTTTCTGGGAAGAACTAATGGATTAATTTAACTGCTAGGCGTAAACAGGGTTGAATTAACTAATATTCAAATAAAAGATGAACGTAATAACAATGAGTTTATTCGACTAATGATAAATTCTTAGAATTCAATCATAAGAATTGAAAAAATATTTCTCATTGTACAACATATTTCTTTTAAACTGAGTTTTATTTCACGTACTGACTAAAAAGATTCTAAAGAATTAAGGAAGAAATCAGAACAGAATTAAAATCTCATTACATCCCCTGAATCACACAATTTTATAAGCAATTCCACCTATTGCTGAACTGTTCTTTCTTCTATATCACATCCAGCTCATCTTTCTATTCTTTGCTAGTATAGAACGTAGGTCGCGGAATAGGCTTTACCAGACAGTCGCCACAGTGGTACAATGGTTAATGAGCTTTAACTATTTCATCAGATTCTTACTCCTCCACAATAAAGGAACCTAATCCACCGCCACAGCGTCAATGATGCTACCTAACGTAAAGTGGAATAAACATACATATGCTTGTAAGAATCCCCAGTACAGTACAGACGTATTTTATGCGATATAAATAAAATCTCTGGATGGCTTACGCAACTGTCTTTAGTGAAAAATTGTTATTTCCAATAATGAGGCATATATAAAGTATCCAAATTCCTTACACAAATTAATATACAATTTAGGATATAAAGAATAAAAAGGTATAGAAAAAAAATCACATCACGAATAAGAATGATAATAATAAAAGGATAAATGCAAACATATAGAAATAAATACAGGGTTTGACTATGATGCTCTGAATTTAGACAACAGAGAGTATGAAGAGTCTTTAAAAGGCATCTGTATTACCATGATAATTATCTTTCCTATAAAATAAGGATAAAGTATGGTTTTTTAAAAGCATAAATTTGATAATTCATGCTTTTGCTCCTTGAGAGGAACTGTTTGTTAAATAATTTAAAGGGTTGTTGAGTGAAGCGATTTGAATCCTAGCTGCAAATACCCAAGTATTACTTTTTTAGTGCTTACTGGGCTCAGAATGCCTTTACAATTATAATGTCTGAGTTAGTTTCTGTCTGGAGAAAAAGATAGATATCAGCATTTCACTCTTTTCTGATGCTTAGTTTTATTCAAAATTCATTCCTTCTAAATATAAGGTGAACAGGGGTTCTGCTGTTAGCGAGACACTCCCGATTTTTAACAATTTATTCCGCTTCCCGCGAGGTTTTAAGAAAGTCCCTATTATTAGAAAGAATGCACGAGAACGGGAAGGAAATATACGATTTTCGGTTTTTATATAGCTATTTCTCCAGGATATGAGCTTTATATTACTTTTGCAAATTTTGTAATGTTAAACTTTAAAAAAAACTATCAACCGCGATAGTGTAGTGGTCATTGTTTCAGATTCGTGACCGGCGGATTAAGTTCAGTCACGGGTTCGATGCTTGGCCGCCAAAGATCTGCCGTGTAGTCGCGGCTGATGCAAGTTAAATCTGTCGGGGCTCAAAGTCCTCCTGTTGGTGTGCTGTGGGAGTTAGGATAGGGGATGCCAGCTCAGGTGTCGTCTTTGTCACTAGGCGGAGGTTCAAGATTACGAGATCTGTCGCCAATAACCCTCGTGTTGTTTCTTGTGCGACGTTAATAAAAAACTAAACTAAAACTAACAAATAAAAATATTTATTGAGAACTGATTAACAGGAGCTGCTTATCAAAGTTGCTAGAATACGACCACAATTGTTTGGACTTAATGAGCAGGGGCATTTTTCGGCATTAGCAATGACGAAAACATTTGGTAGCTGTAAAATGAAGAGAGAACACTTTGCGCTCTTCCACAGATTTTATTCTTATGGCGACATGTTTCGCTAGCGATCTAGCATCATTTGGAACATTGTTGCAAAGGAATTACAACTTATACAAAAATTGGAAATGGAGGAGAATCTTAGAGAGGAGAAAGGTCAGGGTGTAAAGAGTTTGTTGGTTGTCCAAGAAGTAACGCTTTCGCATATTGAGTTTTGTAACTGTCTCTCATACGATACACATCGTGCTGAGGGCTAATGCTAGTTAAATAAGTGTTTTGAACAAATCAGCTATTCAGATGATTTAGGTAAGTTATTTATTTAGGTACCAAAGGTAGGTATTTTTTAGGTACCAAATTTTCATTCAAGACCCCCCTCCCCGTCAATGGTATCTAGCTTTTCGAATGCTAAATCTGGTCACTTTATCTAAATAGTTTATCTGAGTTGCATTTAAAGAAACTCAAGGTGCTGTAATATTATCGAGATAAGAGGCAAGAAACTATCTACAACTGATTTTACTGTGGTAATAAATAAAACTTTTCATCATACACTTTTCATAATAGAATCTGAACATAACTTGTTTACTTGAATTTGTTCTAAATTACGATTAAAATATTTAAGAATTGTGTCTTTCTGAAGCATTTGTTCCTCCAGAATTTCAAAGTTTTGAAGACAAACAAGAAAAATCTATGATCAATAAAGATTTCCTCTGGTGATCTTTGACAATTTTCTTCTAGATCAAGAGTTGAAGATTTATAAGCAGAAGATTTATCTTCAAATTTTTTTTTTCAATTGGGTAATTTACGATTTCATCTATTTATTTTGAGTTTGTAATTTAGCCACTGTAACACATTTCCTTTCCAGTTTTGATATTCTTTCCTGTAAACTCCATATTTATTTGAGCTAGCATGACATTACTCTCCCAACATTTACTAACTTCTTCCTTAAAAATGCGATTTTCTTTTTGCATTTCATTAAGGAACTTTAAGTAATTTAAGCGACAGAGGATTATTAATGCACCATATTTATTTGTCTCTATTTTATTTTCTGTTTATTTGTTTCTCATTTGAATCTCTTTTAAATCTTCTTTACATGAATTATTTATGAATGCTTCTCAGTAATTTCACCTTATTTTTTTTGAGGTTTCTTAATCAATTTTTATGATATCTGTACTTCTTCAGACATTTTATTGAATTTTAATTCTAGTCTACTGATTCCCATGTTTAATTTTCAAAATGTTTCAATTTGTTTCCTTTTTACTTATTTTTTAATTTTTAAATTGCTGATTTCCGATTAAAGACGTATCTTCTCCATAAGCAATTCATCCATTTCATTCTTTTTTCCTATTTTCAATTTTAATTATATCCTGATAAGTAGCATTATATTGTTTTATAATTCTCATAAATTTCTGTTATACTGCAGCCGTTTTCATTGAAGTATACTCAACTTGTATTTTATAAATCTTTCCAATTCAGTTTCCTTAACATTTCAGAAGGAGAAATACTACACTCAAATTTAAAACATTTCTATTTCTACGATTCTACTTATGGCACGGATAAACTATCGAAATCGGTAATCGTTATATAGTAGACGGGTACAATATATTCATTTAAAATACTCGTAATGGAATCATTTCCTTCTCTCCAAATGGTGAGAAAATTTCGATGTGCCCATTTTCCTCACTTATTATTCCACGCTGGAATTTGCGTATAATCGAAATATGTGTCCCAGAATCTAAGATTCCTGTAAACTTTTGATGACCGATCCTGATTCTTGTAGGTAGAAGATTTGTTAAGCTAGTTGCAGCTTATGCAAGAATACTTATTTTAGCTGTTAGAAGAGAAATTTCTGAACACGTAAGCTTCGGGGATGATTTTACTTCCTCAATCCTTCCTATTGAATCTTTCCTCTTTCACTATCTTTGAGAAGATATTTGTTTAAATTAAAATGTTATCATGTCCTGGGGTGCTGTGGATTTTTCGAAAAATTTTAATCTCAATTTGTTTCAAAGTAAACAGCTGGTTTATTTCTTGAATGAAGTCCTGAATATGAATGCTTGTGATCTCAGTCTTATTTTGATTTGCATAAAATTGTGAAAATAATAATATGCGAATAGCAATTCACGAATGTTATAACAATTCACCAGAACTACTGCCTTAGTTAAAATTACATTGCTTTGATTAATGATATTAAAATTTAGATGCTTAATATTTGTTCTATTTTTGATAAATTTGAGACCGTACACTCAGGAACTTTGAAAATAGCGCATCAAGAAGGAAACGAGCTGCAACCGTGAAACGTTGCATAGTTCAATAATGTCTAAAAGAAAAAGGATTCAAGTTTGGTGCCAATGCCCCTGACCATTCACACTGCAGTGGTGTTGCAATTAGGAAGTGGTTTCTATATATAACAGCACATAGTGGAAGATTCATCAGTGTAAGGATCCCATTACGACTCTACGAAGACTATAGTTAATGAAGAAAGTCAGGGAGACGTGTGGCAAGACATTTTACACAGCTAAGAGAGTTTGTGAAGCGCCTGATCATCAGAATGAAAACGTCAGGCTAGTAGATGCACCGCGTTGCTTGCCAGGTCAATCTTTCGACGTGTGCTGCTGAAACTTGCTGGAAGACGTGGATGCGAGAAAATACCCACGTGCGGTGAATCAGGTCTGAAGTGACCAGGAAGACGACAAGGTGAGAAGGTCGAATGATCGTACGGCAAGTGGTCGTGGAACCATAGTAATTCGTTCCATATTCAGTCGGATACAGTGCTTCCAGTTGTTCCTCAAATCATTTCCAAATAATTTGCAGAAGTGAATGTGCAATACAAGCGTTATTTTTCGAGCATTGCCTTTAACATCGAAATATTGGTAACTTCGTCTACAGTGCTGCTAATCAAGAATGGTATGGAAAGTTACACAATGGCTATACGTGATGTTTATAGATGAATTCCAGTTCATTTTAGGGGAAAAGTTCATTCCAGTTCATTCGAGTGTGGAGACCTCTTGGTGAATGGTACAATTTCATCCATACAGTCAAGCGAAATACTGCCGGCACGGCAGACAGAAGTAATGGTCTAAGGAGTCATAGCCTATGATATCCGATCCAATCTGATTGTGGTACGAGAAACTTTAACGGGACAGCATTGTTTTGAGGATATTTTACGAGATCACCTGGACCTTTCCTAAATATTCTTCCAGGTTCAATTTCTGAGCAAGAGAATTTTGAAAAATACTCAATACTATGCTCAGCTTGAGTCTCTCAAGACTTTTAATGTCGTGTTTTGACTCTTCCACGGTCAGCCAGATCTCGGGACTTGTACCCTATAGAGCATTTGGGGGATCAGCTTAAACACCAGATGTTATTGTGGCAATCTATATTTGATTTGGAGGTGCAATCCAAGATTTGTATACCCATCTATTTCGGGACAACATCCGACATCTAATCAACACAATGCTGGACTGTGTTGCGGTATATTTTGCAGCAGGTACTACCCACGCATAATTAAATTACACCGTATTTGTTTGATTGTCTTGATTTTGGGATCAAGTTAATCTCGAATCTATATCATTGTGTTAATTAAATTTCATCTCATTCCACCATATTTCTATTCATCACGGTTACGGAGCCTCATTCGCGGAATAGGCTGTACTAGATGTTTGCCTCAGGTTAAATTGGTGGTTGCTCACTGGGTGACGAGTTTATCCATTTCATAGGATTCTTATCTGCTTCAAATTCCGTTCTTTTGGAAATAAGGATTATTTATTAATACAGTAATTTGTAATAGTAGTTTCTATTTTATTATAAATTTTTCAGCTGAAAAAGTTATAAAACCTGAAGAATAAGAAAAGTAGATTGGGAAATTTTTCATTTTTAAAGTTGCCATTTAATTAGCATAACGACAACAAACGGTGACTTTATACTATTAAATGGGGTTTATTATAATAAGTGCGGATATATATCAAAATATTATGCCAATTTCAAAATCATTTTTATTCCACAATTTTAGTCATATACGAGATTGTCAAACCTTTTTTCAGGCGAAGGTAATTTATAAAAGAGTTTTTGATTAAATATGTATTTTCTTATTAATATTTTCATTCTTTCGCTATTCTTTCCCTGGTATTTAGAGAAATTATCAGATTTCGGGAGGCCTCCTAGATAGGTTCTTGGCGATTCGCCAAGTACCTGGCATTCTGGACAAGAATCCAAAAGATTAAAAAGAGATTGTCATGTTCGGAATGCCTGAAAGTTACGAATCGTATTCTTTGAAGTTGAGCCATTTGCTTATTGCGAGCCGATAACTTTCAGAAAAACTTATTTCACAAGAACTTGAGAACAACAATGAATAAAGGGTCCTAACTTCCGGATTAATTGAAAACAATTAGCTTTAGAAATAATAAATAATATTCCTGTAAAAGTTACATAGGACGTATTCAAATGGGAGTAGTAATGAAGTGGAATAGTGTTTAGGCGCTCCAGTGGCTTCATTCATATAAAACGAAGGAATCCCGTGTTCTGCTCCATTTTTCTCTCAGAATTAATTGCAGTAGAAGTGAACGTGGGAAGTGGTATTTTCCTTGCTTCAAATGAGATATTTGGATTCTGACTGAGAGCTGTTGGGCGAAACCTCATTTTAAGAATTGGAGAAGCATTTGTGGTAAGACCAACATCATTATTATCAATAAACTACAGAATTCGTCTGCCCATTCTGATATTTATATCCAGTGGATTCCATCTTACATAGACTCCTATTTTTTAATGACAGTTAAAAGAAGCAATAATAACAATTTCCTCCTTAAATAACAAAGGGGCACATGACATTTCTTAGTAAATTATCTTTCCTTTTCGATAAAAATTTGTTGCATGAATTACTTTCGGTTAGAAATTTAAATGAATGGTGTGAAAGAAAGAATTTAAACATTTTTTTAATCCCTTACAGTAAATATGAATTGCCAAAATTACTCTCATTATGACTTTAAAATGAATAAATATAGCGATTTCTTAAAATTATTTTTCTTTATTTTCCTTCAGTAATAAGTCTTATCTTTTGTGTAAATTTAAAAGTCGTATATGTATGGTTTTCTCTCTCTTTATCTTTAATATTTTTTAAAAATTTTATTCTATGGACAACTCGAGACTCACATGTTATAACGTCATCAAACATTTTCTCATTAAACTCGTTTTCTTTGTGAAGTGGTCATAAACTCATTATTTCGCATTTCCCGAGGACAATAACAGTTTTTACTCTTGTCAACGTAACAATAGGTCATGTTTTCAATATTATAGTAATTGTTATTTTGTTATAGTTTTTTAAGTTTGTTACATATTTGTTTAAGTGTAATTTCCCCAAAGTAATCCATATTACGAAATAATGGATGTTTTCACTATATCAAATCATAATGCGTGAAATATATTGATTCATGTAACAAATAGAAATGCACTGTTGAATATATTTTAAAGATAATGCAATGAATAAGCAACTTTTGAAAGATAATGTGAATTACATGCATACACATTATTTTCGCTTAACACGAGAATTAAAATCAAAATATATATACATTAGGACCGAAAATGTGTATACAAAAGGAAAATTTAAAATATTTCATGAATAATAGATCAAAATATACATTAAAAAAATTTGAATTTTACCACAGCCACGACAGTGGTTAAATTTTCAACACTGTCGGTACTCTAGCAACTCTCTTGTCACGATACGATAATAAATTAGTTTAATTTATACATTACTTCTCAGAAAGAAATATATATGAAACTTTATCAAAAAATGAATGCTACAAAATTGAGTAGAATTTTAAACATATTATTTATTACCTCATCATTTTTAAATTTAGCTTTAAAACCAGATTTATCAGACCAGTCAAAATAAATGGGTTTTACATTTCTTAAAAAAAATAATCAAATTTATCATTCTACGATTTCCCTGACTTTGATGATTCTTCTTGAAACAGTTAAATGATAATATTAATGAATTTATTTCCTTATCACTTTTTTTGTTTTTCGACTTATGCATTTAATTAAACTATATACAAGAATACATATATTACACATTTTGATTGGTTGATAAATTTACATATGTCTAAATGCAACATGGAATTATATGTTTGATGTTTCCTGGAAATTTAACGGAAAGTCTTATTAGAAAATGGGTTGACCTAAAATTATATAGATATAATAAGATACTTGTGTTATTTTCCGGATTCCTTTAAATGCAAAAACTCAGGTAAAACTTTATAGATGGTCTCGAATATTAATATCTACCAATCTAATCCCTTACAAGGTACTAGAATAATTACTAATGTTAAAGAATAAAAAAATGAATGCAGGTAAATTATTAGAATGAATAATTTTACTAGATAGAATAAGAAACAAATATTTCAATATAATTTATATACCTGGTTTCATTATATGAGTTCACTGTAATTCGTTCTATAATAAAGTACTGATATTTTGAACATTTTTTATAATCAATATAAACAATAATGAAAAGAATATCAGAGAAAATTAGTATATTGGAAAGAATTACTGATATAAATAAGTCATGATCTCTGATATAAATAGTTGAAAGACTACAAAAATAATCCTTTTGGGATTTATCATCATGCGAGTGAAGAAGCGAGAATCAAAAAATTATTATCAAAAAAAAAAAAAAAAATATTTCTAGAAGAAGAGGGAGATGTGACTGTTTGTTGTCTCACTGAGGAACACCACGAGGGTAATTTACAACGAACCTCGTAATTTTGAACCTCAGTCAAATGACGAGGACGAACCTGAGCTGGCAGTATCCTCTCTAAGCTTCAACATCACTTCAATTGGAGGACTTAGGAACTCAACAGATTTGAAGTGCATCAGCTCGGTTACATTACGGGTCTTTAACGGCAAGGTCTCAAATAAGGTCTCAAAACTTCGATTGGAAGAAATCCGAGAAGGCATATTATGTGAGATTCTGATAAAGATGATGAAAACAATTCCCAAATTAGAAACAGTTGCAGATGGAATTTAGTGGTCACAACCACAACGAGGTGGTATTGTTGTAAGATTACCAATTCAATATATTTTAAAAGGTACACAAAGAATAACGTCTACAAAAATATTGTGGTTGATGATGTTCTAAGTGTAATTTCATTGATTATAGATAGTCATGCTACGGAAATCATAAGAGTTTGCAATTGAATAGAATCCCATTGAGTTTTGAAAAATAATTATTGAGCGATAATATCAGTAAAATTATATTCATTTATTGTAATTTCTTATGGTTGGGGAATGTACGAAGTGAAAAACCTTGAAGCTATGCTATGTATGTTCTATAAATGGGGATCAAATTAATTTACAAAATAATGGCTAGGATATATATTCAGACTGATTCATCAATTTATTAGCATAGATAAAAGAGGTGGACAAAGTTAACGATTAAAAACTAATACATTTGATATGGCTTCCGAGGTATGGACTCAGTGTATGGGAAAGTATCAATCACATGTTATAAACAAGGAGCTGATATAACTGTTGATGACCATTTAATTCCAGCGAAATCTAGGTACCTATTCGCACAGTACATGCCAAGTAAGATTTTGTTTCGCAGTGGATATCAATAGAAAGTTCACTAAAAACCATTCAATTTGACTCAACAGCCCACAGCTTTTTTTGAAGATTCCTCCAAGACAGCTTATAAGGACTTAGTGCTTTTCGAAATCAAAAGTAGAACCTTTTTGACAAACTTTTTTTGATTCTTCATAACTCAACAATCTTTGCTCATTTCAATATCAACCTTTGCCAGTTTGTGTAATAAAGTGTATAGTTTAAAATATTGGGTCAAGTTTTGCTATTAAATTAATATATTTTCTTATACAATATAAAATATGCTTACAAAAATTTAAAAAATAAATTAGCTTACCTTACGTTACACACAAAATAACATTTGAAAGATGTACAGTAGAACCACAATTCTTATAACAAATTAAAGCTAAATAATGTCCTTATTCTATAAACCTCAAATTTTAAATTTACCTTTTTTAAAAAAAAATTGAAAAAATAAAAAAAATTATCAAGTTTGTATTAAGTAACTTTTTTCATGTATCATGTTTTAAAATAAAATCTAATCATCCTGTTAACAAAATTGAGATTCACAAAATAAAGATCTACAAGTACAACACTCATGTAAAATTTTAATGCTCTGCATGCAAAACATTTTTTTTAATCCCGTGAGAAAGTGGGAAAATAACAAACTGAGAAAAAGAGGTTTGTTTACATTACATTACATAGAACAAGACATTTACATTTTTTGTTGCACAGGGCGTAATAATTGTCGGATTTTGACGCGATTTGCTTTAAAATACTCCTAACATTCAACCCTATTTTTTGAAAGCAAATTTGAAAAATCGAAATTTTGAAGGTGCAAAGGTACTAAGTCCCCTTAACCTTTTGTCTTAGACCGACAGGTCTGCTCCTAAATCACCTTAAAATCAGATTCAACATAATCAAGTCGCCGTAATTTTGGTCTTCCTCTCTTCCGACTAGTAAAGAGCTTTGTGACTAAAATCTTCTTTACAAGATTTATCTCTTACCCATTATGACAATATGAGAAACCCAGTTCATTCATTTCACTTTAATACATTTAATGTTATCAGGTTCTTTAAGAATTCTATAAATTTCAGAGTTAAAAGGTCTTCGCCAAAGGCCATTTCCTTCGATGCCAGGGAGAACACTTCTGAGAACTTTTCTCTCAAAATCTACAATTTTGTGTTCCCTATTTTTAGTTACTGTCCAAATTTCCGAGCCGTATATTAGGACCAGCCTAATGGGAGTTTTCTTGGTAAGAATCGTTATTTTTGGGGGAGAAAATGAAACCTCAGTAAAGAGTAGTTTTCAAAGACGTGCAATGAAAATAGTACTTCATGTTTAGGGAACGATAAAACATGTCCATTATCAATAGTATTTAGAGGTTATGTTGCTTAAATTTTTTTTGAATCATTGTCCATGGCTGAAGTATAATTGTGGATAATCTTTTTTTACTAACTTATTGCTAGATCTCAAGCTGTTAGCAAAAACACTACACTTCTGCGAACTATTAAATAAAATAAAAAGGAACTGCCAAAAATAACAAAACAAAAGATGAAAATATCCCTCATTTTATTTTACATTTCTTTTCAAATGAAAAAAAAGTTCAATTTACAAAGTCAAGTTGTATTAAAAAAAAGTAAGAATAATTATGTTTAAGCATAAAACGTCCCACTAGAAGCAATATGAAGGCTATTGGCGACGGACCTCTTTATTTTGAACCTCGGTCAAGTGACGAGAACGACACCTGACCTGACACCCCCCCTCTTCTAACTTTCCACACCACACCAACGGGTTGACTTTGGGACCCAACAGTGTCAATGCGCATCAGACCCGGCTATACGGTGTGTCTTTAGCAGCCAAGGCTCGAACCCGCGACTGAATGAAAACTGCCGGCCGCGAATCCGAAACTGTGACCACTAGGCTACCGTGGCCGCGAAGTATAGAGTGGAAGCGCTGGATGAGTGAGATTACTCCTTTGGTAATTTAAAATAGTTAAGACTTGGCTGCAATATAATGATGGATACAATATAATGAAACAAGAAGGATAAAGACAACAAAAAAAATTATTTTTTCCTATATTTTTTCCCATACCCTATGGATTTATAAATTTATTCAATATATTATTGTTCAGTAGCAACACTTAACTTAATAATTTAGATTATGTCTCAAATTGGATTTTTAGGAATAAGGATTCATTATATTTATAAAAAAATGTCAAATGTATGCTACTCCATGAATATGCACAATTATTTTCAGTATAATGTCTTTTATTTACAAGTTCATAAGTAACAATAGAGGTTTCAATTGTAAATAGTTTCAAGTTATATTTTATAGGAAAAAAAAACACATAGTATTGGTAAGAAAATATAAAATATATGTTTGTTGAAAGTTTAAAAAAGAAATTAATGATATTGTTTATAAAAAATACCTAGAATAAAATTAAAAATAAAGTACCGCAAAAAATATCTTAAGTGTGTTACTTATTCTATCATATTAAAGAATAAGTTTGAAAAACCAGTAACATTTTCCTAAGCCATTCAGTACGAATGTTTTGGGTAGAAACTGAGTATGTGAAATTTATATGTATATCTTGTGCTAAAACCTTTTTATAGTTTCCCCTGAAGAATTTAAATGTAATGCCTTTTACTAATATAATTATCTTTTTCATTCTGAGAATCTCTTGAAATGAGTTCTAGGAAGGGAATGTCTGACAATGAACGTTACTAAGTCCTCAAATAACTGGAAATGGCTTTTCGAGAAAATAGTTTCATTGATTCAGAAAATTTTTGGTTCTATCCAAGAAATACTACATCAGTATTGAAGAATTGGATCTGTACAAATACTAGAGGAAGGAGATAAAGATTTCTCCAGCGCTACTGTAAAGGGGAGATTTTATGCTCTTAAACACCTTCACGGAAAGTTTTGAAATATAGATGGAATTAGAGAGAGAGAGAGCGATGACATATTTTTATCTTTTGCGTTAATGTGACTTTTCTTTAGAAATATTTTTAGAGCAATATCCATGTGGGTGTGACAACTACAAAACATATTATTATTATTTTTTTATTGATGGGTGTAGCCGCCATTTGTATTTATGGTGCAGTTAAATTACATACACGCAAATGACGGTTATAATTAACCGTAATGACAATTAAGAATTTTGGTTTGAAAAAATCCAAACCTGAACAGAGAAACAGTTGTAATACTCAAATACAAATTAAGACAGAAGTAGTTTTAAAAATAATTCGAGATAAAAACCAACGTTTTTATATGGTGGCAAAGTTTATTAAAAAAATTATTGAAATATTAGTTAAAACTGGTCGCATATATTAAAAAATTTCATTGTTAGGACTTAACATTAAGCCAAAAAAAATCGCCAAGTTTAGTGCCAATTTCTGAGATCGCGCCAAGTTGTTGGGATAAACTGCATTATCAAAGAAAATATTAATTAAAACTTGTCGCAAATGTCTAAATATTGCATTGTTAGGTGAGTAAGAATGATTCCCAAAGTTTCAGAGCTCTAGAGTGATGGGAAGATGGTTAAATTAACGATCGAAAATTTGATTACACACACACACATCAAGTGAAATACGTAAAAACATTTGAATAAACTGAATAAGAGTTTTCAATAACTAATTTCTGATGAAAACTTTCAAAACAATTCGGACATACTCATGAAGTGGGGATATCTCTGTAAACGAAGTTTTTCCTAAAGATATTTCTTCAATATTTTTGGCAACGTAAAAATAAATTGTTTTTATTTTATAATATTCAAGAATTAGAGTTTTCTTAGGGAAGTGGTAAAATTCAGAAACATTCGACTGAGTGGTGTTTTGGCTTGATGGACCTGATTCACTATTAACTGAAGTACTCGTAATTTTGGACAACCACCTCTACATTTTATTACTAGGTCCTTACCGATTTTTATTTTGGTTGGAATATGAATCGCAAATTCTATGAGGTTATGCCTGAGACTTAAAAAAGTTTCTATTTTTTCTTTTTTCCTTTCATCTTTCCCCCCTTTTTTTTTCTTTCTTTTTACGGTACAGTTTCTTGTTTATGAAGAAGCAATTCCAAAACACAAGGGCCCAAGAAATGAAAAATTCCTTATTCTTACCTTCGTGGAGTTTTACGTGTTGAAGAGTTGTAAGTGGCGTAGTCAAAATGTTCTTTCTTTGAATCATGTTTTAGTACTGACAAGTATCTTGATAAGACAGTTTATTTGTATTTTAAACATAATATTGTGACTCTTCAAGGCTTCGTTTATTTATTAAGGGAAATAATCACGATGGTTTTTATAATCATTACCTACAGATAGGACAAACATTTGACAGCTGTAACCGTACTGTCCATGAATGTGTTACAGAAAAACAATTGACTATTGCCATTATCCAACATAAAAATAATAACTAATTAAAACTCTTACGACGACGTGTACCACCAATGGTACATTAAGTATAATATTTGTAGCCGTCATGCGTCATGCGCCATTGTTGGTATAAAATTATTTGTTGATTTTGTATGCTATGAAAGCAGCCTCTGGTTTAAGTAAACCTTTAAGTTAGGTTTTAAGTTTAAGTTAGTGAGTTTATATATATATATATATATATATATATATATATATATATATATATAT
>BMAW01030035.1:51346-64091 GCA_019974015.1 Nephila pilipes | reverse complement strand
ATATATATATATATATATATATATATATATATATATATATATATATAAAAGTGTAACATATCGTCGCGCGAGCGTGCGTTAATGCTTAGAATTTATTGAAAATTAAGGAATTGCACATAGAAATAAAAAAGGTGTGAAGAAAAGATTATTAAACTAATAAAAGATGTGAGAAATATTATTAAATTTTAAGAGCTCCTTTTTATCACAATCATATCCTCTGTATGTCTAATATATTTTTGTATTTGAAATCAGCATGTTCATAATTACAAAACACATTTATTAATTTTTCTAAATACTTGACTTTTTCTAATATTTTATGAAATGGAAAGTATTATTAAAATAGTTAGTTGTTAGGAAATTTGTGTTTTTATGCATTGAAAGGTCTTTTTATACACAATCAAATATTGCATAAATTTTTATGTGTTTTTTTTAAATATCTCTTAGTTGCTTATTTTTACTTAAGTGCTTGTCACATTATAAAATACAAAATTTTACTCTCAGGAGAAAGTATAAGATCCCGAGAGTAGGATAAGATTTTAAACTTTTGAAAACTCCCCCCCCCTTTCTTGTTAAAGTACATTCTTAGTATTTTTACATGATTAAGCGTACGAAGAGAAAAAATTGTTTGTGCTACATAGTTAGAAGACTGATTATCGTATTCTATAATCAAAACCACAAAACTTCATTTAAACATCGCTCACTTTCTAAAGCGATATATCTTCATTTTGAAATGAGTTTATATTTCTTGATCGTTTTTTCCCCGATAATACATTAAAATGAGTATTCTACTTTAGTTTCGTACGAGGTGTGGCTTTTAAACAACGAGACTGACACAGCAAAAAAGTTTATTTTGAGTTCATAAATATTTATTTATCATCAACTTCAATATACACCCGTCCTCTATCCCTACAACGCTCCATACGAATCTTCCATTGATCAAAACAGTGTCGGAAGTTTTTTGTCAGCTGCCTCAGGTCTCGTGCAGCTTTCTCTTTCACAACTCAAATGGATTCAAGTTGTGTTCTTTTTAATGCAGATTTCACCTAAGGAAAGCGAAAGAATTTGCAAGGTGCAAGATCCGGTAAATATGGCATGTAGTGTAATTCTGGGATGCTGTACTTAGTTAGAAACCTCTTGATAGATAATATTGAATGATTTGTCCATCTACTATTCGAGTCGTTTTTTAATTATTTACATACGGAATTCAGCAAGAACGCGAAGGTAGTAATATAGATTAATACTTTGACCTTCAGGAATCCAGTATATCCCTTGAATATCGGGGAAAAAAACAATCATTGCTTTGAATTTTAATCTGCTTTTTCGATGTTCTTTGTCTCTTTCAGTGCATGGATTGGCGTTTCGTTTTAGGATCATAAGTAAAAAAACAACGATACGTCACACGTTATTATCCTTTCCAATAAGTTTGGATAATTTTTAACGGCATTCAAAATGCCAATAGAAACATTTTTATGAGCTTTTTGTTCTTCAAATACGAGAATTTTAGACACCATTTTTTTCTTGTTTAAATTTTGATGTACAGTTTGCTGTACGAATTCTTTGTCCATTTCTACAATCCCAGTAATGACACGAATACTTAACCGACGGTCAGATCGAACCAGATTACCCCTTTTTTCGAAACTGTCATACGTTTTTTGTGTGGAAGGGCGATACGGTGTGAGTCCCTTTCAACCTCTCTGCCAACTTAAAAATGTTTAAACCACTCAAAAATACTTGCACATGACAAACATTCATTGTCATATACTTATTTCAATATACTTGTTTCAATAAATTTTCAGTTTTTGTAGCGGATTGTTCAAGTTTCGTGTGAAATTTCTCAACAATTGGCTCTCTATTATTGCACTTAACATTTTTCAGGCAAAACGAAAAAACAACTATAATACGAATGAAAGCTATGGCTATACGGATTTGTTTACAGAAACGAGATGTAATGCATTCGAAAGTGAAGGCTTCGCGCTAAACAGCTCTCGGTAGCTGGCGTATGCGTACTTCTTCTGTAGCAGCGTCAGTCACGTTATTTAATAGTCCCTCTTCGTTATTAGATTTCAGGTATTTCAATTGATTTTATGCTGGATAGATGTTATAATTGAAATAAATTATCCTGAACGGTCAAATCCAAAATTTAATTATCTCAAATACTTCGCCATTTTGAGTTGTAGAAAAAAACTAATTAAAATTTTATACTGGAAAATATTTCATTCTAAATATAATAATTACATTTTGTTTCTGTAAACTTACAATTTATATTTCGCTTTAAAATACGATAACATCGTGAATAGTTTATAGAAAATTTCTCTACAGATCTGTTGCACCAATCCGCGTCAATGGTTTATGACGTCAATATCCTGTCTCTTTATCATTTAGCAATGAATGTTTAATTAATATGTTTCCTGTTTAGAAATAATTGGATAATGGCTAACCAAATTCTGATGCTAAATATCGATAATCACGCATCGTTTGGCGGTCAATAAATATAGAAGTTTTGTGATTGCTTTATTTACAATTATTTCGACTGTTTCACATGGAAAAGTATTTTATGAATATTTTATAAAAATTATATGCGAATCAAAATATAAATGTGTTCCTTATTTTTCTTAAGATACCTGTGCGTATCATATTGAATTTCATTTTGAATGTTTATAAACAATAGTGACAAACTACAATAATGACTTTATTAAAGATAGGAGGTCAACCAAATTTAGGTGGAAATATAATTTTGTTAAATACTCTTACTTTTTGTAACTGAACGATTTTTATGGTCTTTGTTTTGAGTAAAATATTATTAATCCTTACCTACAGCTTAATATAATAATGTTTTATGTGTATAATCAAATAATGAATTCCAGGAAGTGAGAATATTCTTCTTGGCATTGAAATGCTAGTTATGAAGACTAGAAATAAATTCATATTATATTAACTTCAGCTTTAAATTATATTACTTAAATAGATTTTGTTTAAATTTAATTATAATAGCAATGATGAGGATGTATATGACTTGTTGGCACAGCAACTCCGTAAGTTCAATATCTTCGCCATTATATGTGTATACAATGAATGAATATGTCATTTTAACCCTATATTGATAAAAATATGTTTTTTTATAATAATAATAATAATATATAAGGAGACACGCGTGTAATTATAGTTCTATGATTTTTAAAATAAGTTCATTATATATATATATATATATATATATATATATATATATATATATATATTGTGATATAGTGGATTGATTTTAAGTTTTGTGCATAGTTCGATTTTGAACAATAATCGTCCTCACATTTAAATACAATAAAATTAAAATTCGAGATAAGATCATAAATGTTAAGAAAGATCAAGGAAATAGCGCGTAAAGTGTATAGTTATTTTCTTGCTTTTTCTGAATCCAAGCTGAATGAATCCAGATAGTATATTGGTATGAAAATAAAAACTGTTATATTTTCTCTTTTACGTGTAAGACCCCTATAAAGTGTAGTTACAAATAACTGCAAATTCTATTTCATCATCTTTAAAAGACATTACCAGAAGCAAATAATAGGACGCCACAAAACGTAGGTACATTTAAATAACTTCAAGAATATAATTTATAATTGTGACAAGAGTCACAAATGATTTTTTGTTAAATGATATCTATTTTAGATTTCAAAACTAGAATAAATTCACTACCTCCTATCAACACATTAAAAGAAAAAGAAACCATAATACATTTGTGTGTTTCAAGAGAAATAAATTATCCAAAAAAATTAAAAAAATAAGAAAATAATTCTTTGTCTACATTGCAAATTTTTATAAAGCAAATAGACGAATTTATTTTTTATCACGTATATCTCATATATGAAATACTTTCATTATTTCGAGAATAATGTCAAATTCTGCAAGCTGAAATTTATTAAGGTTCAAAAAGCTCTTCATAATAATGATTCAAAAGTTGAGATGCTGTTCTTGCCTATCAACAGCTGCTTAATATTATAAGATTTGTCACCAACAACTCTTTCATAACACGCTCTAAAATTACAATAATCTCAAAGAAAAAATTGTTTTTTGACAGATACTGAAGAGCTTGAGTGATACTATGGTCAGCGATACGGAACAAAAGACAAATATCATAAAAAGAGATGAATCATAATTTTTTCCATACAAGGCTCAATCTAAGCTTTCCAAAATATAAAGTGCATTTCTGATAATAAGGCCTTCAAATTAGTGTATTCCTCTGTTCTATATGATCTAAGAATCAATGTACATCTATAGATTAAAACATATTTCTATCCCATTTGATTTATTGTAGACTCGGAAATATTACATTACTCCACATTTGTCCCCTATAATAAGCTGTGGATCAGATATCAGATATAAAATAGGAGTTAGCTGAGAAATAGCTTGTGTACTACAAAAATAGATATATGCTGCATTTTTCGAGAAGAAGAAACAATGGATATATGATACATTTACAGCATTCAGAAGATTTTACTTTCAATATCTTGCTTATTTGAAAGATTATTTATACGTGGTATACAAAATATCGCAATACTTTACAATTATGTATTTTTTCATTTTTTGTATATGTTAATTTTTCCATAAACATCTACTAAGTAAATTACCATAAACATGTACTAAGTAAGTAGCCTGAACTATTTCGTACACATTGATTCGTCGATCATTCAAAACCATATCCTTGCATTGTGCCAGTCATTTCTGTAGTAGTCCCTTCCACAAGGACACCTTAAATGACGTTAATCTTTTTGTGGATGTACGGCAGCATTTAAACTCATTTATGTATTTAGAACAGTTTCAAACACAAAAGCCAATGCACCATGAACTTCATCCATCTCAGCTTTGATCTCTTGCGATGTTAAGCCTTTAAAGGTTTAATCCCCAATCGAAACTCATTTTTTTTCCAAATAAACACAAGTTTCTTGAATCAGTCGACAATAAAAAGTAAAACATGTGATAAAAATAACTGAGACATAGACATTTGTCTAATGAGTCATGATGATTACTAAAATCTAATAATTTTCGATGCTACGAGAGCCATCATTTACATTTTCTAAGGACTTATTGAGCTATCCTCGCAACACTGTAGTGAGAAAGAGAGAAGCAATATCTGTCACATATTATAATGTAGATCAGCGAACGAAATAATGACATGTTTACAATGTTTATGAAGCCTTATCAGTAAAGTATGCTTATGAATGGCTTCAGCAATTTTGGTTTGAATAAGATTACATTGAAGAAGATTCTAGGAGAAGTCGATGTACAACTTCTCGTAATAACGAAAAGTTGAAAGAGTGAAGGAGATATTAGTTTGCATAGTTGCCTTATAATACGATTGTTAGAGGAACTAACTCTGTATTGTTCATGAAAGTTACCTTCATACAAACTGAACCTCAACAAACCTCAAACCTCATATACCTCAACAAACTGAAAATTTGCCGCAATTTCGTACCTCATACTTAAGCAAAAATCAAATGCAAACTCCGTCTCATGACTGTAGAGACTTTAACCCCTTGAAGATTCAAGAAAATCTTCTGAATCATATCTGACCGGCGACTTCTTGGTATCTCAATTACGACTCAATCCAAAAGGCAAATAATAGAATAACTTTTCTCCGCTCATGTAGATTTGCTCTAAAAATCTAGATTAAAGACAATGCTTATTCCATTCTTTGACAACAAAGACTAGATTCATAAAGAATATATTTTCTAGAAGAAATTCTTTATGAATCTAGCTTGCAAAGAATAATAAGATTTAAGAGGATGTTTTTGGTTATGATTATCATAAAAGGTGCGTCATGTATTCCTATACTCAGAATACGTATCTTCGGAGCTCTGATTACTTCTTCCGCGATAGTGCGAGTTAGATTTTGGACTTTGTTGTGAAACAATTTCTAGCCGTTAGAAGAATAGTATGCCTCTCTCATCCGCCGTGCTCATCTCGTCTTGTTCCACCAGATTTCATTAAATTACAGCACTTAAAAGAAGCTCTAAAAGGGAAAGGGTTTTTGGATATTCTATCCATTGAAATTCATGTGAAGTAGGTTCTCCACATGATACCGAAAGAGCAATTTTGCCTGTAGTTTTCAGCCTCTGTATAATCGTAGTCAAATGCGCTTAACAATCGGTGCACATTACTTCGGAGGAATATAAATCATGTTTCCTAATTAAGGTAAGAATTTCTCATTTCTGAAATAAATCTTTGAATTTTACTGTCATTCCTTGTATTTTATCCTAATTTACGAATACGGAATAATATCAAGCTTCCCTTATTAAAAACCTTTTTAAATTCATAGAATTAAATATATATAAATATTCCTATATAAATGTGCTGAAAGCTCTGAATTTAGTTGAAAGTTCGAAATTAATGCCTAATTATAATATAATCTAATACTTTAAAACATTTTATTCAGAAAAGCAAGAATATTGATTTAAGTAACAAACTAATAACTTAAGTCTCTAATGTACCATAAGAAATAATTGATGGAGAAAGGGGTTAAGAGGTATTTTCAAGTTAATCTAAAATTTAAAGCAGAATATCAGTTTTATCTAAGCTGCTTAAACAAAGGTCTGGAATGCCGACGGGAAAGTAATTGTAATTAAAAATCCAAATTGTCTTGTTACAGTCTTGATTACAGAGTTTGTTAATAAAAATCGTGTTGATAATCTTATAGCCATTCCAATTAATTATAAATCAACTGCTTCTACTTTTAGCGCCAATAATTTTGTACAAAAATATTTTTCTAGAATGTGTTTTGGAAGAAAACGCTATTTTTATAACCTTATATATTGCACAGAAAGTGAAAATGTCCGACTCAGTGTGTTGAGTATTTAAGTACTAAATGGGGACAATTTAAGTGACTGGTAGTAGTTATCAACGTTTTTTGTAGGAATAACAAATGCACAGATAATGTACAACATGAGCTGAATGATAATATACATTGTTACATTTCTTAATGATTGCCGGAGTAAAAAAAAATCAAATAGTCTTTAATTTATCTATTTAAAGCTTGTGAAAAAAATGAGTTTTTTTTTCTAAAAGAAATGTATAATAATTTATAATAAAAGAAATGTATATAAATGGAAATTTTTTTTCATTGACAATGCCTAATAAAAACTGTGAAGAATTTCAACACATACATATGTATCATTTGTATTTTTATGAAAGATTAAAATAAATCTGTGGAACTTTTATACGAAAAAAAAGGCATAATTTACAAGAGTATAAGATTTCGAATTATTTCAATTGGAGCAGATCATTAAAGATTATTCCAGAATCGTTTCAGGATAAAATTACTTGTTTCGATTTGAGCACTGAAGTTATACGAGTCGGAGTTTAAAATATAACTCCAAATTTTTTTCTTTATAGCGCATAAAAATGGCTCTTCCTAATTTTTTATTCTTGTAAAGTATTTGATCTTCATTTTATTAAATAATATTTAAATTATTTTTATTTATTCAGCTTACTGGAATTTTGTATAAGGTTGTTAATGTGAAACAATTATAGGTTGTTTTTTTCAATTCCATCAAACATTTATAATAATTGTATTTTCCTTCATTGTAAAACTTGTTTCTAGTTAGGTATTTCATTTTATAATGTTATATTTAAACGTATTATATTTTATATCAGAAATACAAAGGCTCGGTTTGTGGGAGTTCGGTGAAGATCTGCCTGTGTAATTATAATGAATGTTGCATAATTAATTGTATGTTGCCTCTAAATGCCTATGAGGTCGATGTTCAAACTATCGCTTGATAGTGACTCAAAATTGCAATATCTCATCACCAATAACCAATGTAAAAGCTGCAGTACATAATTATTTGAAACAAACTATATGTTTATAAGGACTGCTTTCAAAAAGTATTATGCATAATTCTATTTGAATTTCATAAAAAAAAATCCAATAGCTATTTGATTCAGGTTATTATGTGTTTCCACATACGTGAATAAAAACATTCCTTTCGTATTTTTTTCTCTCTCATACATTTATAAATTATTCAACTGGCTACATCTTTGTCTGATACGCATTATCTTTATTTTATGAATAGAAATTCTATCTAATTTTATTTAAATTTAATGTGTTCAGAATTTTATAAATTTATTTTGTTTCAATAATCATATAGTTGTATAGTAATATTGATTAATATGCATTTTCCTGATAAATAAATTTATTACCAAAGGAGCTTTGACTTAAAAAGAAATTTTGATGCTTTATATATCCAGTAATTAGTACGTTATTTATTATTCTTAAATATACATATGTGACAAAGTATTCTAATGAGTCTTTTAAAATAATAAGTAATTTTGTAAACGTAATGATAATATTTTTAAAATATTTCAATTGAATGTGTCAGCTACAACTAACTTACAACATTTCTAAGTAAAAATTTCTGATTAAGCAAACTATTTGTTAACAAACCTCTTGAAGGAATTTCATAAATAATTTTCTGCAAAAGATCTACTGCCGAAAGAATTATGAAAACTAAAATATACCTTTTATGTTACATAATATTACGATATTACAGTTTTGTTTCCTTCCTTAATATTCCAAACTCGAAGGAAACAAATTTCCGAAGCAAAGTTGATGATACTTTTTTTAACTTCCCATTTCCGCTAAATAATACTAAATCTTTCTTTTGGAAACTCTTCTAAAGTGAAACGAGAGAGCTGCAATTTTCAGTACACTCCTGCAATAAAATCAAAAGCCTCTGTAGTCCATTCAAGTACAGAAAGAATAAAGTCTGTGTATTGTCTTCGCTAGTAATTGCAATTACAGTCATTGGTGCCTATTTCAGTAGAGAATAGACTTTTTTTTTCCTTCTGCTGTGTTTTAAAAAGTTTAAACCAAACCGATTACGTTACTTAACGAAATCCTTATTATGGGATTAAGAGTCACGTCTGTGTTCATTAGAAAGTATTTAAGAACACGAAAGAAGTGGAATCACTTTAAGATAGGAAGTGATTAGAGTAAATTAGTCTCCATCTTTGGAAAAAAATGTTGAATTTGAAACAACTGGTTGTTATTTATATCGAGTTATTCAACGATATATTTATGTTAGTTTATTTCAAAACATAAAAAAAAAGAAAATTAACGAATTAATATAAAATTAATATAAGCGTTAAATATAATGTTCCGTATTTTTTACATATTTGCTTCTAAATATCATTAAAAATGGTTTTACAGCTGTGTAAATCTTTTCATTAGGATTAAAATTATTTTATTCTCATAGCAATAAAAATTCCATATTCCTATTAAGCAGTAATTAAATGAAAAACAAAAAATAGTATTGTTTCAAGTAATTTAAAATTCAAATATACAGAAAATTACACATTACATAAAAATCCATATTTCCGCTTAAAATTTACTTAAAAATTATTTTAAATGAATCTCTGGAAATAGTAATCACTCTAATCATAATTACGGAACAATTAAAAATGTGTAAGTTCATTTTTAAAGCACTAACTTTTGACGAATTTGTGTTTGTGACTCGGAGATTGAGAAGAATTTTTGTAATAGGAGATTTTTTCATTTTCTAGTTTGAAATTATTAGATCGAGTCGTAAATAAATTCCGTTTTTTATTAGACATTTATTTTACTTTCTTGAAATAACAAAATTATATTAATTTATTATGCAGGCACTACTATTCTGTAAGAATAGTAGTGACTACATAATAAATTAATATACATAATATTCCTATCTTCCGGGCATCATATCAATTTATTTCTTTTAAAAGTGGTTGGTTTGTGAAGGAAGATATTTTCTACTGCTAGAGTAACTTGCTTTTTGAAATTGAAGGCTTTTCCTTTCAAAAAGTGTTACATGAAACAGGAAAGGTAGCAGTCCATCGGACAAAGTCCGGAGGATTATTCCGGTGAAACAGAACATCTGTTCTCAGGAACTTCTTCTGGAGTCATCCTTGTTGTGTGTGGCCAAACTTTATCGGTTAAAAGAAAGATTTATTTATTTAATTTTGCTATGGACAAGTGTAGGACGCTTTTCATGGAGTTTCGTTCTCATTCCTTGCAGCTGCTTAACACATGCATCAGCTTTAATCATTAAGTCTGACGTCAACAGCTCATGGCGAATTATACCTAGATATATAATTCCACCATACACACAAAAAACAATTTTTATGGGCATTTGAGTTCGGAAATTGTAGGAGTGGTGGATCCTTATGATGCCCTTTTCTTTTATATATTATCAACAATATTGTCATAGATAACCTATTTTTCATCGCATGTTATAATCCTGTCTAAAAATGCTCGAATTTTGCTCACGAGAGCAGATTTTGGTAATTGACATAGTTTTCTTTCTTTTGTTCACTAAAATTGTGAGATAACCTATAACGTGTTGACTTTTCTTAACTTTTCTAGGTTGCGACAAACATCTGACTGTGATGTATTCAATATTTCTGCTTTATGCCTTGTTGATTGACAGGAGTTTGCTCCAATATTGCTTTGAAGTAGTTAATGTCAATTTCGGAAAGACATTCCTAACCTCCATTTCTTTTTTAAGGCAGTATACTTTCGCAACAAAATTTGCCAAATGATTTTCTAACTGCCTGATAGATTGTCAGTCATTCACCATATGCACTGCAGGATTCATCAGCTGTCAAATTTAGCCAAAGCACTATTCCAAAGCATCATATGACGAATATGCCCTTTTTCCGTTTTAAGAGTACAGAATAGCAGTTTGATTTAACGTGCTCAATTGAAATAAGTTGCTAAAAGACTAATCGAGTCCTTATCTATTTAGTGAAGATCAAAACTAGTTTGAACCGTGGATTCTTACTGGATAGATACAAACAAATAAATCTACCTAGCGGCATCGGAACTTATTTATGACTCTTCCTAATAATAAAGGAGTTAATTTTGATCATGAAACATTAGAGTGCCAAATTAATTTAATTTAATGTTTCATCTCATAATTTATCAACTTCATTTGCAAGAATGTACTTTGAATGAAATACTTGACATTACATTAATAAAAACAGAAAAAAAATGCAGAGCTTAAATTTATTTATTTATTTAATACAAAATCATACTTTCGGTCTTTTATATAATTCGTAGTACTTTCATATAATTATATAATTTGGAACTAATTTCGAAATTGGAATGAGAAAATGAAAGAACACCATAAACTAGTTATCTATTCTTACATTTAGCTTATCTGTGAAAATAGTAAATTCCTAATTTGAGTTTTCTTATATTTAGTTGTTAATTTATTAAACTATAATAATGCTCAAGCAATAATTAATAATATCAAAAATAAAATACTTTCCAAGGAATATTCTCTTTGTTAATATGTATGTATGTAATAACGTATGTTAATTTTTTTATAGTTTAAAATATCACCATAAATTGTTACACAATCAAGAATCCATTTTTTAAAGTTGCATTTTTCATTTCTATCTAATAGTTTACTAAATCTAAGTTTAATCTGGAAATTAAAATGCACGTAGGGTTTTTCTTAAAAAATTATCTTTTCAATCAACTCTGGTTTAATCAATGCAACAGGAATCTCGGGTAACAATTATAATGACTACATATTAATTGCTATACCCATTAATAAAATTTTGAAAAGAAGGAAATCTTTCTTAACTATCACGAAAATTATTTTAAATGCTTAAAACTAACTTCTTAAATGTAAACAAAACATTTTTTTAAAAATTCAAAGTAAGTGTTCTTATTACATTTTGCAACAACAGGTGCTGATAGTATATTTAAACCTTCTAAGTCTTAAAAACCTATTCATAACGTGATTAGAAAATACTTGGATACATAAAAGAAAATACAAATTTTTGATACATAAAAGAGTCGGGGATAAATAAGAAATACAAGCTTTCACGGAAGAGATCCATTTAAAAATATTGAGAAGATGCTTCAAAGTTAATTATCTGAATATCAATAAAAGTTTTATTTTTATCAGTTTTAAATAAATGCATTGTATTCTGGCTAATTTAAAAATGTAAATTGATGAAACATTTTTCTAAGTGTGTACCTGAAAGTTCGTAACTTTAATAAGCTTTATATATATATATATATTTCCAACAATAAAATATTTTTATAAAAATTAAAAATATACATTCTTCTGATTTAAAATATGATTTCTAAACTACTTTTATACATCGTTATTATAAGATTTTAAGAGCGTCATTATTAAAAAAGTCCTACACAATATTTGTCTTACAAATAAGTCTAATTCCGAAATTGTTGAATAGGTTTAATTTCATTAACAAAATAGGATCAGCTATTTATATAAAAAAAATTGTTTTTGCTTGTTCGCGAGAATACATATACCGTAAATGAGTATAATGTAACATATTTTCTAAAGAAATTATATATTGAATACATGATTGTTAACGGAGAACTTGGGAAGCAAAAAACGAATAAAGTATTATGTAAATAAATTTTTAATTGTATTATTAATAAAAATAAAGACTTTTCTGTAAGCAAAAATGATTAAAAAACTATGATGAAAATGTTGGAATGTATTTCGAAAGTATACGTTTTAAATAAAAGTAGGGAAATATCTCTATTCATCTTAGATCTCTTCATCTCTATCATTTTAGAGAGAATCTAAGATTTTAAATCTCTAATGAGATTTGACCAATTATGTGATATCTTGATATATGTATATATATATATATATATATATATATATATATATATATATATATATATATATATATATATATATATATATATATATATATATATATATATATATAT
>BMAW01030035.1:12167-51336 GCA_019974015.1 Nephila pilipes | reverse complement strand
TATATATATATATATATATATATATATATATATATATATATATATATGTTTACACATACATCCACACGAGAAGGAGATCCAAAAATAAACGGATTGAAAATGCCCAGCCGTTTCTAGGCGTAGTAGAGAATCCACCCGTTAGGTGACACTGTTAGAGACCTTCCCAAATCAGATGCCCAATAGATGTCTGTGTAGGAGGTTAACTTTGGAAGTAGTTTTGTTCTCAAATCTGTGATAGAGTGTGTTTGAAATTTTGCTTCCAGCTTGAAAAATCGGGAGCCGAAACTTATTAAATTCTTCGTCTGATTTTCAAGAAGAGCTATGAGTATACACAAGGCGACTCTATAACAATCTTTAAACATGTTGAGATGAGAGTTGAAGATCTTGCTCATTTTGAGTATCCTTCATCATCTCGAAACAAAGAAAGCGTTAAAAAAATTCGACAAAATATCAATGAGGATCGTTATTTTACGATCTATGAAATTTCAAATAGCAGAATTGAGTACGCAACCGTACCCATGGATTTCGATTGAGAATTTGCAAATTAGAAGTGTTTAAATGAGTTTTCTCTTCCACGTTTTCATACATTAAAAATATAAACCGCAAATCATTAGTAATAATCGAAATAATTTTTTTTAATATCCATCTTACTATTTTCCACTGCGAACAAAACTCCAATGTATTAATCTCCAATTTAAAAGCAGACACAAACAGATTCCAGTAGATCCAATCATTTCACTCTTTTGAAATTTTAAAGCCATCTTGGCTAGATGTTACGTCTCAGAAGAAAGTTCCATATAATCCATAACTTCTACCTTAATAGAAGTTTGAAAAAATTCGAGCATTTCCACCTAACCATATCTCTTGTCCTTAACCCTATACAGCATGTTTGGGAGGTACTAGGAAGAGTTATTGTATCTCGCCAGAAGCGTCTAAGAACCATTCCGTCGTCTTACTATATAAGAGGGGGATCAACTTCCACTGGAACTCTTGAACCTCATATCGAGTATGTTGTTATGCATAGTGATCTGTCTAGCTGTGAGAATTGACTATACCCGAAATAATAGATTCGATTTCAGTTCGTTATGACTTCGTGGATTTTAGACATACCTTCATCAAGAGTTTTGCAGTTAAATCAGCGTACATGAAACGACTTTTGAATGGTAAATCTGTTGTAAAAGTATATTTACACAAAAATTCATTAAAATCTATCCATTAGTGTGTCAGAAATTCGTCATCATGTACAGATTCTCTTGTTTGTGCCCCCGACTATATATATATATATATGCAATCGCACAATCATCGCACGTTAAAATATATACATTAATATATACCCTCCTAAGATATACATATTTACATACGTATTATATACATATAAATTTATATAATACGTATGTAAATATGTATATCTTAGGAGGGTATATATGAATGT
Organism: Nephila pilipes; assembly: GCA_019974015.1. Taxonomy (NCBI): domain Eukaryota; kingdom Metazoa; phylum Arthropoda; class Arachnida; order Araneae; family Nephilidae; genus Nephila; species Nephila pilipes. The sequence continues at coordinate 49,904 of BMAW01030035.1, read as the reverse complement.
ATATATTTTAACGTGCGATGATTATGAGATTGCATATATATATATATATATATTGTCTCAGGTGTCCGCATCTTGGCAGCAGACGAGAAATGAATGGTTTCCACGGCAATTATTATTTGATAAAAAAAGACTGTTAAGAAGCTTGTGGGAATTTGTGAACTTCAGATATCAGGAAATTTCCTTAGTTTTCGCTAATTCACTTATAATGAGGCTCGAGATACTAACAGGTAGATAGATTTCACACAACTCTAAACTTAACGTTAGTATAAATGTGAAAAAAAGGGCGTTGAAAAATAATTTTTCAAAAAAAAAAAAAAAAAAAGAAGAGAAGAGATGTGAGGAAATGAGTTTATGACAGACATTTCTGAAAGTATACATATATACACTCATGGACAAAAAAAAATTATCGCACCAAGAAGGAGTCGTCAAAATGAAACGAAATTTTACATACCTAATGACTACTTTGATATAAGTAAATGGTTAGAAAATCAAAGAAAAAGGATTATTTATTTCAGAGAAAAAGGAAAAAGAACGGAGGATTTAATACCCTGTTGAACCATTTGAGCGTGAATGCACGATAGGATACGATCGGGCATTGAGGCATACAAGTTCTGTATGACTCTTGAGACATTTCATTCCATATTGGCTGTAAAGTTACCTCTAGTTCGTTCAAACTCGTGGGATGCCCAACTCGCTATCCAAAATGATCCCAGATATCCTCGATTGGAGACAAATCTGGGGATCAGGCAGGCCAAGGAAGGGTAGTAACACTGCGGAGACAATCTTGTGACACCCTTGCCGTGTGAGGCCGAGCAATATCTTGTTGAAAAATGGCTCCTAGGAGCCGTTACACATGTGGTTGCCAGATGTCATGGACATACCGCTGGGCTTTCATGGTGCCACGGATCAATACTAGGGGTGACCGTGTATTGTAGGCAATGGCATCCCATACCATCACACCAGCCGTGGGAGCGGTGTGTCGTTGTAATGCAAAGGCATGATTGAGGCGTTCACCACGGGGTCTCCACACACGAACGCGATTGTCATCACTGCTTGAGATTGAATCTGGATTCACCGCTAAAGACGACCTGGTTCTATTCCACTGCAGTCCAGTTTCCTCGTGCACGACACCACTTCAAAAGGAAGCGTCGATTGGTGCACCGTCCAAGGGCAGCACACGTAATGGGCTCCACAATCCCAAATGTCCTTCAGCCAAGTGTCTTCGAATGGTTTGAGAAGACACAGGGGCCCGTAGTGAAGGTGCTACCTGTGCCCGGATGGCGGCCGATGAAGCAGTTGGCTGTACGCGTGCATTTCTTACCATGTGGAGGTCTTCTCGATGACTGGTCTCTCGATTGCGTCGTTAGCCTGGTCTTTGTGTAAATGAGATCTCTCGGATCCACTGGTCCCAACACCTCTTTACAGCACAATCAGAGCGGCCTAATTGACGAGCTAATCGCCTAGCTGACCATCCAGCTTCCACCAAGCCGATGATTCTCCCCCTCTCAAACTGAGACAGCTGCTCATATTGTCTTCGAAAACGGCGTAATGGCATGTCTACCTCAACTCTTCCTTTGTAAACGATTCAGCACACTCAAACAAGTTTTGGTTACTTGTTTAATACTCCACGGAGAACGACGTTAAACACCTTCTACGGGCGATATGTAATGCGCAATCACGCTGCATTTCTAATCATTTGCATATCTGTACCTTCATGCCAAGTTATGTTACGATTCCGCAATGATTTCTTGGGGCGCTAATTTTGTTGTCCATGAGTGTATATATATATATATATATATATATATGTATGTATACTTGCAAATATGAAATATTTTTATAATAAGCTATTAGGGAACTTTTTTATAGACTTTATTTAAGAAATTATGGTATCAGTTTTGATTCAAGAATTATTCTCGGAGTGTAACATTCATATAAATTTTTTTGACATTCATAGAACAGTCAGATAATTTTTATTAGCATACAAGGACTGATCAAAAACAAATTTGTTGTATATGCTTGGATAAGTTTCTGAAAAAGATAAGTTTGTTATACAGTTTCCTAATTTACGAACTTTTACAAAAGTGATCTAATAGCTATTCGGGATTCTTGATAATATAATAGATTTCAACAAGTATCAAACAAATTTCCAATCAAAATCTATGATTATACAAAAATTTTATTGATCATAATAATTTTTTTCATTGGCTTAAAAATAAATTTAATTTCTTTCAACATTCTGAATAAAAATTAAAAAAGTTTTTTTAAATTTTAAATTAAATTCTTTCTGTAAGTAAACAATCAGACTACAGAAATGTGAAAATTTCCTTCTTTTTAACTTTTACAATTTCTTTTGTTCGTTATCATCATTTTTCTCCTCATCGCAGTCATATATATAGCAGTAGTTTGTTGACAACATAAAGTATTTCACTTTACTTAACGCGTCAATTTGAAACCTTAATTCATTTCTTAACGAAGCCAAGGAAAAAATAAAATTACTTCATCTTTTCCAGCGCTCAATATACTCTCTTAATTGAGGTTCATCCATCTGGGTGATTTAACAAATCCCTGACTTTCGAAAAGATTGAGTCATTTCGTCTCAAAATGGTGTGCTTTCCCCCATGAATATGACCTTCGGCTTGCTCGTTTCAAGGATCGTTTCAACGCATCAACACAATCGTTCAACGATGCCTATAAATTTTCAGCGCTGTTAGAAATTAAGTCTCTCTTTTAAGATAAAATTTGTTTAACTCACTAATGTGGTTGAAGATTAGATAAAGCATCTTGTGCTTAAACACACAGTATGAGGCGGATGTATGACATGGTCATTTCATTTCATTCTTTTAAAGTTGCATCAAAAAGTACCCTTATGATTTCAAGACAGTATTCTTAAAATAGAACCCACTGTATTTAAATTAGTTTTGTATATCATTCATTTCTCCTCTTAAATGAAAATAAATGATATATAACTTTCCGCACTTCATATAGTACTTTTATTTGACAAATTTACTATTTATATTTGTTATTCTGGTTTTTTGTAGAAGATGTATATAATTATATATTATTAACTTAAACTAAGAACGCATTATATTTTGAATTCTTGACAAATGATGGTATTTTTAAAAGTGCATTTGTTTGATTGTGAAATGCAATAATAATTTATTTCAGAAGATGAAATCAGACTAAGTTTATTTCACATACACATAAAGTTTTCTATCATGTTTTTAAAAGTGAAATGTGTTTAACATTTTATTTTTGTTCATCTGGTTTTAATAGCAGGTTTTAAGAACTCTTGAAATCTTTCATGCAGAGACTAATGTAAAACATATGATTTATAAGTATAAATGTTTACATAACAGTGTCCCTGCTAAGATAAATATTTATCTTTTGAAAGAATGAAGAAGTAAGTTTAATAATAAATGTAAAAGCCTTTAATATTTCTGAAATTTTTGTACAAGAATTCAGGCGAAATAATTTAAATTTTTTTGTCTATGCAGAAACGGTTTTTACTTCCTTATGAGGGTTTCGTTATGAGGCAATGCTTAAATATGATTAAAGAGTACTTACTGCTTTTTAATATGTAACTTAGCACAAATTTAAAACCACGTTAAATTGAAAGAAGCTGTCAAATACATTACTAAAGCTTAGAATATTTCGTATCTGTCTATGATCCTTATATAACTTTTAGAGAAATAAAAATTAACTAATTGAATTGATATAAAAGTAAAAATGCTGATTGTAACGTTTTCGTAACTAAAATGTATCCGACATCACATACTATTCATCTTCGGATCTTGTGTTTCTCAATTTAATATAATTTGGATTTTGTAAAACCATATATTTTTGATTGACACTTTTAATTTATTTTCCTGTTATAAAGATAATATACCAGCATTTAAGTACATTATATTCATATTTCATTCTTAATTCGTATGGCTGAAAATAAACATATTCTATTCAGTTAATGTAAGATACAAATTATAATTTTTATAATAAAAATGTTTTATATTGAAAGAGGTATAAGAAAAAAATAAATTTATTTCTATAATAAAAGCCAACCTTACTATGCAAGTCATGTAATTAAACATAATTATAGCAGACTTTACGTTTTCAATCTGATTAGTTTTTTATGCTTTGATAGGTAAATAATTTTCCTTCGCCATTCATTTAATACATAAGTTCTAGGATTTACATTAAACACGAGAGAATAATCAGATAACAAATTTCGCATCAGTATTTATCAAAACAGAATAACATGAGTAGATTTCCTTTTATCATTAACTACGATTGAAAATACTTAGATGATTTTATGGATTATTTTTGACATTTACATTTAGTATATAATGTTACAAAAAACGGAATGTTGTGACTTTTGGGTTGCACCTCGGATTTTCTTTTTCTAGAAAATTATCTAACTTTCGTATTTTGAGTTATTTAAAATGAAATAATCCCCCAGTAAAATCAAGCATAATATATGCAGATTAGATAGAAGATAAGAAGCGTAGTGATTTGACTTGAGGAAATGCATATATAAGCGAAGATTAATTGAACACTGAAATTAATAATATGTAGCTCCTAGATGATAAAAATTATTGTGATTACATAGATTCGAGAAAGAAAAATGTTTTTCATTTTCCTTATTCTCTATCCAATATTTTTTCATTATCTATCTTTCATTACTCCAAGTAGACATTGAACTATTTTTGGTTGTTTCAATGTCTAATAAATTTCTTTTTTCTTATCCTTGCCACAAGAAGAAGTTTCAAATTTTGAAGTGATTGTCAATCTTATTTAATTAGCACAGATAATAATTTACTTTTGCTTAAATGTATGCTATAATAATTGTTAGATTATTGCGAAATTAATATAAATGATTTAAAGTATTCCAATTTTGGCTTGGAACGCAATAAAACTAAAATAATTCCACAAGATCCAATATAACTTAAAAATTATTTTCTTTAAGTAAAATAATTCTTGAAAAATCATATCTTGTTTCTAATATTTAATTAATGCTCGTGGAATACTTAAGTCATTTAATATAAAATAGAATCTTTTATTAAATATTTAATACAGACTGACTAGGAACTGAGCTTTATTGAAATTTATATTCCCCTATCAGTATCAAATCATAATTACAAATAACAATCTTAAAATTTCAAGAATTCATCATAACATAAAAGCATGCAGTAGTGAGAAATAGAAATTAGAAATTTTCAATTAAAATGCCTTTATTGAAACTTTGTTTTATTAAAATAAGCTTATTAGCATATTGTTATTTCAAATATTCTCATTGGCAGCTTAAGTCACACGAGATTATTAAAATCTTTCTACAACGAGGAAATTTTAAATATCCTCATAAAACCTTAACATTCATTTCACAATGGGGAAATATTGAGGAATTTAGTTAGCAACGAATTTTCCGGGGCAATAAATTCCTAGGAGAAAAGACAAACGTGAGATTAGTTTTCAATATCTTCTTTTCTAGTGTAAAAGTCACAATTGGTACGCTTACATAAAGCAACATAGGAAATAATTATCCTAATTCTAAAGGTGACTGTCAACATTATTAAGGCAGCAGGTTCTTTTTCTTTCCTTCTATGTTTTAGGGAAGATTGAAATTTGGAAACTGAATATCTAACTCTGCTTACATTCTCCGTAATAACTATCTCTAAATTACAATGAAGTAATTCATTCAATATAGATGTTCACAATAATTTTAGTTCGAATAATACTTTTAGAGAAAGTAGTAAAACGGATTCTGAGGAACAGCGAGTAAAAGGAACTGCATAATAAAATAAGATGTTTGGTATACCTTTCCTATTTTATGCTTTGTAATATCTGATATTCACATTTCGATAGATTTATTGTTGTATTAACATTGCTTTTTGAAACTACACGAAGGTAATTGGCAACAGACTTTGCAATTTTATGCCTTGGTCAGGTGATGAGGGCAACATCTGAGCTGGAACCTCCTTTTCACGAATTTTCACACCTTTTTAACGTGAGAATCTTGTCTCGATACATTTACCGTGTATTAGCCCTTTTACACGAATACGTTTAATAGAATCAGGACTCGAAACTGTGCCAGTTATGAGTTCCCGATCTTAACCACTCGGTTATTGCGGTCACCATATTATTCGTCAACTAATAAATTTACGAATCTCTTTAGTACACATTGATTTATAAAGCATTTATTCTTTCAAATGTGTTATTCTACAAATAAATGTACTTTTTTTTATGCAGAGTTGAATAATTATTCCAACTATATTGTTTTAATTAAGATTTCAACATGATTTTAAGATAAGTTTCTTAATGCATATGCGGTGACAATGGCTATTAACAAGTTTTTCTTCCGTAATATCAGAGATTTCTTGTGATAATTGATTGCATAAAAGAATTTAATTTATTTTCAATTCGAATAATTATTGACTATTTTTATTAAAATTTTAAGATGTATGTGGAGTTAAGTAATGAAAGCTGGCCGCTAAATGCTATCATAATTTTTAAGAGCATAATTTCATATCTATATCATAATTAACAGTTAATTAATGCAATAAAGTTCTCTATTTTAATTTGGGTTTTCGAAAAAGAAACATGAGGTAAACCATATATATTGTAATGCAAAGTACAATTTAGCATAAAATAGTGACTCAAAATGTAACTAAAATGCTGTTAGAAGATGTAGAAAATACAAACACAAGACAAAATCGCATAGCAAAATATGACAAGAAACATTAAATTGAAGAATAAGGGCGGTATTCACCAGCACTGACATTCAACTCCATCATTAATCTTTTTAAGGTCTAATTGTATTGCAAAACCGTTAAAGTTAAAAAATGCTAATGCAGCAGACGCACACCTTGCGTATAATGCAGTTGACATAAATGAAAACACAGAGTGATTGCTTGCGGAAGTATCCAAAGATATGTGGACCACTTCCGTAAATAATTGTACATTACCACAAGGATTTACCTTGAATATACACTCGTGGGCAAAATTAAAAGAAATTGTAAATATTATCAAATTTTACAAAAAATATTGAACCAAAGTTACTAATTATGAACCGAAGAATTATGCAAATACTTGTGTACACGCGCGTTTTTACGGAGTGATAATTATGGAAGAGATACAAGCGTAAGATGGGTTGTGTACTTTTATACCTCCTTGACATTTGCTTTGGCTTTTGAAGAGTTGGGAGAAGTTTATCAAGTTAAAGGAGTTACATCAAATGTAACGAGGAGAACTATCGGGGATTGTGTGTGTGGGAAAGTAGGCTTATCATAAGCGAAGGTAACTATTGAGCTGAATGTTGCTCCCAATGTCGTCTGCAATTTGAGGAAAAAGTTTCAGAATACTAGATTCATGTCAAAAAGACCTGAACAAGATCAACCACAATCTACAACGATGAAAGAGTTTCGTTAATTGGCACTTTCAGTGCTGCGACATTAGAATGCTTCAGCTTCACGGCTCTTATGTGATCTATATATTGACACCGGACACCCTAACGGTATGTTAGAAGAGCCACGCAGTGCAGCACACAAGAGAGCACATTTAGTATGATGCAGACAACATGTCCCTTCGACCAGACTTCGGTGGAGCTTAGTGCTCTTTACAGATGAGTCAAGATTTAACATAGGCAAGGATTTCCGACGTACTAGTACTTATAACTGGAGAGAGTCTGAGATATGATACTATCCCTTCTTCATCAGGAAATAGTCAATAAAATGTGAAGGTGTAATGGTTTGGGTAGGAATTATATTGAACTGCCTCCCACCCTTACGAGTGTTTGTCAAAAGATTCCTGTCTGTTATGAGGTCTTAGAGCCCTAAATTTCACTTTTTACGGGAGCAGTTGGTCCTATGTTCCTGTTAATGGATGACAACTTGTCCACATAGGATTTAGATGGTAGACGATTATTTGAAAAGGTAAAATATATTCACCGCTTGATTTGGCCATCTAGATCTCCTGACCGTAATCCTACTGAGCATTTCAGAGACGGTATTGGGAGGGAAATTTCATATCCATTTCGAGAATAGCTATTCCGAGCTAAAGAAAAGCCTTGTTGTCGAAATATTTCCAGACATTTCAACTGCCTCTTGAACTGTATGACGTCAAGGTATTCGGTCTGTCTGGATGTGAGAAACAATTATCACCGTATTAAACTTATTTTTTTTCGATTTCACAACGTGGATTTTGAGCATTCCCACACAATGAGCATTACTTACAATCACGGATGCATAAAATGACTTCGGAACGCTACAATGTTTCTCGGTTATAATTGTATATTCATGCCAAATATCATTACATTCTGTCCATTAGTATGTCAGAAATTGGATATAATGGGCCAACTTTAGTTTTCACTCGAGTGTAGTACTCGTTAGTAACAAGCATGATGAAAGCGACCGCTATCGACATATATACTGACTTTTAAAAAGAAGGCATTGTGCTAAGTGGAAAACAACTATGACATAAGCACACGTTCCATTGACCTATTATTCGAATTTATCAAAACTGTGTGTCATGCACATTATACGTCGATTATTTACATTCATATAATCTTAACGGATCAAATTAATGTAGCTTTTAGATTATTTTCAACTCAAAGAATTTAAACGACTCTATTTGAAAAAATGAAACGAATTACCGTCTTATGATTTCCGTATTCATTTCAGGGATGTAGCCTACTTCAATTATAATGAGACTCTATACACACTTTCATGACATCTCAGAAGATATGCTACGAGCTACCTTATAAGGTAACCAAAAATGTTTCACTTAAATATATGGGAAAGTATTGTTAATAAGAGTTTTCAAATAAGTTACATCTTGATACCTGGATAAATATATTTTCCGGAGTAGATGATTTGAAAATTGATCAACATTGTTTCTGTGTACAATGTCGATCCAGAGCATCCTGTGTTATTTGAACAGTAAACTCAAGAGCCCGATTTGGGATTGAATGGAACTTCAGAGTCGAATTTGTGTTTTGGTCAACACAATCATCTGATTCATTTAGTTCCAGCCTTCTTATAGAAAATTCTGCTTCCTGAAAGTTTGGTCTGTGCGGTGCTCATTGGCCCTAAAATTCTTTTCTTTAATCACTCCACCCAAATTTTTATTGATGCTGCAAATGTCCGTAATATGCTGTTATTTTGAAAGAATTTTCCAACTAATACACGGTCTTTATGAAGCGTCAATTACTGCGAATAGTAAAGTTTTTGTGACATCGTTTTGAAACAGGATATGTACATGTATTATCTGAAAGTATTTGATCACCAATTAAAGAGATCCAATCTTATTATTGTTTGGAATATAAAAAAAAGAACTCATACAGGAATGCAGAAAATGCCAACCGGATTACCGATTATGAGTTTCTCCAGGGCTGCCATTCGATTTCGTCTGCATACGGAGAGATTAACGAATTCTGATATGACATATATGCATTTACTTACAGAGGGGTTGATATAAATTAAAATAATGTATCACTATTACGTATGAAACACCCATTCACTCTCCAACTGACCACATTACAGGAACTTTCCTATCTGTGAAAATCGTTCGCAATATTTGGGATATTTTCGGCAGAGCACGCCTCTCAAGATATTTTATTCATTTAGAATTCTTGCGTTTTATAAACTCTATTCTGATGAAATTTCAAAAGCTCATGGTAAATTAAATATTGTAGCACAAAAAATTCGGCTGTTTTAATTTCAGAGTTGTTAAAGAAATACTACTGTAGTGTCTACAACGTAATATATACTAATAAATTAATAATACTATGATGAGCTATTAATAAAAAATGCTACAAGTAATAATAACAAATAATTTTTTTCTTAAATTATCAAGTTACTAAATTAATAATATTAGAGTAAATTAATTCTATCTTTTTAAGAAGAAAATTTCTATTAAAATAAGATAAAATGCCTTGAAGTGAAATTCATTACATAGAATCTTCTACATTCTTCACATAGTCTTAGCTTAATACATATACAAACGGGACATATTATGCCATGCTAAATGTATCATTCAAATAAATTAATAGTCCCATTAACAGTCCCATTAAAATAAATTAACAGCTTTATCGTAAAATTAGTTAAAGTTTACATTAAAATTCTAAGCGAGTTATTAATGTTTTGAGTATTTGCATACATGATAATACTGGTATTTATACCAATGACTAAAGGAATTTTAAGGGAATAAAATTCTATCTCAAACTATGCTTTTACTTAATGTTCAAAATTATCAAAGAAATGATATTGAATAATCTATTATCATAGAAATACATAAATTTTGATTAAAAAATTTCAACAAAAGTATTTAGGATATCATTATAAAATGATTGGAGAACTGTTATTTAATTCTAAATAGATCATATTAACAAATATAAAATAGCTAGAATCAAACATTTCTTTGAAACTTGATTTTGTAATAAATTCTTATTTGTGATTAATTAACCGTAATTAATAATAATTTTCTAAAAGATAATTACACTATTCTTATAAGTAATCAATTAAATACAATAAACATGGAGAAAACAGACTTATTTAAGAATAAAAATTTAGTAAATGTAAAAAGGTTAGACTACTGTCGTTTGTTTAAATAATTTCGAACACAAATTCTATAGATTTAAATGACACTTGATTGTAATAACACTATCGAATCAATTTTCAGTGAATATTAATTGAACTTCGTGTTCTACCAAAATTGATATATTTTCGTCATGGGGATTAAATTATTTACTAACATCGCACTTGGAAGCAACACGATGGCTATTGGCAACGGATCTCGTAATTTTGATATTCGTCCAAGTGAGAGGATGAACATTTGATTAAATACCTGGATTCTCTGCAAGCATCTGCATTAGACCTACTGGAGGGTTAGTCCCTTCACAGATTTAATGTGCATCAGTTCCATTACCCAGTCTTTAACAACACCAGGGATAGAACCCACGACTCCACAGAAACAACCCCGGCTTCGAGCTCACGACCATGAACTCTCGCTTACTGCAAACACCCACAAAGACGGAGAAAATGAAATAGAGAGAGCATCAAAATCCTACTTTTATGGATCATACAAGCCATCAACGAAAAATGATTTAATTTTTCGACAATGTTTTTGTTTGCTTTCACATTTTGTCGCATTTATCAATTCAGTGTTTGGAGCTATATGTTCATCGCTATTAACTTTTTGTGTTACTCTGGATAATACAAGGAAAAAAAAGATTCTGAAAGTTCTTCATCGTAACTACTACATAAAATAGTAATCGTAGTAGTTTAATAGTAAAATCAAATTTTTTCGCAACGCTTATTTTTTTTTTATATCCGAGACGTATTTTTAAACAAGTATTACTTAAATACTTTTAGGATACGAATTTAAAGGATAAAAGAGAGAGTAATTCCTCTAAAATAAGCTTCTGTTAGTATTAATAAGTATCGTCCCCTCTTTCAGATGCATGGATTTTACAACACATAATCAGAGCATGTGTACATTTTAACTGGTTGATATATCTAAAAAACTAATTTTGTGAATTTAACTTAATATATAACAATTTTTTTGGCAAGTTTGAACAATTTAAAAAAAAGAACCATGCAATTTTTCCGAAACTAATTTATTTTAAAATTTCACAGTTAGCAGGTTAAAAACTGTTCATCATTCTGTAAAGTCAAAAATTGTAGTATTCTGAAAATATGCAAATTCTTGATCTGAATATTTGAGATTTTTATTTATATAAATTACAACCACTCTTTGGTTGTATTTAGTTGAACCATAGTAAAACTCCTAGTAATAAATACACCTAGTAAAAAAACTTTGGTAACATAGTTTTTAAAATTAAGCACGTATAAGATTTAATACTTTTGGAATAGTAAATATTTGAAACATCAATTATATTTGAGTAACTGACAAAATGATTGGAAACGATCATGTTTATCATTATTGTAATGAAAAGAGGAACGTTATTATAAAGAATAATAATTTGCAGAAAATAACAAAAACACGACACGAAAAATTATCTTTACTTTCTATATTTTATTAGATAATATGTGTATATTTCTGTACTCTTTATATCATTTAACAGATAACTCGTTATCTCTATATAACAGATACATGAATACTGTGAAATGTGTGAAAAAATCTTCAAAATATAATTTCGCTCTGTACTCTTTTGTTTATAAAGGAAAATTACATTTTAAAAAAAAGGAATATTTTTTATTAATAAGTCGCAAGATGTATAAGTAATCAAAAAAGTTTCCAGAACATTACAAATATAAAAATATTGAATAAACAAGAACTATTTTTAATTATAAAAGGAGATGATTAAGTCCTTTCAGTGTGGTAATAATTCTTTTTAAAGAAAAGCGATTTCTTTCATATCAGCTGGATTTTCAAATCAGTATATATTATGCAGATTCGTTTTAAAAAAGGTTGCTTTAAAAATTACATTTCACTGTCGGATAGTTTTAAGGATCGCTAAAAAATATTTAACAAAAAGACAAATTCCTTCGAACGTTCACGCCCAACTGACGATTCAAAAGAAAAAGAAAAGTAGAAAATATGAAGTCCGACAATTTTTTCCCAGATAACACCCCTTGTTAAAATTTAAGATGCTCATCGAAGCAGAAAACTGCACAGAAGAAAGTATTCTGTCAATTTTTTTTCATTTTTTTAGACTGTTATGGTTTCATGTGCCCTCTAGCATGATGGCGTCATTCATTACTTATTTTCTGTCCCTATCAGAAAGAAATTCAGCAATAATTCACGATCTGTGACGGTCCTGATTTTGCATCTAATACTTTTTCTGTCAACTGCGTCATGGTGAAATAAATCCAGGAAAAACGAAACTTCCATTTTGAGGATGCAAATAGATCCCACAATATTTGTCAATGAATGTTGTATGTGACCTAAGCATTGAAATCCGCGAAATTATTTTTTATGCAGTTATTTCCACTTTCTTTTTTTCCCTTACTTCTCTATTTTTCTATTTTTTTTAATTTTTCTTCTTATAGGTTACAAACCTGCCAACGATGTTTTGAAAATTGATATCAGCTTGATAAATGAGTGAATCAACTAACTTTATAAAAGTGAGTGCATTAAATGTATTTCATTATTTAAAAAATACTTTTCAAGAACAAATTAGCAACTAAATAATTGTTGGTAAAACCAAGAGTACAATTTGTTAAATGAAACGAATTAAGCATAAAAGTTATATATAAATTGAATGAAATAAAATAGAATTTATAAAAAATTGAAAAATATTAATTTTTTTACTAAAAAGAAACAATATAAAAGTGAAGATTCATCCTTCATTTATGTGTGAACATTCAGTGAAATTGGTTTATATATAAAATACAATGATAGGACACAAAACACTCTAGCAATATTCAAAAGTATAGTAGTAATCTAATTGAGTTAATCTTCTGAAATGAACCTTCTTCAAATCATAAAATTCAATTTAAATTCCATTTTTTTCTTTCTTTACAAACACTAACATGAAATCTTTATTGCTTTACACGACTGGAATTTTTTTTATTTCAGTACCTACTGATTTTTCCTTTACATCTGCATTCTTTAACATATATAATTGTTTTGTTTAATTCAAAAGATACGTGTTCTATTATTACAGCTTTTCTTTCATTTGGTTCGTATCTGAGTTATAAAAAAAGCGGTAACTATAAAATCTATGATCTTCTAATGTCTATACATATTTACTTTCAATTTCACTTATTGCTATAAATTAGAATTTGCTGATAAAAGAAAAATGAATTCTCCTTCCACTTTGTTTCTTTTTATTCAAAATTTATTTGTGAGTATTTTATCTTAGTAACATATAATCTCCGAAGCATGTCTTACAATGAAAAGAGACTTTTATTTACATAATTATCTTAATGTAATTGTTAAAATAACGGGGTACAGTGTAAAAATGTTGAATTATGAGAACCCCATCTCCCCAAAAAATAATAATGTAATTCAATTTATCTTACTTTGAACTTTTTTTTTTTTTAAAGAAGGGCTTATAATGGCTTTTAAAAGAGTTATTTATCAATATACAGTTATGAAAAGTACAAAGACGACATATTCATAGCAAAACATAAAAAATATATTATATGGAAATGTATGGAATTCAATTTGAGAAAAATGAACACATAGAATTATTTTTAATTTTATATCTGTATTTGAAATTTTAAAATAACTCGGCAGAAGAAAATGGAAAGAAATTTAAATATATGAAATACAAATCTTGCAAAACTTTCAATAATTAAGCATGTAAAAGAAAAAATAAATAAAGATATGAAATGATTACTTTTATTATTAAGAATATAATATTATTCGTTACAAGAAGAAAATAAGTAATAAATTAAATTTGAAATAACTTCTTAAAAATACGAGTTAATTGAATAAATGAATGCTGTTTTACAAAACTCATAGAATATTTGATTATTAAATACATCTTTTCTCCTTTTTTCATTTCATTTTTTTTTTGTTTCTTTTATGTTACTTGATACTTACATGTTCATAATGAAATTTTTGGTCACAAAGAAAAAAAATTCTGAATCTCCAAATTTATTCTTTTTATATTTTCGTGAATAAATCGGTAAAACTGTATAAGTTAGTCCTATATGTAATTATTTAATTTTCCTGCGAATAAACACAATTTTGAAAGATATGTATTTAAAAAACATTTTCAAAATGTTTCAGATAACACAGATGCATTATTAATGTATTTATTCTTCTGAAATTTAAGTAAATTCAGACGAGTAATAAGATTTATACAAAATGGTTTATTTATGTTCAAATGGAAAATAGGGCTCACCTAGTCGTCGATTTGCCGGAAAGTGAAATTTGCCGTAGTAATTGGTCAACCAGATCTTCTGATCTTAAATCTGTAGAGCATGTCTGGGATGGTATTGGATGAACTGAAAATCACCCTGTGATGTCACCTATAAAAATCATCCCAGTGATAAAAATGCTTCAATGCAGAAGGGAAATTGACTACCACAGGAACTCCTCAAATGCGTTTTATGCAGTATATCATCACGCTTTGCTATTTCTCTTGCTGAGAGATAGAACCATACCCATATTAGACACATTTTCTGTTTGATTTCCCAACTTGAAATTTGAACATCCCTGCATTATGAGCATTTCATCAACATTCTTTTAATTAGTCTATCAAAAATTCTATATATGTAGTAAATTCTCTTAATTTTACTCACAAGTATATATATGTATGATATGTAAATTTTTTTTACGAGAAACATCCAAACGTATTTAAATTATTTTGTAGTCATGATTGAGACAGCAGTCATCTTAAAACTCCAACTTATACCTTATTATTAATACAACGGCTAGCAGGGAAAGTAGGGCATTGAGATGCATCTTGTAGTGCCGAACACATATCCGATAATCTGCGCTTTTCGAAGCGTGCAGCAGTTGCGTGGTGATGCTCTTGAATCTAATGCTAATTTTTATATTGCAGAAGCCAGGCGGACTATCGCTAAGAGCGTAAGATTATTAAATTCCCTCACGTAATTAAACTTGTCATTCCAAAGAAAATGGAATGTCCCGTGTGGCCATACACATAGGTTAATTGAGACCGCGATGGTTGCCTGAAACAAACATAGTTTTTTGATTATTCCATTATTTATGGCTTCTACAATATTAGTTACATAATTGAAAGTGATAGAATAGATTTACACAGTAGCGCAAGTTGCTTGTTGGACTGTAACATAACAGAACAGAAATAAAATATCACAAATACAGGATAATAGTAACATTTTAAGTAGTTTATATAATAACACTAATAATTATCAAGATATGACAAATATTACCATGCAACATCCTTGGTTTATATTGGTACGAAAATTTAACCGTAAGATAAAAAAAGAAAATATATAAAACGTTAAAGTACCACAATTGAATACATACCTTATCATTCAATGAGTAACTTTACAACACAAAAAAAATATGATGCAACAAATGTACTTATGTATAACTACCCTTTGGCACCTAATGATCATTTGCAACGTCCAGTATGTAAACTTAAAAGTTTATATGAGTCTTCAAATAAAAGTCTTTATTTAAAGTCTCTGAAAAAGAAATTGTAGTGTTTCTTCTCCTAAATCATGTTTAATTCTGTTACCACGGAATCGTCATGCTCATATAAAAGTCTTATTTTTTTTATCTCTGTATTTATTATCTCTTTATTAAAATTTCTCCTTCCTAAAAATACGTTTTGTTTTATTTTGTTGCTTTATTCCAAACTCATGTTTCAACAAACTACTTTTGTTGATGCCAAGTGATAACAAATACGTTTTTTTCAATTTGTTTTCGTTATAAACTTAGAAGTATAACACTAATGCTATGAAAATCACAATTTACTATATTTTGAAATGAAAACATTGATTAAATATATAAAATGAAATATTATTTGCATATTTGTTTCAACTGCGAAATTCTCCATTATTTTGTAATTAGCTTATTTCTAGGAAATTTTAATTGCTCATTTATAATTTCATTAGAGTATAGTGAAGACTTTCTCACTGGGTGTGTTTAATCAGCTTAACATAATATTACAGGAAAGGCATTTTGTCAATTTAAGAAAAACTGCAATATGATTTTATTATAAATATTCTCCTCACCAAAAGACAAACGTTTATGGAAAGTTGATTAGAGCAACACAAAAATGAAAATTTAAAAGAAATCTTAATTTTGACTGCAAGAAATATCATGTGATATCTGACCTGTGAGCTGAAAATTATCTTTTGGAAAATAGTGTCTCAATATGTTAACAGGAACTATATCAGTGTGTTTATTTGAATATTGGTTTGCCTTATCTATTTCAAAAGTTACAGGTGACAATTGACGTAATATGGTGTAAGGAACTGTGACAGGTGGATATAATTTCCTGATATTAGGCTATATAAAATCTTCTAACCTTACTAAATAATGAACTTTAAACACATAATCAGAAATTTTTTTATCATATTTAATATTGCTTTTTCCATGTTAGGCTTGGGTTTTTTGGACTGCTAATTTTGTTGCTTCTGCAGATGGAGGATATGGAGATTTAATTACATTTCTTAAAGGTGAGCTTAGTGGAATTGATCCAACCCTTAAATAAACAGGTGGAAATTTTGTTACATCATGTAGTAAGCTATTGTGTTCTGCAGTAACATGTATTAATTTAGTTCAAGGAATTTTATTGGAGGTTGAATTTATTTTACATTTTAATTTTGATATCAAAGTCTGATTTGCTATTTTTTCCCATTTTCCATTACATTGAAGTCTATATGCTGTGGTTAATAATTGCTTAATATTATATTCCCGTAAAAATCTTCTGAACCCTGATGAGGTGAAAGTAGAATTCTTCTCATTTAGTATTTGCTGAGAGAATTGGAAGTTAAAAACTTGTTTCAAACAATTAGCATAAATTTCGGTGGTAGCTGCCTTGGAAGAGAATATTCACTCATAACGAGTCGCATGATGAATCGCAGCATGTAAATACTTCTTTTGAGAATTATAGTAGTTTAATATACCCACACAATTTCAACTGAAATTTATTTGAAAAGTTTAGTAACTTTTGTTAGAAATTCAAGAAGTCCATATTTTTTTTGATGAGATTTTTTGTTAATTTGACACGTTTAATAATGCTTTGCAAAATTCGATATATCTGTATCTTATATCCATTATATACTAAGTCTTATCTGCTATACTAAGTATCTTATATCCACTATACTAAGTATCTTATATCCACTATACTAAGTATCTTATATCCACTATACTAAGTATCTTATATCCACTATACTAAGTCTTATATTAACCCATTGATCCATGCTCTAATCTCTATGATCTCTGCACCATTTTGAGTGGACTCTCTAATTCGCGGAACTGAGTTGGACACAAACAACAAGTTGTCTTGCAAACTGCCCTCTCTCATGAAGTCTTCTGAATATAGTCACTCTTGAAACTCGGGTTCCTGTGTCTGTAAACAGCTCATGAAAGATCTGAGAAGCTGTAGTATCCCTGTTACTCCTCGCTGTAACAGATATAGGGCGATCTTCTCTGGCCATCGTGGCTCTTGGACGAGCTTGCTCAAGCGTTTT
Source organism: Nephila pilipes (assembly GCA_019974015.1). Classification (NCBI taxonomy): domain Eukaryota; kingdom Metazoa; phylum Arthropoda; class Arachnida; order Araneae; family Nephilidae; genus Nephila; species Nephila pilipes. The sequence continues at coordinate 31,809 of BMAW01030035.1, read as the reverse complement.
CAAGACGGATCCGATATTCTGAAGCTACTTTCATAAGTTGGACACGACTCTGGGTGTTAAATCGAATTCTTTGCAAATCTCGATTTCAGACTGGCCTGCTTCTAGCCTACCTACAATTCCCCCTCTCATTCTATCATCTAAATGTTAGTCGTTACTCCATTTTCCTGTTTGAATTTTAATTTAAGTGATTGCTGCAATGAAATATCAAGAAAATCGGCGAAATGCGCTAGCAAACGAAATGCTTATTTTAGCACGCGTGCTTATAAATCCTGTTTTTCGACTAGTTCCGCCTCTATACACATGTACGACGCACAGTATTTGCATCTTTGTTTCGAAACTGTATTTGTACCATTCGCTCAATTCTTTTTATGAAATTCTACAAAATATGAAATTCTCTTAATTTTGAGCACCAGTGTATTTTGCACTTGAAGGAGTTTCACACACTCTTAAGAAGGAGGGAAAAATTAGGTATTTGGACAATTGGGCAATTCAGTTTTCACTGGAACTTGTCGCTGGGTCACCTATGACTTTAAATTGTAGGTCACTGGGTATACATTTTTTTTTAATTTGATGGTCAGAAGTCGTGGAAACGCATTGCAGATTGGTCGCTTTCCTATTTTCTTTCCATCGAAGTTCAGTGTATGCAAACTTCCTCTCCTCCCTTCTTTCTTCAGTGTCGGAGCGAAAGGGTTCTTTCCCAAAGGGGACTGCCAGTGAGAATTTTTATTAATCCTATCATACTTTTGATAGGGATGGTTTTTATACGAGATACATCCAAACATATTAAAATTATTTTTCACACATGGTCAAGGTCGCAGGCCTTATAAAACTCCAATTTATTTCTTATTGATAATACGATGACTAGCAGGGAAAGGAAGGCATCGAGATGCATTTTATATTGATGAACACATATCCGATAATTTGCGCCTCTCGAAATGACCACATGTCAGGAGCGCGATAATGTACTTGAATACAGTGCTAATTTTTATATTGCAGAAGCCAGGTGGACTATCGCTCAGTGCGTAAGCGAAATTCCTATTTTAAAACCCTATGTCAACCCCTAAAACCGGTTGAAACCCTATGTCAGTATTCTCTCTAATAATAAACTAATTAATTAATAAAATCTTTAAAATTTTAACTCCCAAAAGTAACACACACACACACACGCACACACACACACACACACACACACACACACACACACACATATATATATATATATGTACACACATAACTATATATATTCTGTTTCTTGGATCCTTTTGCAAAATAAGAAAATTATTTTTCTTATCTTTAATGATGACAAGGATGTCAGTCAGTAAGATGCGAACATCCTTCACAAGCTAATGCATATTTGGCATTTGTCATACATGTTCCCCATTAAACTGTCTATCTTAGCTTGAAAGATATTATCTCAATCCAATCTCAAGGTAACTTTCAGTTTCTTCATTAATGTAGTAGGCGATTCCATTATAAATCCCTCTTACCAAGAGCATCTAAGGAACATTGAATGGGATTTAATGCGCATGCCATCATATCTAGAATATTAATATATTCACTCTGTATACTTTAAGTGTCGTGTGTGAACTTTCATTGGTGGTAATTACCGAACAGAAAATCTAGTACGACTGAAACCCGAAAAGCTGAATATGGCTCAGTAGAATTTCGGTGTAATATCGCTGTGATGTAGCAGTACTAGTGTAAATGAAGTGTTGCAGTTTTCTATCATTACGCATAGTTACTGCTCATGAAGCATAACACCTCAGCCATATAATAAACTTCACAAACATTCTGTAGTCGGTAATGGGTTCTCCTCTCTCTCTTTTTTCCTTTAGTTGTTATTCAGATTTACGCTTCAGGTAAATTGATACTCATAGAAGAACATGATTGAAACAAAGTTTATACTACCGAGGAGTATGTTCTTCACAACAACGTAATACTTCTCGATGAAATTGTTGTTGCAACTGAATACTCTGAACATCTTTCCAGATCTTGAACATCTTACAAGCCAGTTTAATTCAAACTTCAAGAAATCGTTCTAAGAGACTCATGAGTAAAGAGAACGGTTGTAAGCAATGAACTTCTCTGACACGGAGTAAGATGTCTCTTAACTTTTTCTGTTAGGTATGCAAATGCAACCTCTCGTGGATTGATGCTTCTTGTCCGACAACCAGAATGGTTTCCTCAAGAAGTTTCACCTTCAATGACCCTTTTTTACCTTGATAATTGGATTTGTCACATATTTCCTGCTGCGACAATTTGAGTAACATCCTAAATTATGATTTTCCGCAAGTATTTCACTGTTCGAAACTTTTATTGAAAAAAACATCTTGTGCACTGCCTTTTATGCAGTTCAAGTTTATTTTTCTTTAAGTTTATTTTTATAGTGTTAACATTTCTAATTAGAAGTACAACCAGTGTTTGTGTCATTTTAAAATTTGAAACTATTTATAAACTTTTGTTTAAATGCATTTCTTATTCATAGCTTTTGGTGAATGTTCAGATAATTCTACTTTTAATATTTCTTTAATATTCATATTAACGTGACGTAAATATGGCAACATAAGGATATAAAAATTATTCCATAGCTATAAAATTATTTCAGTGAACAAACATAAGATATATAAGATTTTAATATGAATGTGAAATATTTACCGTACCTATATATAAAGAGTATGCGATTAATTAAATCTTGTATAAGTTACCTGGAGAATTTTTAAATAATTATAATTTTTCCAATTTTTGTTTTCCTGACATTTATAAATGTATATTTGAAATGAAATCTTCAGCTTTCATAAAGATCAGATAAAATATCATTAATTAACACTGTTCTTAGTTTACTGCATTAAAATGATATGTAATATAGTTCTTGAGAATTTCTGATATTTTTCTTGTTTTATTCCTTCTTTTTTAATGTAACAAATCTCATTTCATAATATATTATAATGTTATATGAGGATTAATAATTTGTACGTAAATATATATCGAATTTATGTCTAAATAATTTCAAATATATTATGACACAGAGAAACTACAAAGAGTTTTGTATTTCTTTACCTAAGAGTTCAAAAGTAATTTTTTATATAATACCTTTCAGACATATTTTTTTTTTCTATATCTCAATACCAATTTACCGACGATAATCATTCTTTTTAAATTAATAAATGAGATAAATTAAAAATGATCGAAATAATAAGCCTCTGCAAGATATATGAAATGTGCAGTAAGAGAAAAATTGTTAGTTGCTTAGATGATTACTATGGTATATAACTACATCTTACCACCTACACGAATACACACGGAGAGATAACGTAATGAATAAAAGTTATCTCAGTTAAAATTCAAATTTTATGTACAAAGAAATAAAATAGGTTTCTGTATATTATTATTCGTATAAAAATTACTAACCAATTTTATTATAAAAATATTTAATTCATAATGTTGTAGAGTAAAAAAGATGTTTTCCCCTCAAAACTCTTTATAATTTAAAATAATTTTAAAGATTCATAATAAATTAGTGAATTTATTTTGTTTCTTGATTGATTGGTTTTATTAACATCGCACTAGAGTCAACACGAGTATTTTTGGCGACAGACCTCGTAATTTTGTTTCTTGTTTAAGTGATGAGGACGACTCCAGAGGTGGCACTGCCTATCCTGATTTCCACACAACGCCAACGGGAAGACTTTGAGCCCTGACAGATTTAATGTTATTTAGCCCCGGCTACACGATGGGTTTTAGGGGATCATGATTCGGTCTCAAACCTCGGCTAAAACCACCGTCCACGAGTCGGCGACCAGGGCCACTAGGCTACCATTGCCTTATTTTATTGAAATGAATAATTTTATATAATAGCAGTTTTAATTTTAACTTATTACTATAATAATTTCATGTATTTTATACTAATTTCATATTTCGTATTTTCAAAAACTTTATAAGCAAACATTACGTATCTGTTATGTATAGATATTGTCGTGCATTAATTTGTATCGATGTTGCGATGGTCATGCTTATAATTGAAGATGTTTACTGCGCTGCGTTGCGATTATTTAAAATTAGTGATACTGTTTTCTCAAAGGACCTCGTTTTATTTTCCATATCTTAAACTTAAGCGTGATTTTTATTGTATGTTTTAATGAAGGTTTATCTAGTTTTAAAATAATCTTGCTTTAAAGATATTTTTAATTAATTTACTTTGTAATGAAACTGTCTATCTTTTTTAACTTGTTACTTAAAATAAAAATACGCAGTTTTACGAATTATGTCTACATATAAATGAAAAATTTCAATTAAATGCTCCATGTTATTGATAAAAGTCCTGATTTTTGAATGAACTACTGACTTCGGAATACCTTGAACAGAGTAATTGAAATGATTGTACTACAACAGAAGGGGAATAAACCATTATTCAGATGAAATTTCATTGCAATACTTTTGAATACGTGCTTTTGGGAACACTTTACATTATTTCAATTTAAAATTAATCCTCAGTTTTTTTGAACATTAAATAAACATGAATATTCTCGTTTACGAAATCCCTACGGTTGCTATATTTTGATGACTGAATTCATTATTTATGAAGTTATACGTTTCGAAATGAAATTTTCTGCTTTGTATCTATAAAGGAATCCTGTGCGCAAAAACTAAATGAAATGTACTGTTATTTCAGTTATTGTAGCCCTGTGTGTCTCTTTTAATGCTATTGTAGCTATGATCGAAAACGATTCGGAAATTTTAAACCTTTTATCATTGCGCCAAAACGTAAATGCTCTAAAATAATCCGTATAGAGAAAATACATTTGTTTTTTTTTTAATGTAATTATACTCAAATTTATTTTTATACAGCTGGATTATATAGCAGAATATAAAACTTTCTTACAATAAAACGTACATTACTAAACAATAAGACATTTTTTGTAATGCATCTTAGTTATTTATGACGCAGCTAATAATAAAGTAATGGAATTTGCATTTTCTGTTCAGAAACCACAGGAATTTATTTTGTTTCAATAAACATTAAATATCTTAATAATGCACTAAATTCTGCGTATCAAATACATCTCATAAATAAATTTGAAAGACTGTCCGTTTGCCCTTTTACATATCCATATCGTTGATCGTATCACTATAAATCTTTTTAGGATGCTTTGCTGAGGCGTGGAAGCATATTTCCGATTTTCGTTTCTTTTCAAAATTAGCTTTGGTGATATTTTTATCTCTTCTCTTTTTTTTTTTACCATTTTCCCGTGTTTTTTACTACGAAAAAATGGTAAAACAGAACGGAAAATGTTTTTGGTTATTTTAGCACACTGTTTCCATACAAAAAATAGGGGCATTATATTAAAATTCTGAATACAATTTGATCTTTTAATAAATGAGCCAAATAGTTTTATTTCCAGAACAAATATAAAACAAATCTGAATGTTTTTATTGGTTTTTTTATAGAAATCTACACCTTTAAGCAAACTAAAAAAATTGAGGTTTTTCAATAGTTTATACGAATTAGGAATGACTCTCAATATAGGATTATATATATTTTTTAAATTACACACTCAGTTATCGAGGATTTAAAGCTTTCACCTTTCCTCCTCCTCTAAGGAAAATTATCCTTCTGCTACGCATATAATTCTGGTGCATATTATATCCCACTCGTAACCTCAAGGTCTATTTTGCATTCGATAACTTATCCATAATGCTTTTATTTTTAATTGCCCTGTGAAAAAATGGATACTCCATTTAGCACGTAATAGAAGGCAGAGAGCAAAACTTATTGATATACTTCAATACAAACACCAATATTATTCTTTTTTTTTCTACACTTTAATTTCGAGTAGTTTAATAATCAAATATTAACCAAAAGGCATACAAGATTAGATTATATTCTTGTATTCTGTTTTTGGTAATATAAAATCTCTAATTTGAATACGATAAAATAATAAATTTTTTCTTCAATTTAACTTCCCATACTATCTTATAATGTTGATAGTATTAAAATTAAAATAAGAAAGTGAAACATGTTAGCATCAATTTATACTGTTTATATGCATAAATATGCAAATTAATATAACCGAATATAATCTAAAATGATTGTATTCTGTAATCGCTTTTTACCCTAAGCTTTCTTTGTAGATAATGTATTTGTTATAAACATATATCAATTTTACAATATTGTTCCATAAGATATTTTCATCAATGATCAAATCCCCAATAACATTATAAAACCACATGTTGATTATAACTTTCATATTTTCATTTTTATAAGCCTTTCTGCAAAGAAAGGAAGATAGAGGGGAAGACAGAGATAATGTAAAATCAGAAATATTATAAGTTAACAGTTTTAACTTGTATAATACGCATTTTAATGATTTCTCAAAAGCGTATAAGCCATATACTTATCAGTAAATTCATTCAGAATACTTTTATTTAATATTTAATAAATGTAATAATGAATATACTTTGATTTCTTTATTTGTATGAAAGGAGCTAAGAACTGGTTTACATAAATGGGTTGCATATTTTTTTTGAAGATTTGACTGTTAGAATGATAAAATGAAACGAATTATTTGTTTCAAAATAATTTCTGTATATCATTAAATACAAAAAGAATTGGCAAACATGCAGGGAAAAATTAGTTAAGCTTCTAAATTTTTTTATAGTCATTTACTCTTAATATTCTTCCATACTTTAAATTTTTTAAATTAATTGAAAATTCCAATTACTGCGTGATATTTGTAAAACGTCACATCGCGTTTTCGAAGATATTGAAATTGGCTCAATATTAGTTATTTGAAAATCTTTGATTATACATTATAGTTGGCAAGAACAAATATTTCAAACATTATATTGTTTACATGTTTATTTTTGGCAGACTCTTAATTATAGTGTATATCAAATATTTGGTCTAAAATGCTCTAAGTTTTATCTTATAAAAATACCATGGTCATAATTGTTTTAACTGGTCAAGTGAAAAGTTCCCGGCCTGACACATAGATGGCGCTACTAGAATTAAATCCATATGTTTTTTAGTTAGCCCTAACCCTCAAAAGATGCGTGTATAAATTAGACAGCTGTCGGATCATTTGTTTGTGAATTATAGCAGTTTGAGTGAAGCAACTTTTTTTATTGTGAAAAAAATGGATAAAAAGGAATTTCAAGTGTTGATAAAATATTGTTTTTTGAAGGGAAAATATACAGTTGAAGCAAAAACTTGGCTTGATGCCGAGTTTCCGGATACTGCTCCAGGAAAATCAACCATCAAGAATTGGTATGCTAAGTTTAGACGTGGTGAAATGAGCACCGAAGACGGTGAACGCAGTGGACGCCCAAAAGAGGTTGTTACCGACGAAAACATTAAAAAAAATCCACAAAATGATTTTGAATGACCGTAAACTGAAATTGAATGAAATAGCAGACACTCTAGTGATATCAACTGAACGTGTACATCATATCATTCACGAATATTTGCGTATGAGAAAGCTCTGTGCAAAGTGGGTGCCGCGCGAGCTCACTTTTGACCAAAAACAACGACGAGTTGATGATTCGGAGCAGTGTTTGAAGATGATCAAGCGTAATAAACCCGAGTTTTTGCGTCGATATGTGACAATGGATGAAACATGGCTCCATCATTTCACTCCGAAGTGCAATCGACAGTCATCCGAGTGGACTGCACACGATGAACCCGCTCCAAAGCGTGGGAAAACGCAACAGTCGGCTGGCAAGGTTATGGAGTCTGTATTTTGGGATGCGCAAGGTATAATTTTCATTGACTACCTTGAAAAAGGAGGGATCATCAACAGCAATTATTACATAGCGTTATTGGACCGTTTGAAGGATGAAATCGCCGAAAAACGGCCGCATTTGAAGAAAAAAAAAGTTCTGTTTCACCAAGACAATGCACCGTGTCACAAGTCAGGGAAAACGATGGCAAAAATCCATGAATTGGGCTTCGAATTGCTTCCTCATCCACCGTATTCTCCAGATCTGGCCCCCAGCGACTATTTCCTATTCTCATATCTCAAAAAAATGCTCGCTGGGAAGAAATTTTCGTCGAATGAAGAGGTGCTGGCCAAAACTGAGGCCTATTTTGAAGCAAAGGACAAATCGTACTTCAAAAATGGTATCGGAAAGTTGGAGGGTCGCTATAATCAGTGTATCACCCTTGAAGGGAATTATGTTGAATAAGAAAAACTAATTTTGCCAAAAAAATGTGTGTTACTATGGTACGCCGGGGACTTTTCAATCCACCTGTTAGGTACGATATTTACTTAATTTTCAATTCAGAACATGGATTTTCACTTGAAAATGCGTTACAAAAAATATCCTATCACTATCAATATCCTATCACTTTATTATACGACAATGCTAGCTTGATTAATGCTACTTGATTTATTGGTTCATATTTTCATTAACTGAACCAATAATATTTCATGATCATTAATTTGTGTTGTTGCAGTTTTGAGATCATATTACCCATCGATGAATTTATTGCTCAATAGAGATTAATTAAAAAATGTGTTCACTTGTAAGGAGGTGATTATTCTTTTCAAGTCGAGTGTATAAGGTGCTAACTCTTATAAAAGAGGGGAGAAAACCGTAAAATTACAAACCTTTAAGTTTATTGCAAATTCGAATGTTATTTATTAGCATTTATAGGGAATAAGTTAATTATCCTTGATAAATTATTCAATTCACTTAAAAATTCACAAAGTTGAAGTATTAAAAATACCATAAAATGTTTTTAACAATACATAAAATACAATATTGCTGCTGAATTAGCCTAAACCATCAGAATAAAAAATTTGATTTTCTTGACCTTGTTATTATTTTATTTCAAAAATAAATTATTTCAATTCAATTTTTATCTTGAAAAGTATTATAATTACCAATCTTCTCCGAAAACTTAAGTTTATATTTTCCTTCAAAATATGATAATGTAGTCAGTCATTAACTAAAAAGATCGGACTTCCTTCAAACTTGTTATAGCAACCTGTGTCAATAGTTAATGACGTCAGTATCCTATCTCTTTTATCATTTGACAACAAAGGATTAATCGATGTGTTTCCTGTTTAGAAATAATCACATAATGTCCATATTCTGATGCAGAGTTCCGATAACCGTGCATCTTTTGCGATCAATTAATGGAAAAGCTGCAGTTTTGTGATTGCTTTATCCACAAGTAAATCGATTGTTTCACGCTGAAAAATAATTTATGAATATTCTGTAAGAGTGGGTAGATAATTAAAATATAGATATACTCGTGTTCATTATTCTTGCTAATAGCTTTTGCACAGCTCGAATTTTAAAATGTTTAAATAAATAACCTGATTATGATACCATAAGTATTGAAGTTGAACAAATTTCAATGACGAATTCAGTTTACTTTGACTTATGATTTTATTAAATATTTTTATTTTCAGTAATTCATAATATAAAGTATAAATTGCATGTTATTGGTACAGTGCATATAATATTAATTAATTACTGTTGCTTGATGTAATTATATATATTAACCTACAAAGAAAGAAATTCAGCTATCTCTGTGACTAAATTTGCAGAGCTTTGGACTGCAGTTCTATTTGTCCAGATTTCAAATCTCCACCGAAATATTTTCATTCAAAAATTGGATTTTTAGTTTAAAATATTATTTATTGATTGTCTAACGTCTGTATGAATTTGGAAATTTTCTTTAATATTCAAATAGGGTGCTTTTCGAATATTCTGTGTATATAATGGTTGAATCCATTAATTGTGGTCAAGTTTTCAATTCTCTGATGTTTCTCTGTTCCAGTAATAAATCTATTTGTTTAAAGTAACTGTGTCGCTTTTCGCCTCTTCGTGACATTTGGTGGAGACTTGGAGTAGAAATCCTGCAACCGTAGATAATAGTGAAAATCTCCATCAGAAATCTTCGTTTAAGAGGACTATGTCCCAAATTTGGACTTTATACGCCTAGACGAAGGAAGGGAACAAAAATGTCAAATGAAACAAAACCCACTTTAGCGATAATTACTTACCAACACCCAAAAAGTCCATCGACCTTCCGAGGAGGAACTGGAGAGGACACGCTGAAATGTCTTAAGGAGTACGATCGAATGAAAAAATTCAACAAATGGGATGACGTCATGTGTTTAGCGAATGTTTATTTTTTTCCTTGTAGGTACTGCTTGGTAGTGGTACACAAACAATAAAGGCACTCTAATTCCTTGGGAAGCTTTTAAGAATGCATTGATTGAATTTTTCAGCGATCCAACTAAAAGGTGGAGGAACAACTGAAGTACAGAGCACAACGCTCAGTTGACATTACACAATCCTGTACAAAAAGTGTTTTAGGACTTTGCCAAGAAGTTAATTTTTCAATGTTCGACGATGAAAAATCTCACTCCTAATGAAAGGTATTGCAGAGAACGTGTATCAGACCATCACCAAAGAAATTTCCACTGTAGTAGATTTTATTAAATGGTGCAACTACATTGGATATGAAACAAGAGATGATTGGACGGTGATAGTTTGAGAGACTCCCAAACTTCGTTGTACTGCAGAAAGGACTACAAACTTAAGTCCTATTTTTCTAATTAAAGTAACAATATCAAGAAGTGTCCAAAGAGACATAAATGTAGTTGTAGAAGGCAATAAAATTTTGCTTATTGGGAGAAATATTGATGTATTATCCATGGTATCCTTTTACCATAATGAACAAAGTGAGATCTGGATTGCTAACCTGGCAATCTAGAAGCCCCATCATTCCTAAATGAATGTACATAAGCGAAGTCGAGTGCCTAGATGAGGGTCATTTATGCGAGATTACTAAAACGTCAGAGGGCCTGAATACACAATATGAGGTATTGAAGTCCCTAGCGGATATAGATTATTCTCTGTTGATATCTCCTGAGTCAAGTGAAAACGATAAGCCAAGGTAGTCGAACTAATCCAAAATTTTTGTGAAATGTTCACCAATCTGACAAGTCAACAGCTGCACGTACAAATGTGAAACATAAGTCTAATATTAGTGGCCACGCTCTAATCATATAAAGAGTCTACCGAGTTTCTTTGACCGAAATACGTATCATCAAGGAAGAAATTCAACAACTGCTTGATTAAAGTTACATTGAGCCATCCGAAATGCCTTGGTCGTCACCGGTTGTGCTCGTAAGAAGAAAAAGCAAACGAATGGAATTTGCATTTTACGTGGATTATCTCAAGCTCAATAACACCATGAAGAAGGATTTCTATCCTCTACCTCATATTAATGATGCATTAGACCAGGGGCCGCAATCATTTTGATCATTGACCCCCAAAATTTTTAAAATACTGTTATCGACAACTCTCTATAAAAATGATAAAAAGAAAAAAAACTGACTTTTTTCTTTTTTATATTACATCATTTAAGAAACAGTTAAGTTTTTTTTATCTACTTTTGATTTTGACAAAATCAAATTTGCTTGATGAAGATGAAGGATGCGCTTGATGACTCTTGAATAGATTAAGAATATTTGGTTCAAAATTTGTTTATTTCAGTCTTACTTCACCTCGGAGTTCTACATTCCATTTTTAAAATAGACTCATTGTTAAAATTGACTTAACACGACTGAAGCCAGATTCAACCGTACATGAGCTTAGGAATGCAATTAAAAAGGTAAATGCCATATTACAAATTTTGGATATTTTTGCAAATATTTATATTCGTACAAAATTTACTGCTAGTTATATAATTAAAAAGCATCTTTGTTTCAAGGTCAACTACCAACTCAATGACTTCATCTTGTAAATGACTGTCGTTATTTTCAACTCAAGCAGAAAGTGGAGCGATAGTCCATTTAAGGATATCTATATTTTTAATATCTTCAAAGCATTATTTAAAATCATCGTTTAATTTTTAAGAGATGATTTGTATGTATTTTCAATTCTACGTCGGTTGTATTCAACTGCCATAAATTGCAAAATCATTGAAATTCTTTACTATACAATTAAAACTTAAACAAGTTTAATTTAACTTGAAACCTTAAAGTAATTGTTCGTGCTTGAATTAATGCTAGAATTACCGTATTTTTGGTATACGTAGAACTACCAAGGTGGGTCAAGCCTGATCCATGGACTTCAGTCATGTTATTCGTGATTTTTATGATAATACAAACAGAAAACAAAGTGTTTCATCATTAAAATATATTACATTATTAATACAATATATATATATATATATATTATATTATTAATACATTATATATATTATATAATTAATACAATATATATATTATACATATTAATATAATAATTTTAATTAAATATTTATAAAATTTAGCTTCTGGAATATTATATAACACATCGATCAATAACTCCCGAGACTAACCCAGAGATGGCGCTCGTAGTAAACCAGTAACCAGGTCTTTCTAGAGTACTAACCTTTGCTTGAAACGTGTCAAAATTTTAAGTCGATCGGACCAGGAAAAAGGTTTTTTGAAGTGAAGTGAAAAAGGTTTTTTCCAAGTGGGTGCCGCGATTGCTTTCGATGGAACAAAAACAGCAACGAGTCGATGATTCAGAAATCTGTTTATCGCTATTTACTCGCAACAAAAAAGATTTCTTGCGAAAAAAAAAAAAAAAAAAAAAAAAAAAAAAATTTGAAAAAAAAAAAAAAAAAGATTTGGAAAAGCGTTGGAACGATTGTATCACCCTAAAAGGTGATTAACAAAAGGTGTTATGTTGATGAATAAAAAAAAAATTTTGCAAAAAAAATGTTGTTTTCAATGTTAGACTCGGGAGTTATTGATCGATGTGTTAATATGGAATTTAGTTAATTATAAATTATCATCAAAGAAAATTTATATTTCAAATTTCAAAATAGAACTATAAGATATTGGTAGAACTTTAAGATTTGATTTCTTAAAAATATCTTTTGAATAACATATATTTCAATTAATTTAAATCTCATAATGTTAATTATGAGATTGTGATTTAATATCTTTTGATGCAACAGATTAATAAGATATTAAATCACAATAAAAACTTAATATTCACGACATTTTACTTATATTATACTATTTTCTTCTGGAAACATTTCACACCGAATGCTAAGGCCTCTGTTTCTTTTTAAGCTGTACATAATACACTGACAAGTTTTGAACATTTTTCCCACATAGCATTAGTTTTATTGTTTTTGAATTGCTTTATCTGGCAACGTTTTCGTTTGTTTGAAACTTCTGGGGTTAGTACATGGATGGATAACTTCTGGTTCTTCTGCAATAAATTTTTCCCTTAGCTCCTCTACTAATTCTAGTATATAGTCGCTTCTGCTCAGATTAGAGCCTGTTGTCTCTTTAAAAACTATCCGTGCATTAATCACCGCTAAATCTAAAATATTGAGAAATAAAACTTGCATAGGCCAATGCCTTGATGCGGATTTCAAGGAATATTTTATTGCCATCTGATCAACAATATCGATATCAAATTATGTGAAATTGTAGAAATGTAATATTTCAGGAGTTGTCTCCTCCTTTTGCGTGACTTCTAATGAAGAATGCAATGAACTAAGAAGAAGTACATTTTTTTGTGTTTTTTACATTGATGAGAATTAAGACTTATGTGTCATAAAGTCTGTTGAATATAATTTTTTCTTCGTTTATTCAAGAATTTGAAACTTCTCTTTTTGCTCTATTGATTGTTCCGACATAGCTAAAACCATTTTCTTCTAAGCTTTCTACAACTTTTAGAGATGTAAAAAAAACTGATACTTGTCGTTGATCGTTCTGTTTTAAGGTAAGGCTGTACTAACCTAAGAGTAGCATTTTCACCAACACTTAAAACATTTGATTTGAAATAATCTTTTCCTAAGCATGGAAATGCGTCAATTATGTTCTTTGCGTTCACATTTGCAACTAACTAAAATTTGATGCCTAATTAGCCTTGTTTTTTGGCATATATTGCCAAAATCTGCAGCTTGTCATAGACGGAAAGTGTTGCTCATTTATAGTAATTTTTTTCCCTCGTTTGTAAGATACAAGGCAATTTTCAATGAATATATTTCGAACATCTGATATTAGTACAAATTTATCATTTTTCAATATATTTGAACTTGAAATTTTTAGTCAAAACTCATACATCGCAGGATTTCTAAAAATTTGTTTCGACTCATTGTTGAGTTGCAACAGATGATTTTTAGAAGAGTCGAGTTATATTTCTTTCTAATATTCAAAACCTTATCATTTATTAAAAGTTTCCATTAAGTTATAGGACTACTATTAGCAACAATTATTTGGAATAACTATGATGAAAGTTCTGGATTCTCTCTTGAATATTTTATATAGTTCATGGATCAGAAGAAATTGAACACTGCTGATGTATTTCCTACATAGTTCCATCTTTCGCTTCATTCAAATCACTTTGAAGGAGTGATTGCTCTCCTTTAGGTTTCATTATTTTCCGAACACTTTTACAATTCGTTGTTGTTTTATGAATTCCTGAACTGCATTTACTTTGAATATTTTCATTCAGATCGTTGTTACTGGAACTGAGACGATGAAATTACATGAGCATTTTCCACAATATTTCTTTCATCATTTGCAATAAAATTTTCATCGTCATCAGATGTATTTTCTCGTTATAGGAATCATTTTCTAAAAGTTAAATTAGCAATTTCAAAGTTTCGTCTTTCATGAGACCTCTTCTGCCGGATGCGATCACTAAATTTGTGCAAATTTGGAATGCCACTAATTTATTTTCCTCCCTCTCGCATTACAACGAGGAAAATATTATTTTTACTTAGTTTGTAGTATATAACACAGGTAAGAACATTATGCAATTTTTCAAATTATAGATACAATAACTTCCAATCACAAAAGCTCACACATCTACCAAACAGGTGCACAATATATGTGCGGACACACCTCCTTCCCATTTTTACTCTTTTGCAAAATCCGATGCAATACGTATCCTTATGCAATTATTTTGCAACTGAAAAATATAGAGTTTAAATCATGGTTGAAATAAAACAAGTATTTTTTTCGAGTCAGCTATGGTAGTTCTAAGTACACGGGCATATAAGTAAAAAAGTATTCTATGGAATTTAATTGAATTCGTTATCAGAAATTAGACTAAATATTTAGGAAAAGTAAAAAAAAAAAAAAAAAAATCGAAAGCTTAATTTCGAAATGTAATTAGAAAACGAGCAAAAACTCACGTCTTGGGTCAAATGATAATCCACATCGGGAATTCTAGTGTTAATGTAATATCTTTTTCTTGGTGACGTGTTAGAATATCGTTGAACTTCGCAAATACTTCTGTCAAATAAGAAATACTGTTTCCATTTTTTTGCAATTCCTCACTTAAGGCTGGATTAATTTTAGTATGAAACTCTATAACCGCTTAAACAATTCAACAAGCTTTTGTAAACATGCACTTCTTGACAACTATCGTATTTTAGTGTGTAATATTAATTGTTTGAAAGTTCATTATTGTCCTCACGAAGATTATCAAACAGTAGGGAGAGGACCTTTAAACGTCAAAATTTTTGATTTTTTGAAAACATATATGTTAGAGCCTTATCTGTTCTGAACATTTTGGTATCAAAATTATAACGACACTTCAAAAACTTCCAGAGTTATCGAGAAAAAACTAAACTTTGATTTCAATTATGTTATTTTTCAACTTTAACTTTATTTTTCTCAGAACAAAAATGTTGAACTTGCGAGCAGGATTTCTCAGAATTTATTCAAGATATCAGTGTGAAATTTTATGTACATGTTCAAAAAAGGTTTCTTTAGGACTTATAGATCAAATTTTATACAAAGTATTAACAGTAAATCTTTTATATGAATTTTAATTGGATTTTTCCTTAAAATTTCATATTTTGTTTAATAATTGTGTCAAAAAATTTATTCTTTAAATTTCTCATAAAATATGTATAACTTTAAAATTGAACTTCTTTAACATCACTTTTGTAAAATTTAATCAATAATATATTTCAGAATTCTTCGCGCAGTAAAATATAGATTTTCTGAATTTTGAAAAAAATGTCCAATTTACTTTTCATTATAATTCTTTAAAAATTTCTTTCAATCTTAAGAAAATATGAGAAAGAATGTAAATAAATATGAATATTATTTGGTAAAAGTTTTAATAGTCTGATTCGTTTCATTGGTAAAGTACATTGTTTGGAAAAATGATATTTTTTTTCAATACATGGAAAAGCGTAAAGAGTCCTGAGACCCCTTAAAATGTTGTGCTCTAATTTGGGCAATCTTGTAACAAAACGGAGCAAGAATCATATTTCACAAGTCTGAGAATGAGGAACCATCACGAAACACGCATACTTTAAACGGTAAAAAAGATAAATATTTATTTAGAAAAATAAGCAGGAAAGAGAAATTAAATAAGCTATAATCTATTATAAAAACTTTATTCATTATATTGTAATTACAAATGACAATCCAAACAAAAATTGTATATACTACGTCGCTGTCAATAAATTTGCGAATGAATAGCATTGGTATTCATTTATCGACACATAATCGACTCCCTAGATCGGATTGAAGCTTTATTATACTACATCGACTTACTATTCTTCGGCTACTTTGCCGACCTCTGCATTAGACTGTCTGGATTGAATCAGACTACTTTTCTTCTATGGAACTTCGCTTTGGTTACTTTCAAATAGAGATAGACATAAAAATTTAGAAATGTTATAAATTGCTCCAGAAAGCTTATATGAATTTAAAATCATTCCGTTTGACTCTGTAATGCACTGGAAACTTTCGAAAGAATGATGGACAACTTGCTGTGCCATTTCAAATGGACTATGTGTCGCTGTTATGCAGATGATAATATAGTGTTCTCGGAAACCTTTGAAGACTATCTTAACTGATTAAGAATTCTTCTGAAATTAATTCTTGAAAATAATTATTCAAGAAGCTACCCGTGTACAAAACCAAAAGAAGTGTCTTTTTGTGGCCCCAGAAGTAAAAATAGAAGGCCATCTTGTATCTAGTAATGGTGTCCGATCACATCCCAACAAAGTGAAAGTCGTAAGCAAGTTTCCTACTCCAAAATATGTTGAATAATATACAAAGCTTTCTTGGACTCTACTTTTGTTTCTGAAGGTTAATTAAAGTTACTAATTATCTTTCTGAAACCTTGAAGTTGCTGTTAGAAGACGAAATTTCATTGAGCTTCTAAACAGATAGAAGCTTTAAAAACCTGAAGAAAGCGCTTACTTCTGAAACAGTATTGGGAAAGTACGACGAAAACTCCTTAACAGAGATTTATACAGATGCCAGTGGGTATGGTATGGGAGAAGTCCTGGTACAAATTCAGAATGAAATTAAAAAAAGTTATAGCAGAAGCAGCTAAGAATTTGACAAAAACCGAAAATAATTATTATAGTATGGAACGGAATTCGTCGGCGTTGTATGGGATACTCGTATCAACAAATTTCGTCTGTACCTATTCGGAAAACATTGTTTCAATAGATCACTATTCACTGTGCTGACTCATGAGTTTTTTGGATTCATCTGTATGACTTGCAAGATGGGCATTTCGACTTCATAAACATGAGTTTTTAATAAAATACAAAACAGAAAAGAAGCATAAAGATGCCGACGTTCTATCGAGAAATCCAGTGAAAATAAACCAGAGATACTGGAGAAGTTTCTTTCTGTTTGTACAAGTATGAACCTTAGTACTGAAATGAAGAAAATCTGAGCTTCTCAGAATTAAACCTGTCCAAAATCTGCCCATCCACAGGTAAGAAAGAACTCGAAATAACTGATGTAGTTCTATGCAGAAAAAATTATGATCCGTCTGGAAAGAAGTGGTTGCCACTCATTTCCAAATATCTACTAGCAGACATACTGAGACAACTTTAGGAAGCTTGACTGCAGTACATCTTGGTTTTGGAAAAAATTATAGCAGATTAAGGCAAAATATTTTATTGGGAGGGGATGTACTGAATTGTCTTTTGTTATATCTTGTATTGTCGGGAATGCCAAAGATAAAAAAAATGTGTTCCTCAACAACCACCGGAACGCTTGGTTTCATTTTTCCAGTTATAACCCCTTTTTATAGCATTGGAATCGATTTTCTTGGGGGATTTCTAAGATATGGGAGTGACAACAAATGGATCATAGCTTGCATGGATTACATGACCCATTATGCGGTAATTAAAACCTTACCAACTGCTGAAACCAAAGAAGTAGCAAAATTCCTGCTAGAAGAAATTCTTCTAAGACATAGAGCTCCTCGAGGGATTATCTCAAATAGTGAAACAGTATTACAATCTAGACATACTTCAACTATCGCCGAATTATATAATATCGATCATCGTATGACGATGGTCGCTAAACTAGAGGCGACACGACTTACATATTTCTATTTACTTTATGGACGCTTTGAATTGTTGTGAAATTTCCCATGATAAATGAAAAAGGCTACTAATGAAGCTTATAAATTGTTGAAATAGAGTGTGATAATGAATGTTTCTCGCGTTCAAGTGTTTGTGAGTGTTTTAAAAGTTTTCAAGTTGGCCAAGAAGACGTTGAAGATGATTCTAGGGCGGATCGACTTTCCTCTTCTGAAACGGCAGACAATATCGAAAAAAATCAATACTCTGGTTCGGCCTGACCACCTTTAAATAGTAGAGTGATTTCTGAAACTGTAGGAATTTACAAAGGATTCGTAAGACAAATTTTTCACCTAGACCCTGCGCCGGCTTATTTCATAGTGTCTGTGGAAAGGTTTCTAGCTAAGTACAACTTCCCAGTATTAGAACATCCGCCAGTCCGTTTATTTTTCAGATCTTGAGCCGTGAGTTTTCTATCTGTATTCTAACGTCAAATTTGCATTAAAAGGAACAATATTGAATGCTTTGAAGCTGTGAAATAGAAAAAGCACGTGTTCTGTAAGAGTAGACAGTAAAAGTCTTCTAGCACTATTTCAAACAAGGAAGATTCGCATGGAGCGAATAGTGGAGCGGTGTATATTAAAAGTGTTAAGTAAATATGTATGACATCAAATTAAAATGTTTTACAACATCGGTCACGTTATTTAACATAATAGCCTCACCTTATATATATATATATATATATATATATATATATATATATATATATGGAAATGCAAATTCACATAAATCATTTTGAAAATAATTTAATACTGAATTCATTACAAAAAAAACAAAATTTATATATGCGCTACACAAAAAAGTTATACAAAAGTTATAAAGTACTTTAATCTAAAAAACGAAAAAGGTTAGGAAGTGGTTTATAATATTTAACTTTCCTGGCCAATCACTGCTCTTTTTCTGGGAACCAATCAAATGTTCGTAACTGCCAGAAAACCTAACATCATATTTACAGTTAGAACAAGTCATTATTATGCTTTGTTCTGTAGAAGGGGGGGAAAGACCGTTTCTTATGTAATCAGATTACAAGTAGGATTTTTTGCAAAAATTTTTAATATTTAGTCAAGAAGCAATTAAATCAAATAAAAGAGTTGTTTGAACACCTAGAAAAAGATGTAAGATTGTAGTGTTTCGAGAAAGTGGTGTTTCCTATGCTGAAATTGCTAGACATGTCTGTAATTTAGTGGCTACATCCGAAATAAGAAAGTTTTGTTCACGATATCAGGAGAGAAATTTAATAATAAAAAAAAAAAAAAA
>BMAW01030035.1:0-12067 GCA_019974015.1 Nephila pilipes | reverse complement strand
ATATATATATATATATATATATATATATATATATATAAATATATATATATATATATATATATATATATATATATATATATATATATAAATATATATATATATATATATATATATATATATATATATATATATATATATAAATATATATATATATATATATATATATATATATATATATATATATATATATATACATAAAGAGATAGAGATAGAGAGATAGATAGATATATAGATAGATAACATATATATATAATGTAAAATTATAAATCGGAAAAGTAGAACACAAAAGCAAAAAAATTAAGAAATCAGAAATTTTTCAAAATTTTTGAAAACACAAAATTGGAGATTAATATTTTGAATGTAGTAAGAGATTTTAGACTGTTTATTTGAATTCTTCGATATTTATAGACATAACTAACTCATCACTAAAATATATTATTAAGAATTGGTATAATATCTAAAATAAAAATAGAAAAAATTCTGAAAATTTAATTTCGAGAGAAATGAAAAGAAAAGCATACCAAAAAAAAAAAAAAAAAATCTGAAGTGTCTTTATACTGATACGAACTTTTCATCAATCTTTTTCACCAATACAGTTAGAAATTAGCTGCCACTTGTCTGGCATGTTATAAATTTTTATCAATCCTAATTCATTTGAATTTGATTCGCAATTTATTTTCATATGACAAATTGTAAATTTTAGTATATTTCAATATGCAAGTAATATGCATAATAGTAATGAATTATGTGAATTTTCACAAACACAATGAAGAACTAATATATTATCAAATATGCATAATTTGAAATGTCATTTTTAATTTTATTTGAAATGTTTTCACATATTTTATTACTTATATTATTCTAGATATGTTATATAAATATTCGTATTTGTCCCTTTAGCAATAATAATCAGTTGTGTAAATGTAGTATCATCATTTCCCAAATATTTTAATTAAAAATGTCAACTTTTCCAGAAAGGTTTTCTTCGTGAATAAACTATTAGTCAACAAACCTCACAAAGGAATTTCATAACTCCTTTTCACGCACGTTATTTACGATCCGAAGAACCACGACTCTTTAAATACGCCTTTTCGGATACGAAATATTAAGAAACTACAGTTTCATCTTCCTTCCAAAGTATTTGTATCTCGAAGGGTATAAAATTCCACAACAAAGCAGGTGACATTTTTAACCATTTTGAAATGCTGCAAAATACTAATAGTTTCTTCTATTAAAAATTCTTTTAATATGAAACGAGAGAAATTTGTTTGTGAAAGAATTTCTGGAATAAAATCAGAGGAACTAGTAGTTCTTTTAAGAATAGCAGGAGCAGATTTTCTCTTTTTTATTCGTTAGTAATTGTAATTAAAGTCTTCGGAATTGCATTTCAGTGGAGAGGGAGTCTACTTCTTTTTCTTATGTCTTTCATTCAATTATTTTAAGCCAAACCGATTACGTTAGTCAATGAAATCCTTGCTGAAGGATTAGGAATCACAACAGTGTTCAAGAGAAAGTTTTTAAGAATGTCTAGAATAGGGAACAGCTTTAAAATTAGAAGTGATTAAGTTGAGTTCATTTCCGGCTTTGAAAAAATAATGTTGAATTGAAAATTACTGACTTTTATTGATGTTAAATTACCTAACAAAGTATATCTATCAATCTGGTTGAACAACTCGAATTACGAATGATGATTTAATATTATGGTGAATATGCATTTTTTTTATAAATTTAATCAGTAGTCTTATATGTATATATTTCTCAAAAATTCAAGTTACCATATCTTTACCTTTTTTTCTAAATTTCTCGAATGTGTTTCTTTTGTATTTTTTTTAAATAATCTTTAGATTTGTAAGTCATTGAGAAGATCCGGCCCTGTGTTACGAGAGATTGGCACTATTCTAACTACCCAATACTATTGATTAATTTTGTCACAGAGTGAAAGCCCCATGAAACGATAAACTCAGTTTTGTCATCCGATCTCAGTTTGACTCAAACTCAAGAGAATTTTTAAAGATTACTCCACAAATTACTCAACAGAATTTTTCCAGAGGCACCAGTTCTTGTTACTGAATTCAGCATACTGAGTACTCTAAAGTACTAGTAAATAATCTTTAACTCCAGCCTAAGACTGTCTAAATGTAAAAAAATAAGATCCTGCTACTTGCTTTCTTTCCTGGTGTAACATATTTAATCACCAGTAGTGCATTAATTATGTAATTACTAAATGTGATCCACAATAAATGTTAAATATTCATTAAAAGGATTATGGTAAACAAATAAAGAAAGAATTGAAAAAAAAAGGGTTGTGGAAAAGAACAGTTTTTCTCAAAT
Organism: Nephila pilipes; assembly: GCA_019974015.1. Taxonomy (NCBI): domain Eukaryota; kingdom Metazoa; phylum Arthropoda; class Arachnida; order Araneae; family Nephilidae; genus Nephila; species Nephila pilipes. The sequence continues at coordinate 9,736 of BMAW01030035.1, read as the reverse complement.
AGTAATGACAAAAATACGTTTTTTGACGATGTACGATTGTGTTTTTCAAAGTACTAGGTTTTTCTATGGGTATAAACATTTTTCAAATGCGTCAAGTGTTTAAAAAATTGGTCTGAAATTTTTCGTTAGAAAAGTTGTAAATCAATTGATTTCTGCCAATTAATGCATTTCTTATAAAACATCATTATAAATTAAAAGCAACTAGGCAATATTTTCCTTTTTAATAAACTCTTGAATTCTTAATATATGTCTGTATACGAGGATAGTTCATAGACATATGTTCTGAATTCAAGAGTTCAATAATTTGTTTTTCTGTTTCTTAGAGAAATATGGAATACCAAATTATTTTAAGTAAACTCTTTTTTTTATTTTAAGTAAACTCTTTTTTTTTTTTTAAAACTGCATAACCTTCTTTTAGCTCTGTACACATTTCCAAAAGTCTTTCCAACTTTTTTAAGCAGCACAAAAAGTAAAATTTTGGAAGACCTTCAAATATTTATTTGGGGATCACCTGTTCGGTTGATGTGAACCGTTGTCCACTGAACTATTTTTTAAAATTGAAAATTATAAAAAAATCACTTGGAGTCAAATACTTTGAACACGGTCGGCTATAATAGAAATTTAATTCCATGATTTTGGCCATTGAAACTGCACAGATGTGTATCCGTGCATTTTCTTGATAGAAGAGGATTTTTTTTTTAACGCGGACGTGTTTTCTTATGATTTCTTTGCTTGTCCGGTTCAATAACGATGCATAATATTCTCCAGTTTTTTTTTTTCCTTTTTCCAAGTAATCGGTGGAGATGATTATGCGTGCATCCCAAAGCCCCGCTACTATCACCTTGCTGGCCGATATCATTATTCGCAAAACATTCTGACTATTCTGACAGTTCCTTTGTCTCTGGAGTGCAGTAGAGTATCCGCGTTTCGTACACAGTACTGTATGGATACAAAACCACGTTAGGTTGGCTACGAAAAAGCGGCCAAAATGGCATCAGAGTCGACCACACGACTGCGTTTATTTTCCACTGAGAGACATCGTGGCTCCCCTCTTAGCGATATTTTTCCAACACCCAACGTTTCGAGCTAATTGAAAACATTATATCTTGCGATATGCTACTAGTCTTAACTATTTCGCGCATTTTGATTCGTCGATCACTCAAATCTAAATTTCGGATTTTGTTTATCAACCCGGGAATAATCACTGCCACTGGATTTGGGTGTTAACGTATATCCATGAAAAACTACGTCAACTTTTATAGATATACAGCTACATTGAAATTCATTTACACAATAGTAAGAAATTGCAAACGCAGGAGCAGATGTACCACGAACTTCAAACTAGCTCACCTTTGATCCCATTCAGTGTTAAGCCTTTTAGATATAAGTGTTTAATCACCACTAGAAACTCGTTTTTTTTTCAATTTTTCTAAATAAACAAAATTTACTTCCTTCAATGGACATTAAAAATGAATCCGTGTGATGTAAATAACAGATATAGACTAGAAAGTCACGATGCTTACTAAAAATAAACCTTTTTGGATTCTATGAGGGCCATCCCTTGGATTTTCTAGGGTCTTATTGAACGACCGTCGTATGTATATGTATATATATATATATATATATATATATATATATATATATATATATTCTTGTAAGCCCGTGTGAAATATTTAATAATTCAACTTAAAGCACAGAAATTATTTTAATGGAAGGAAACTTTTAACTAGTACTTTGTATAATTGCTTCGCAAATGATTATGAGATTTAATCCATTTTTTTAATTTGCCCAAATATTCATTTTCTACACCATATGAATAATCAGCGATTTAGATTGATAGATTTATGTATGAAACGATTTAAAAATTTTTAAAAGATCAAAAATTGAGTATTTTAACATTATTTTCGAAAACTTGCAAACATTTGTTAAATTAAATGGTGAAAAAAATAATAATTTTGAGACGTATCGTTTGTGAGCTAGACCGTAAATCATAAAAGAAATCATTCCAGCATTTTAATTAAGACGCATTTTAAGAACAAAAAAGGAAATTATTCACAAATAAAAAATATTCGTAATTTGTTTCAAGAATATCAATTAAGAAAGAAATGTTGTTAAATAAATTGTAATTAGCGAAAAAATAGTAACAAAGTGAGCGAAAATTAAGGTGTTAATTTAAATCCATCTCCAATAGTTATATACAGGAGATCATAAACACTGCTTACGCTAATATTAGACTAGCAAAAATCAAATGTAACAAGCAATGTTGCGTAAGAATTTCTATCTTAAAGCTTTTAATTTTAGGACTTGAGGAATAAGTAGAGAATATGCTTTGAATATACAAAGATTATCAATAATACTGATGCTTTTTAAAAATTTTAAGAGTTTTAAATTTTTATCTCCCTCGCTAACTTTACCACATGTTATTCAAATTAACATATACAGGGGTTGGACAAAAATATGGAAACACCTTTTAAAAAACACCTACAAGCAAGCAAGTAAGCAAGGTACCTTTCGGCTACCTTGCTTACGGAAGCACCTACCATACGTGCTCCAACAATTTGCCCACGTTCGAAGTCTGTTAACTCTGACATAATGCAATGACAACCTTACATAACAGTACTCCGACAACAACTGAACTGTTTAGCACATTTACGAAGTTGTATAGGTGGCGTTAGTAGTCAAAAACGCCAGCGCCACCTACATATTTCATTAAAATTAATCTTTCTTTTCAAACATGCATTTTACAAGGTGTTTCCATATTTTTGTCCACCCCCTGTATGTCAGCACTTACTTTCTTAATTGCTCATGAAGTAACATCACATAATAGGCATTTCTTAGCCAAAAATAAGATTTTTAATTTAAAAAATATTTTCACTATCGAATGTAAAGAATATTTCAGCAAATAAATTATAGTTTTGTCACATCAAAATAAATCAATTATTGTTTCTATCGAATATAATAAAAAACAACTTAGTGCTGATCATGTTTATATTTCTTTTACAAATGACTGCATAAGCTAGATTTTCATTCATTTAAAACTACGCTTTAATAAATGCTAAATTTCTGGAACGCTGGAATCTAGAATGAAATAAGTAAAATATATATGGAACGAATCTTGTTTAGAAAGTGTATTTGATTTAATTCGCGAATAATACATTCCAATAAACGAAAAATGATATGTTTTCTAGTGGGGTAGCATACTTTTCTTTTTCTAGTTTAATCTAAATTCATATTGTAAACAAACGAAGGAAAAGATATTTGCATAACGTAAATTAATTTTTTTCTGCATTAACTTTCCGAAATGAGATTAGAATCAAACTGAAATACTAACAATAATTTTTGAAGCATTCAAAATTCGATTCAAATGGTAAACATTCGTCTAAATTTAAATAATACCTGGTTTCATCAATTCATGCTATGATTTATAATTTAATACACTTATCACTACAAATTATTCACTACAAATAAGGCGAACAATAAATTGAAAAAAAATTGATAAAAATATGAAAACATTGTATGAGTTTGAGTTTCGAGGATTTTCCCATTTATTTGATATGGAATATCTATGTTAAAAGAAGAATCTCCTTTTGGTTAAGGTAATTTATTCGGATAATTTACCATAAAAATGAAATTCTGAACTGTAATTCAAAAAGGTGAAGTATTTCAATAGTTCAGAATTGGTACTTTCGTTTTAAAAAAAATTTAAATTTATTTAAAAACATTTACCTTTATTAAGCTTATTTTAATCATAAAATATAAAATGTTATGAAAGAAAAAAAAATTCATAGCCAAAATATGTAAAGTTTCATTATTTTTATTGGCCTTAAGAAACGAGTCACTTATGACGTGTAGAATCCTAAGAAGTTTTATATTAATTGGTATGTATGTTATTTGAAAAGCATTTAAAAGCCGTTATATGTATATTTCTTTATTTTGCAAATTTTGGATATACATTATATTATTCAATTTTTTTTGTATTGAGATTTCTTCAAAATTTTACTCGTATATTAATGTAATCTTAAGAAATTGCTGAATGTCTTATTTTAAATTTATGTTTTGTTTATTGTCTATATATTAAAAATATGTGAAAAATTATATTTAATAAACTTAAAATAATTTCAATAATGCTCTTTTCAATAATTTCAAAATCTCTCTTTTAGAAGGAAAAAAATTCAATAACTTTTTAATGTATTCCAATTTTGTTATACATCAGTAAGCAAGCAGCTTAGCTTTTACCATAGTAACAAAAGTAATATTCGTACTATACCGAACATACTGAGAGAGAAAAGTGATACTTCCTTCTTTTGATTAATTTTTAACGAATCGAATTTACATTTATTTCTTCTTTGTTCTTATTTGGGTGTCCAGGGAAACGATTTCTGTGTTACGCAATGTAATTTCACTACTCTGTACATTTCATATTTTTTCCCTAGAGCACCGTGAAGAAAAAAAAATTAAATGTTAAAGAATAGAGAAAATGAAAAAGATATATTTGATACCGAGTCGAGTTTATTCTTTTTTTGTCTGGAGGGAGAAAAGAACCGAGTTTTAAATTTTTCGCCACTTCATGTAGATTTGAGAAAGAAAACAATTTTTTTTCTTGAAGTTGCTTTATTCAGGGTATATACTTTTAAATTTTGGAAGTTAAGAAAATTATGTTTTACTTTTATTTCTTTCTATTAAATTAGTTCAGACTTGCAAAATTTAAGGTACATTTTCCTTTTTACATAATTAGATTTCGTACAGAAAAAAGATTTAGTTTCATTTGACAGTATTACAACGTATCTAATTTAGGTTATTATATGAAATTGAAATAAATCTTTACCTCAAGAAGGGTAATTATCAGTTACAGTCAAAGTAAACATATTCTTTTTATTTAACTGAAGAGCTTCAGTACTAAATTAAATCTCGAAATTTAAATATTGAGAAAATTGTTTTTAACTCATATCAATGAATGGATGGCCTTATAAAATGCAATGGAAACTTTTAAATTGAAAATGAATATTTTAACGTCATGCTTTAAGCAGCAAGATTACTCTTGGAGAAGGAATTCATTAGTTTTAGAATATGTTAAAAACGCAATGAGGTTTACTTGTGACATTGGGCTATTCGCGGTTTCTCTTCACTAACCTTGGGGACTTTTAATTGAGATTGATTGCTTTCGCTAAACAGCCTTTGCCCAACCAAAAATGAAACGTGATACGTAAAGTTATTATGTAAAGCAGTTAGGAATGAAGTGAAGTGGTTAAGTTTGGAAATATATAAACTCCGACTGAAAGTAGCAAGGATATCTGAAAGAGAGGCTGTAGGTGGGGGGAAGCTGAAGTGATAGACAAGAGGAAGGAAGAAATAGAGGGTTCGAGTAAAGATTGCTGTTGGAAGGATATTTCCTAGTGTTTTCAACAGTTGCTCCAGAGTCTGAGTTGCAGTCAAGGGAAGATTAGTGGTAAGAGTCTGTTAGATTACTATTGGTGGGTTGAACTAAGGTATTAGAAAGCTTACCCTGGAGAGCATAGCCATTTGTGTCATAGTAAATATATGCTAACAAATTGTTAAAAGTTGTTTTGGTGATTCTGTAATTATTTGTGTCGTAGTGTTTAATAATTGAATCTAGTGATGGCACAAGAGGACGTCCATGTCGGGCGGGCGTCACATACTCTTGAACCGACACCCCACTCTCCAAGATTCAGCACCATGCTAATATGACGGTTTTGAAAATCGAACGATTTAATGTACATCAGCCCTGCATAACGTTGATTTCTTTACTGGAATCAGAACTGGAACTCTCTACTTGATTAAAAAAAACCCTCCAAGCTTGTGACCATAATAACTCGGCTACCGCAAACGTAAATGTTTTGTTAAATAATAATTAGTATAAAATGAATAAGTTCAAAATTTATAAAATAATAACCTTCATACTAATATCAGATCATTGTTACAAGTGATAATCCGAAATTATAAACTTGAATTATAATACTAATATTAATTAAACTTTTTTTAATTATTTTTATTTTATGTATTTCATTATCACGTAGAACAGAATTTATTTATTATTATATTAATACCGTTCTAATACCTATCAGTATAATCAAAATAAGTTCACTTAAAATTTCTTGGACTTCTTAAGGCACACCTATTTATTGAACATCTTTCATGCTTTGAAAATTTTTATAAACGTTTTTATAAAATCTTGGCATCAGGTTCACAATAGCAAAGCGCAATGAAGAATTGAGTTTGCAACGAATTTCTCTCTACTGTAAATCACTTCTAGGAAAAACAATTATCAGATTATCTTTCAACATCTGCTTTTCGTGCATGATAGTCGCTGTTCTGATACATTAATTATGACTCGTGAAATAATTTTTCCTGCCTATAATAAAGACATTTTCATGATATTTAAGAGAAGCGTTCCCTCATTTCTTTCATGGTTTAACTAGATAACTGGAACTCAAATTTGGAAATATGGCTTATTTAATACTTCGCATATATCCATATCCTTAACAAATGTCTTTAATTTCCAGTGATATCCTAATCAATTCAAGTGTTCTCAAATAACGGAAATAAACACACACACACACATAGCTTAGTTAATACTTGGTTCTGAAGACCATACTGTACACATGGGACGTTTACACGACAGGAAGAAGATGCTGTGATATACAAATGCATTAATCCAATTAATTAATGCAATTTCCAATGTATTAATGCAAAGAAGGCGCCGATACTGACGCCTACAATTAGTTTAAATGAATGACTATTGTACAGTATATTTCAAATACACAAATTCCTTTTGAACACTTCTGCCTGTTGAAAAGATGTGATGTGTCAAGTAAGAAGAAGTAATGCTTCAGCAAGTTTCTGAATTTGTAGAGGTCGGATTGTAGCCCACCGGGTTAGCGGTTTACTCTATAGCAGTATAGGTGCTCGCGGCTGTCGAGATTTTATGACTGTCTGCAAAATATGGAATCGATGGGCTCAAGATGGTCATACGGAGCTCCGCGATAGACTTCAACGGCTCACTGTCATTAACAATCAAGATTGCTCACATGTTACCCGCATTGCCTTAACGGATAATACAACCACGTAAGGAACCGTAAATCAAGAAATGGGTTCGTTTACAAAACAACAAGTGTATGCACGATAGTTTGACGATGTTTGCTGCTGAATCTGCTATCAGCTCGGCAACCATGGCTTCAGCTACTCTTTGCGTTACATCAAAAACAAGAGTGCATTCAATAGAGTGATTAAAGACAAACCTGGACCCAGCAATGGCATAGTATCGTCATTTCAGACGAAACCAGTTTACCTGTTTACCAGAATACCTGTTTATAGTATTATGGTTGTCGAATTCGAGTTTAGTGTCATCGTGGGGAACGCGAATTGCCAGAGTGCGTTCGACATCATCTTACTAATACGGCAACTATATATATATATATATATATATATATATATATATATATATATATATGTATGTATGTATACATTTATATATATATGTGTGTGTGTGTGAGTGCATGTGTAATTAAACATCAAAACATTAATAAAAACATGTTAAGAAGTAATTTAAATAATTTAAAAATAAAACAATATGTAAGATACCGTTATTGTATGATTGAGTAGCGGCCTAGTGATAATGGTCACAGACTCGCGGTCGGCGTTCTTATCGTCGACTCGGGGGGACTGGCCTTGAACTATTAAATATCCCCCGTGTATGGGGATGAAGTACTCTAAATCTGGTAGTAATACAAAATCCTTCTGTTGGTATGGTGTGAAAATTTGGAGATCAAGTTATCGACTCAGGTGTAATCCTCGTCACTTGAACGAGAATCAATATGACGAGGTCTGTCCCCACTAGCCTCGTGCAGTTCTCAGAGAGATTCAAATCACAATACCATCGAATAAAAAAATGAATAAAAATAAATATTTAAATTAAATTAGAAAAAAAAAAGCATTAAATGTTACAGAAAGTTTCGCCGGAATGTAAATTAAGGGAAAAATAAAGTGACATCAACTAAAATTGTCATAAAGGAATAAATAAGCTAGATAACTGAGGGAAACCAACTATAAATTGACTTTAATAATAAATTGACTTTTAATTTCTTAAAATATTATTTATTCTTTTTCTTTTTTCAAAAAGGAAAAAAAAATGAATTATAATATCAGTACATTTAATATCATTATAGGCCTTAGAATGCTATGCTGGGCCTTACAGAATTATTTTTCCATCCAATGAACATATAATTTTAAAAAAACGATTATAAAAATAAATATCAATATTAACAAAGATAAAGAAAAACGATTTCTTAAAATATAAATGTTTAAGAAGACAACCAAGCAAACCTAGATATAAAAAAAAAGTGAATAACAAAACATGAAATAACTGGTAGAACCAAAAGTATAATGCAATAAAACAAAAATATAGTACAATGTTAAATACAATTACACGACCATCAAAACTTCGTGAACAAATTTAACAAACATGGCAGGCATTTACTCGCTATTAACACGAATTGAAAAGGCAAAAGATAGGAACGCCATTGAACAAACAGTGACAGAACTAATCGAAATTTGAATATAAATAAAAATATCTCAAAAAATAAAAGCTGCTAAAAGGAGAGAAATTTAAAAACCAATTAAAAAAATATATAAATAAATAAACAATATAAATAATTAAAAATTAAACTAAGTTTTAATTAAAAATTAAATTATTTTTTTATTTTCATACTTTAAATTTATTTATTAAAAACTAATAGTTTAATCGATCTTTGCACAGTAATACAGAAAGTATTTAAATTATTTTGAAAATTTCGAGGCTTATTAACAGATTTTAAATAATAAAATAAACATTTATATAGTGTATTTCGATATATCTTTAAGCTTAAATTACATTCAAAGAAAGGATTTAGTATATAATTAATGTGTGGAAAATACTTATTATTATGGAAATAGTAATTTTTCTACTGTCAAATGTATTACTAATATTGCAACGAAATAACCATTTTGTTGTTAATATCTAAAAAAAAAAACTATTTCATATGAATTTATATTAGTTTTAATTTGACTTTAAAATAAGAAAAAAAAACGTGAGAGAAAGACAGAGACAAATGTGGTTTAAATTCTAGTCTGACATTATTTTAAAAAATTATAATATTATCAATTTTCCTAAATGAAGTGAATTTCTTATTGTCTTTGAAAATTATGTTCATAGAAAAGTAAAAGAATATTAGATAGACTATTACTAACAGGAACTTACTATTATATACCTTTAATTTGTTTATATATGTTTTATCATTATAACTAATATAATTTTCTTTTAAAACATACTTAATAAAAATTTTAATTTCTCAAAATATTTAGAATAATTAATTTTTAATTCTATAAAATTAACCATGAAAACATTGACTAAATCCTTTTCTATACACAGTATTAAATAAATATTCAGTCATGACTAAAATCACACTAAATTTCTTTATTCTTTTAATATATTTAATCTTATCAATACACTCACAAAGAGAGAGAAAGAGAGAGAGAAAGTCAGGCAGACATACACATACAGGCAGATGCTTATTTTTAATAAGTTTATGTTTTGAAACAATCATTCACAACAGTACGGAAAATACTGAAAACTGAGATTGGTATCTGGGCACAATCTTTGGTTTCGGATATTTTTGTTGTAGAACCTGTTTCCAAAACTCAATAGTTAAGCGACTGTTTTGTTTTACCTGTGTGTGTGTGT
>BMAW01030027.1:923-18679 GCA_019974015.1 Nephila pilipes | reverse complement strand
TAGATTAATAATTTAATTTCTTAATTTTTCCCATTCTCTCCTTTAAAAGCTATTGTTCATTCTTATTTCCTGATACGATTCCTTTTTAACTGTAATTTATGCAATCACGCGCTCTTAAAATCTGCGCTCTTAAGTCTGCTTTTTCTCACGCTCCAGACTTGTAGGGATGATTCCTACCAGACTTTAAGTCTTCGCTCAGATTCCCTTGAAATCCCTCCATCCATACCACATGGTCTCTGACTTTCAAAGTGAAATTTCCCTGATATATAATGCAAAATACAGCGAAACACCCGATCTTGTTCTTACACTCCTCTCTGATGATCATCTGAGATTTTTATGGCGTTTTCGATTCGGCCTCGATGTCCGAAGCTTGACTTAAGTCTGACAGAATAAATAGAAACTTATTTCGGCCATGTGTTCTGAGAATTTGATTGATGTGGAAACAAACGTTAAAAATAATTCGTGATATATATATGTGTGTGCGTGTGTGTATGTGTGTGTGTGTAATATTATTTTTAATGTTATATTCTCAGTTCTTGATCAAATATTCTCATCTCCTATCTTAGTTACTTTCAAAAATTAATAATAAAAAAAAACTTACGTCCTGTCGGTAATTCCAATTAATAAATTTCTCAAAATATCCTTTGGTAAATTAGTTATACATTTTTCATAAATTTTTTAGTAATTATATTAGTCTAAATAAAATCGTCTCTTATTTCTTAACAACAGTTTTCTTAAATGAAATGCGTTAAAATATTGTTGAAAGTTGTAATTCGACTGTTGTGGGATTCTGGGAATATTTTTTGAATAATTCTTCACTCTTCTAATTCTAGCCTGCAGTGTATCGTTTTATTTTAAATTCAGCATCTTATAGAAATCAATGTTAGCTCTAAATATTATATTCTTTTAGTTATTTTGTCAGTTTGATTTCATTATTCATAATTTCTTTACATCATGTAATTGCTTACGGCAACTTCCTTAGCAACTGAAAAAATTCAATTCATGACTTATCACATCTGTTATACTTTAGTATTTGTAAGTGTACTTTACACTCAGTAGCATAGCGTTGGAAGGGGGGGGGGTACATAGGCTGAAAATTTCTCCCCGCTCTGTATATTAAAATTTTAAAAATGTAACATTTCATACTGAATTTTTTTCTGGTAAAATTAATGTTCAAAATCCCTTAACTCACATGCACATTTTTTGCACTGAAAATAAACAATGAAATTTGAAATTAATTTTCAGATATGATTTGAAATGGAAGCCCCTGCACGAAAAAAAAAGAACTCGATTTTCAATTTTTTTTAATTAACTACGAGAGGCGTTCAATACGTCTTTAAAAAATTCCAAGAGAGGGCACTCGTAGCATCGAAAATTATTTGTTTTTAGTAAACAACATGACTCACTAGACAGGTGTCTAAATCTCAGCTACTTGTGTTCGTGATCGTGACGCCTTTCGAACCTCAACAATTCTATGTAGCAACTTTTAAGATCGATAACATTGTCCTCCACTTCTTTGGAGAATTTCGCCGGAACCAACCCATTGTTTTGAATGTTGCTTTGTTTCTGGTGCATGACAAAGAATCCGTTTAACATCGACTAGGATAACTCGACGCAAAATGACGTCGACAACTCGATGCGTCCGCAACCAAGCATTGATTTGGAAGCAAATGACTACATTATCAAAACAAACACATGGAGCAATATCAAATATTTTTGAACCACCCTCGTATGTTTCGGCATTACAGACCATTTGAATAATTTTGAAATATCCGCATTAATCATATTTCTATAACTAAACAATTATTATAAAAAAAATTAAAAATCAATTCCTACCTGGGTTAACAAAAATTTTTTTTACTTCTGTTACTTTTTATTAAATAATTACAATTAATATAAATCTGTATATACATGTGACTGAATCACAATATTAAGTGGCAAACGAAATTTTTTTTTCTTGCAATTAACATTCAGCCAAAAGAAATCGCCAAGTTTGGCAATTTATAAAATCTCGCCAAGTGGTTAAGCTAAAGTGCATTTTCCCCAATTAAATTTAATTAATATTTGAGAAACTGTATTAACAGCAAGCGTCATTCACTACAAGTCTTAAAAATGTATTTGAACTTGAGTGGATGAATAAAAAATATTTTATAAGCGAATGAAAGTTTGAACAAGATATTTATAGAGAGAGCGTGAGCTAATAGTAGGAATTTAAAAAGTGTTTCCAAATTGTGAAGAAAATTGTATTGAGGAATGAAATTAATTTATAATGTTTCCTCAATCCAACACAATTATAATCTTTTAAACTTAACATAGAAAATTCTTATGACGCCATTTTTTTTTTCGAGTTTCTTGGATGGAGATATTACATTAAAACTACCAATGCCCTAAATTACAGTTACAACTTTGCAACTAGCATCAATACCTTTATTTTAAATAATCTATCTCCCACAGTTGGATATCCAAAAGAACAAAAAAAAAAAAAAAAAAAAAAAAAATTAAAAAAAAAAAAATTTTTAATTAAAAACCCCTTTCAAAAAAAAAATCAATTTTTTTCGCAATTCCCCCCCCCCCCGAAACACTTCTTTCACTCAATTACTTTACACAAAAAAAGTATGCCACAAACTTTCAAGTGAACCCATCTTTTCGGGTGAAACTCGGTTTACGGTGTAAACGCCCTGCCATAAAGACAACATTGTAAAACTAACCGTGAGCATAAAGAGATGTGCGAATCCGGATCAAAACGTCATTCATGCAATGGGAAGTGGGGGAGGGACATGCATACAGAGTACTAGAATCGACATCTGCATGGGACTACTAGCCGGATTTTACCGGGTTTTTTTTAATCGTATCAGGTTGGAGGCTGTCGGTCGACTTTTAAATTGGATCTATAATCCGGTTAGTTTATCTTTCCGGAAGAAACTCGCCAGTAAAAGATAGGGGACCGTTTCTTATTTACATTTGAGCTAAGGGACGATGAAGAAATTTACTTCATGATGTCGTTGAGAAAATTTAAGGTATCAGACTACGTTCGAAACCATGATTTTGAAATAAACGTATAAATGAATAATATTTTTTTTGATATTTAGTATCATCTGAATTAGAATATACATAAAAAAGCATATCAAAAGTTTTATTACAAAGAAAAAGATTTAAATGTAATTTTTTAGCATAAAATAAGAAGAAAATAGCACATTTTCAAAATATTCTTCTTTCATGAAAAATCTTTCTATAACATTGTTATTCAGTATATGTATTGATATGATACTTGTACAGAGCCTGAACTAGGTTTTTTTTTTAATAATTCACATTATTTGTAGAATTATTAAGAGTCGAATTAACAACACGAGTTTTTTTTAAAAAAATTCCTCTACTCTTATGCATTAAAATGTGAATAAATCCACTTATAAACCATACAAAACAAAAATCCTAGTTCAGAATCTTAAGAATAATATGAAAAACATTTCTTCCAAATTCCATCAATATATAGAAAAAACATTTGTGTGATTACCTTTCGAAAATTGTAAACATAGTGAAAAATTACATTCTTCAAAAAATAGATTTAAAGTTAAAACTTGTTCAGAAAACAAAGGAAATGTCTGATATGAAAATACTTATAACTTGATTTCTATGTATCGTAACTACAAATGGAAGGTAGCTTTAGGGAAGAAGATTTTAAATATTTTAATGGATAAATAAATTAAAAAAAAATTGTATTTTCTCCGAAATTCGAGTTTTTAACGTAGTCGGATACCTTAAGGGTTCCAAGTCATGCCAGGAATTCTGGAATATTATATCTAAGACTCTCTATTTTTGTGACATATATCTTTTAAAATTATTAGTAGAGCTTAGATATTTTGTCTGTCTAATAATGATATTTTAATCATTCTATTGAACTGTAAAAATAATTATTTGTCATAAAGTCTTTCCCCCCACTTAGTTGAATATGGACATGTTTTGTGAGATATATTTGTATTTAGGTACCTTGTGACGCCCACCCGACCCGGGCTTCATCTTGTGCCATCACTAGATTCAATTATTAAACACTACGACACAAATAATCAAAGAGTCACCAGAACAATCTTTAAGCAATTTATTAACGTATATTTACTATGACAACAACTCCCTATGCTCTCCCAGGTAATATTTCTATTAGCCTCAAATTCACCCACCAATAGTAATCTACCAGACTCTTACCACTAATCCTTCCTCGACTGCAACTCAGACTCTGGATCAACTGTTGAGAACAACAGCAAAGTGACGTCTTATAGCAATCTTTAATCGAACCTTTAATTCAATCAGCTTATCTATAGCTTCAGCTTCACTTCTCCTACAGCCTCTCTCTTTCAGCTTCTCTCTTTACTTTCAGTCGGAGTTCATATATTTCCTAACTCACCCGTTTCACTTCATTTCTACTTGCTTTACATAATCACATTCACGTTTCATTTTTGGTTGGGCAAAGGTTGTTTAGCAAAAGCAATCAATCTCAATTAAAAGTCCCTATGGTTAGTGAAGGGAAACCGCGAATAGCCCAATGTCACAACCTTTGGAAAACTATTACACGTTATGGTTTCAATTTTATTATGCTTTTATAAATAAAGGGTACTTATACATACAGTAAGCCCAAAATATTTTGGTACCTAACTGCAAATATACCTGCATAAATTATGTGCAGGTTCTACTTGAAGGGAAAGAAAACCTTTTAGACCAAAAAATACTTTTGCAGCTTAATAAACTATTAAAATATCATTATTAGGCTCACAAAATTAATAACCTCTACTAATAAATTTTATGGAATAAATGTAACAAAAAAAGTATTAAATTTAGTATTTTATATCCTTCTGCATGTCCTAGTACCCTTAAGATATCTGTATTAAACCTACAGCTGTGAAGCTAAATGCTGCTCCGGCTTAAGTGTTGAAAGACTGTATTATAGACTTTATATATTGTAGAAAAATTCATTTCTTAGAAAAGAAATTGTTATCTTTTTCTTTTAAAGTAACATTTTTAGTAGATATCAGACCAGGTTACCACTGGATTATTGGAAAATTACTAATAATAACGCATTTAAACAGGAAACGCTACGTATTATTGCATAAAATGTAATTTAGTGAACACAAATAGTGTCAAACACATAAAATAACAAAAATATACTGTTTTATAATCTAGCCAACATTGTTCTTTTGAAGTTAGTTAAAGTCTGCTGAGTCTAAGAAATCACATCAAGCGTTGTCCATCTCCCTTTCTGAAACCTTTGTATCTGGTGCGCCAATTATTAACTAGGTACAGACCCAGTGGTTAGACAGTCATTGGATCTCCAAATAGCTTTCCAACAAAATTGGGAGCTCATTTATTGGCCCTGGAGGGATGAAGAGCTGAGTTGACTCATGACATTGCTGCCCAACCCACCGGGAATTCAACTTTGGGTGCACGCAGTTAAGCACGCTAACCACTACACTCCCACGACCACATTGACCTTGAAATAGAAGTGTAAAAATTCCTTATGCTAATTGAAACCTTGACCCGATAATTATTTAGAAATATTTAAAGCACATTTTAATTTCTTAATTATTTTTACCATTAAAATAAAGTATGTTTCTCACCCTCTAATTCAATGTTCGAGGGCCATCTTTCTTCGACCTCCCATGAACCATAAAATAAGACAAGAGTTTAGAAAAAAAAGATGAATTTGTTATCAAAGGTTATGTACAAATATAGTTACATTTCAGTGTAATCACTATGAAGATTCATGCATTTGTACATACCGATTTATGAGCTTTCCGTTCCCTTCTTAGAGTAACGTTACCACAAGTGATATCAGGTAGAGTTACACTTTGTTTCGAAGCTCCATACCTCTTCTTTTGTTTCATTAGGCTCTTTACAGTCGTAGTAAAGTCCAAGAATAAGCAGCTACATTGATCGTAGCCCCCGTTTCATAAACTCAACAAGAAAGACACATTTTTGGTCCCGAAAACCCAATGACATACCTTCCTATTGTTGAAGGTTTGTTTGAACTGACTTGCATTCCAGTCCTCCTTTCTCATGAATGTTAGTTCACCCGTCTTTAAATTGTCTATACTATTTACGCATAACGCCATCGATAATAAAGTTTTCAAGTATATTCGTTTCATTTTTCGGTGAATTTCGATAGAATTATTCACATCTGCTGGAAGAGAGCGATTACATTACTCAACTAGCACTTAGCAGGAGCAACAATTGTACCATCTATGTTTGCGTGTCTAACACAGCTTAAAATCTTGAGATGGCGTCGGTAATAGCAGAGGTTAAAGTTAAAAAGATATTCAGTCACCCACCACGCAACTCCACCTTACACCATTTGTTTGGTTGTTTAGCAGCTTGAACGGAGAAAGAAAAAAAAAGACGACCCTCGTATATCATCCACTTACGTACCCCAATTTATTTTATTTTTAATAAAAATTGTATAAAATTACAGAATAGATACATCCACAAAAATATTATCGCTACAATGTCAGCAAATGCTACATTGTTAGTTAGTTGAACGCAAATATTATTCAGTTACTACAATATTGGTAAAATATTTCTGGACTAATCAAAAATGTTTAAAAGCATTTTTCTTTTTTAATAATGCTTCAAATTTCCCTAAAAATTAACCTGTAGTGACTGTTTTCACAGGAAGGTCTCTTTGATCGTCTTTTGGAAGCTTGTATATCCAAATTGATGTGTTTAACCATATCTGTTTCACAAAATATTTGTTGTTGGCTCTGGTCACTAAGTATTCACTATTTTTTTTCCAATTCTTTGACTAAGGTTGTAGTCCAGTTTCTTGATGTTCCAATTCAGTTTCGCCCATTTGTTTGCTCAGATTCTACATTATACATAACTTTGTTTTCAAATGATGAATATCTAACCTCATCATCCTACGGCTAACATTCATTATTTTATTATATTCATTTCTTTCGTATCAAACTTTTTAGATGAGTCAAAGATGTTTCAAAAATGTCACGTGAATAGGAACGTTATGCCAAAGCCCTATTAAGTATGTGACGGCTGCCTACGTCATCTTTTGACGTCAGTTATGACTGCGGAGCTACAAGCTGACATGAACAAAAGGAGGGAGTAATCTTTGCTCGCCACACTTGCTTCGCAGATTGCAGACCTGTGAAGGTCTAGTTTCATAGTTGAAATGTTAAAAGTTGTTCTCATTAAGTTTTAAATAAATTGTTAGTTCTTCTTGTTTTTAGTCTTTCGTAGTTATTTATTTATCTAGCCTACACCTTCTGATTGGATGTTATGGGAGCAGGAAGGTTTTAGCAACTCTCCTTCCCCATAAGCTTTTGACCCGGACGTGATCAATCTTTAATTCTTCCTTCCACTTATCTATCACTTCAGCTTCACCTCTCCTACAGCCTCTCCTTCAGATTCTCTACTCCTTCCGACGGAGTTTATATATTTCTTAACTCAACCACTTCACTTCATTACTAACTGCTTTACATAATAACTTTACGCATCACGTTTCATTTTTGGTTGGGCAAAGGTTGTTTAGCGAAAGCAATCAATCTCAATTAAAAGTCCCCAAGGTTAGTGAGGAGAAACCGCGAATAGCCCAATGTCATAATTTTATTAAGTCATACTAACCCAACATTCATTTTCTACGTAAATAATTTTTCTAGTTTTTCATTTATCCATAACTTATAGTAAATTAGCATTATTCATTAGTAAACAAAAAATAATTTATCAGTCACCAATACCCTTTATCTGCATACTACAACGTTTTTTGGTACTTTTCCATTTCGCTGGCGTAAGCGATAAATTCGCCAAAAATGATGCAACCAACGCCAAATGGAATATGTGTTTTCTGTGCATTGTCTCCAATAAAGTCTACTTGGAGAGATTTGCGCCGGCGAAATGGAAAAGTATCCGTTTTCTTAAGGTATTCGCCTACCTACGAAGAGGATTTTTTTAAATAATTGAAAAAATAACTTTTTATATGCATTATACTATAAGATATGGCTAAATACTTAAAATACAATGTAAAATTTGCATAAATTAATGATTGTTTTAATATTTCAGCTCAAAAAATACATAAAAATAGCAGTAAAATGGCACTAGTGCAAAACACCAAAAACTGAAATTTAAATAGAGATATTTCAATTCTGTAAACTTTATTATGATGAATTGAATCTAATTTAGGTTTTGTGCCTCTCTCACAATCATAACCCTGAAAATTAAATATTTATAAGAAATCGTACTACAGCATGCAGAAAAACCGTAAGAATTTGTGATAAGTTATGACTTTTATCATCCATAAAATGCAAAGTAATCGCATTATAACAATAGGAGAGTTTCAAGTCCTGAATTCACTTTCATAGAGTATTCCATGAAAGTTTCATAACATTATATGCATAACTTTTTGCAATACGATGTTTTGTCCAGAAGCAAAATATGAAAATCTTGATTTTGAGAAAAAGCTGAAAATACATTTCAACCCAGAAACTTACCTAATTAAATAAACATTTAACATTAAAAGGCCTCTGATTTATAAAGTTCACTATCTGTGTTACTTAAATAAGTTAACTTTTTCTTCCTGGCGGCTTTTAAAACTTTTCTACGCTTACATTTAACAAGTGTTGTATAACGTTTCAATTCCCTGTTTCGATTGTAATTTAACTTTTTGTATCCCTTTACAGTGAAGTAGCCCGGATTTTCAATGTTCGGCTTATTTAAGACTTTAAAGCAGCCTTGATGTTCATCGTTAAATTGTATAATTGCATCATATGCACCCAATTTCACAGTTTTCAAACAAACAAAAACTTCCTTTAGTACTCTTTATCATATTACACCATAAAAATATTCATTTGCATTTTGGGTCTTAGGAAATTCATCTTGCATATTGGAAGATATTTTGATGGCAATATTACGTAAAATATCAATGAGAAACAAACGTTAAAGTTCCATTTCCGGTAGCAGATTACTACTTCCAGTTCTAAAATTCGACACAGACTAATATTAAAATGCTTATAACTCAAGTTCTATGCATGATTGAAACAAAATTGAAACTGTTCTAGAAAGCTAAGAAATCCGGCTTTAATAGTAGACAGTAAATAGAAAAAAAATATCGAAAATCGCGTTTTAAAGTTAGGCGGATACCTTAACGGCGGCGCCCGCCCCCCGTTGTCTAAATGTCTGTTTATTTTAGTAAAAATAAAAATAGCACTAGATGTAAATAAAATTTTCTTCCCACTCAAATTAAATGCGAGGAGAAAAAATTCTCATTAAATTTAAATAGCATAATATTTTAGAAAAACACCAAATCCACACGAAAAAACTCGGAATGCCAGATTATATAATAGAATGTGCCAAGCCATTGAAAGACAAATCAAATAGGTATTTGAAAATTGGATTATAAATTAAATTAATTATAATGACAATAATTCTCAACAATCCAAATAGATCCCGAATAGCTTGTATTTCTATTCATATGCAAAGTGAACGAGCAATATTGATAAGGATATAATTCTATAATACCAAGCATTTAATTTCAAAATAATGTATTCAACGGTCTAATAAGAAATAAAGTAATCCCTCTAGTATTTTCTCATTAACTGTAACCCCAGCTTATTAATTAATATGATGATACTTAACTGATTACTATCGTGATAATCAGCTTGTTATCATTGTTATAATTAATTTGTTTTGCACTAGACAAATTCAATAGCGATAATTAACGAGATCTTAAATGACTGTGACGCTATTATCTGATATGATAAGATATGTCTAGCTATTTATATTCACATATGTAATATTGATTCTCTTGTACAAATTTAGGTACTGAATATATCAGTGAATAATTGTTATTTTAATACATGTAATATTAATGATTTGTATGCTTCATGGAAGATAGATAAGGAATTATCGTAAATGAGATTAAATTTAAGTATTTATTAGAAGAAAACAAATATATGATTAAATTAATAGTTATAGTCAAATATGACGTGTGCTACATGAACAAATTAATATAGAAGTGTTTATTGGGACTATAAGATTACTTGTGTCATAAGGTATTTTCTCATAAAATAATAATTTAAAATCTTACCAATAGGCGGAACAATTTATAATTCTATTTCGGAACAACATGAGTAGACTATTATATCAACTGACATAAAATTAAATTAAAATGCAATTTAGAACATGTAATAGTAGAAAGGAATTAATACGTAATTGAAATATATTTCAATAATATTCCTAATTGATGCAATGCTTTTTCTAATACACTTTCGTCAAAGTAATATAATTTAGGATTGTTATTTTTCTATCAGCAGTATTTTGACTTTGACATTCCTTTATATTATTTTCGAGTTTGAAATTTATAAGCAGATTTTATAAGCGTATTTCCTTTGACGTAAAAAATTTTAAGAAATTACTTTTGAATAAGCAGTAATATTCAATTAAAAAAAAGAATAATTTTATCCAGAATTCCTGTTCATCAAGTAGCTCTTCAACATTACCTTTATTCATTTTAATGTTAGTTGCTTAAAAAATATAGAGGAAAATCATAATTCTAAGCATTTCTATTACTAAAAATTAGATAGATATTTTGCGGAGTTAAGTGATTTTCGACTCATTTCTTAAATAAAACTTCAACTATTCGTTTTTATTTCTTATTATTTAACTAACCACCCAAGAGACTATTGTTTTAGTAGGATCAATTTTGGCATACCAGATCACTTTTCAATTTTTTATCGTTTGCTTCAGTTTTAATTACATTCTGCTTAAATATATTCAATTCAATAATTTATCACTTACTTTAATTTTTTCAATAACAATTAGCTAAAATATAATCAATTTAATTCATTTATCATTTCCTTTAATTTTAAAATTATTTGGATCAATTTTGATGTACTAGATCATTTTTCAAATATTTATCGTTTGCTTCAATTACATTTGGCTTAAATATACTCAATTTAATGATTTATCGTTTGCCTTAATTTTAATTACATGTAGCTGATATAATATTCAGTTTAATAATTAATCGTTTCCTTTAATTTTAATTTCGGAAAAGTTCACTATTGCCCATTTCTCGATATTTCATCATTTATTTTAATTCTTACATATTTAATTGAGTATTTTAATTATAATTATAAAAGAAGCGCACCTTGGATGGCAAAATCTGTTCTTTGCAACATTTTACACAGAATTTATATATTTTTTGTTTTTCTTTTTTTCTCTTTTTTTAATTAAATGCATCATTCTACATTATTTTATTTATTCGGCATTATAATCAGATATTTATAATTTTCATACAGGTATAACATGATAAAATTATAATAAACAAGCTGTAAATGAATTGATAACTTTGAAATAATGAATTTGATCACTAAGTTCAATTTTTTTAAGGTTGAAACACACTTAAAGCGCAAGCATTTAAGAAATTCTATAAAGAAGCGAATGCAACATTGGGTTCGTTTCTTCATCCTTTTTTTTGTAAAGTAACTAAACTAACCATAATTATACCTTTTTCATTTCTAACAAAATTTTTGTCAAAAATGAAATTTAAAAAAAAAATTAATTTTTAAATACAAAATGAATTTTTCACGTATAATTTGACTTCAAGCTACATTTAAATGTAAATATTTTTCCAAATACAAACTATTCATGAAATTAAAATTTTCTGGAAGAAAAGAAATGTAGTTAAGAAACTGTAAATGAAAATGCCGGACATATATAATATTATTGATATTCTAAGCATAAACTTATTTTTTCCAACTATTTTTATTTTGAAAAATAAACTTTTAAATTTTGTTTTCCTCTTTGTAAGCAACGAAAGCTTGAGCTCCTTCATCTTAAAAATATACGAAATGTTAATTTTTCATTCTATTTACGTGTTATATGCTATGCGACATTCTTTCATATACGGTTTTTCCTGTACTCAAATTGCAAACCTAGCTTTCCTTTATTGCGAAAAGGGTCCCTTCTTCACTATTAAGAAGCTAAAGAATTTAAACATATATCTCTGTCTCAAGAATTCAATTTGGAATGACAAATGAAGTTTTCATTTTGTGTGTTATTTATTTACAGTTGGAAACAAGCAAAACTTATTGTTACAACAATATATTTTGGCAAGAAAAATAAGAAATGTAATATCACCAGCTACTAAATAAATCTTGTAAATCCTAATAATACCAAGACGCAATAATAAAGAAAATGTTTCACGAGACTTTTGAGATTCCAGAAAACAAATTTCTGTTCAGTATTAATCCAGTTTTCAAAGTTAAAATTCAGACAAATACTCCTAAGAAAGAAATAAAAACTAGCGATGAATTTCCCACTAGAATAAACAGCAAATAAACATACATATAACATTTAAGAGATTTGTTTTCACTGGAGACGTAAGGGGAAAAGAGAAAAGGGTTACCGTATGAATGAAATTTTTATGAATGTGTTTTTAAAAAATTCAGAACATCAAATTCTATTAACTAATGAAAACTGTTTGAAATTACATGACACAAGAAAAGATTCAAAACAAAAAGATATTATTTTGCTGAGGAAATTTCATTTTGTATAAAGAAAAATTTATGTATAATGTAAACGCTAGCGAAATTCTTATTATAACTTCCGCAAAATACATTTTTAAATATTATATTTTTAACGTAATTTAATATATAAATTCATTTAAAATTCGTAGTATATTTTCTTTTATGCTGTCTCAATTTTATTAAGATGTTACTACATGAATATTGAATTTGTAGATGAATTTGCTTTAGAAAAACAATTGAAATATTAACTGAAATTGAACATTAATTTTTTAATTAAACAATTAAATAAAACCCCTGTATTAAAAATTGGAAGGAGAGAAGAAATTTATTTCTCCTTATTTTCCATTATTTTCTCCATAGGTGATGAATTAATCTAAATTAATTGGTTTGTTCTAGAATCTAACATTTACTTAAAAATTTATTTAATTTCATTGTCTCAAAAAAGTTAAAAAATGTATGTGTCTATACAAATAAAATGGCAAATAAATTACAACTCGTAACAATGTGTTTTAGAATGTTTTTAAACATTTTTTTTGTAGTCAAAACTAAGTCCTAATTTTCGAAGCGAGAGACATATATTTTAAATTTATTCGCAGCAAAACTTTTTAATATTTTTCAGAAAACTTCAAACAAAAGTGAATTAATATGCGAGATTCTTCTTTTAAAGAACTAAAGTGTTAATAAAACTTTAAGATCATTTATTTTTCAGGGTTTTTTTAGCAATAATTATTTTAATCGATAGATTTCGCTTTACTCAAATGAGCCTTATATTTCATTATATTTAGAAATACACAGTCGTTGTCGAAATACATAGTCGCTGGGAGTCATTTCTTATAAAGTCATTTGATATTTTGTTCTTTTAAATTTTCAGTTACTTTAATCTATATTATTTTAATTTAATAATGTTTTTCATAGACGTATGTATGTATGTATGTATGCATGCATGAGTATATGCTTGAATATGTATATATGTGTGTATATGTATGTCTATATATATATATATATATATATATATATATATATAATAGTATTTTCATTTAATATCGATATTTTTCTTTTCGTTTTTTCGTTTTATACTGTAATAAAAACTGTAATAAAACTGTAATATACTGTAATAAAACAAGAGGCAATTATCAAACTAATAAATTCATTGAAAATAACAGCAAAAGAGAATCCATTGCATTTTATTGTAGATGTAATTCCAAATATAATTCACTAGCTTTGCTCCCTAACAAGCTATTTTATTTTGTTGTTGCTCAAATTTCTAATTACTCATAAGAATTAAAATAAAAGCTGATTATATTTCTAATTAATATCTAAAAAAAATATTTTTATAAGTTTGGTACTCAAGTTTTATTATTTTTTATCGAGCTCTACGTACTGTAATTTTACATGTTTTGCTACAAATACTGTATATCATTTCTTATAACATCTTAATTTCATTGGGTTTATTTATTACGTTGTAAATAACGTTTGGATAATACTCTGTATATATTATTTAGTTAATGTTCACCGATTCATTTAAATAAAACAAAGATATCCTTGAAGCTACTTTTTTGAATTTCGGTTTGTAATACAAAGGGCACTCTGTGCATTTTTGGAATTTTACTGAAGATCAGAAAAAACTGCTTAAACCCTTTTTTTTGTGAGTGTTTATTTTTTTACAGATTGCTAGTTGATGAACATTTTTCAATAAACCGTAGTTCATTTTATTCTATGGACTTTTTACTTTTCGAGTACAATAATTTTAAAAACTTTACTTATTCTAGTTTTTAAGATAATAAGCAATATGCTCTTTACCTCTGGCATACAGATTTATATTTTTAATGTATTAGTAAACTATATTTCCTTTTAATATTTCTAAGAACCATTATAATTTAAATGTCTGCTAGGGTGGTTCAAAAAGTAATAGTATTTGAAGACAGATGGCCTCATTCAGGTAAACTGTTGTCACCATTGGGTGCTATCATCCTTTAAACGGAGCTAAAACAAATTTGACATTGATTCATAAGCTACTTTGATTCATAAGCATTTGCTGATCAATTGCTGCAAAATCAATATTTGATTACTGCTGCGTCGAGTTGTCACCGTCATTAAGATTTTGTTTCCTCATCATGCATCGGAAATCAAGCAAAAATTAAAACGTTTTGTTCCTGTGAATATTTTCCAAAATAGGCGAAATGGTCTCATCAGCCGGAAAATTAAGACGAAGAATGTGTGAGGTGCGAAAGGAATCATAATCATGAATGCGAGTAATTGAGATTCAGACATGTGTCTTGTGAGTCATGATGCTAACTAAAAGAAACTATTTTCAGTGCTACACGAGCACCATATGTTGGAATTTCTAAGGATTTATTGAACGACCTTCTGTATATATGTATATTTTCATATTAGGCATACAAATTAAATTTATTTGCTTATGTTAATGAAATCACATTTATATAAATAAATAATTATTCATGAACATTTAATCATCAATAACAACTTTTACAAAAATAAGTCATGTATTAACCTTAAAATGTATCTCTGAAACAAATCAATTGCATAAATAAGTTTGAACATTTGCACAGCACTTATAAATATAAAATTTTCTTATCGCTGAAAGTAATTATAGTATCAAAATTTAAGAAAATTTTTAAAATATGAACTTTGATGATTCCAATTCTCTTAATTTTTATACAAATACTGTACACTACCTAAAACTTATGAGTGTTTATTAGAAAAAAAAATTATATTCGCTTTATCAGAAAATAATCTCTTTCTATAATGTGGCATTATCATTGCAGTAAATATTGACAAAAGTGTATCGGAATCCTAAAAAGAAAACCATATCTTAAGAAAAAGACAAAAGTAGACATTTTCTGAATGGCGTCTGTACGTTAGCTTATAATTTAAAAATTCAATTTCCAATCTTTCCATTCATCGAATTTTCATAAATAATACATCCATAGCATCAGCAAAGCCCTTATAATTTAAAAATTCAATTTCCTATCTTTCCATTCATCGAATTTTCATAAATAATACATCCATAGCATCAGCAAAACCCTTATAATTTAAAAATTCAATTTCCTATCTTTCCATTCATCGAATTTTCATAAATAATATATCCATAACATCAGCAAAGCCCCTATAGTTTTAAAAACAAAATTTGAATCATTTCAAGTACCAGATATCATAAACGAAATTCAAAGACAATTACCATTGGAACAAATCCTCTAAATCAGTTCAAAAGCCTGTTTAGATTCCCAGCCGGGATTTCCGCACACTCTTGCTTACCCCCCTACCCACCCGTGGGTCCAGTAAATATGATTAGGCGCTAAGCTCCATCTATCGATCAGACACCACCCCAATCCGGCGGCCCTTGCTTGTCAACAGATGGGCCGGAAGATATGGACTGGCGTGTGTGGATCGAACGATTAATAGAAAACCCGACGGCGGCATATATTGCATATAGTACTTTATTGAATGCCAGTAGCCCCTGTTGCTGTAATAGAGATCGGAAAGGGTTTCACTCTGTGAGTGATAGTAGTGTGCGCCACAAAGTGTGCACATGATGGGGAACCGGATGGAACTGGTTCGGGGAGATGTGAGTGATGGGGTACATTTAATGCAATGTGGGAAGAGAAAGTGCTCTGAAGGATATCGTGGCGTAATATGGATGCGAAGATGTGACCTATTGCTTGCATAATGCAGTGGTGTGTGATTGTATGATATCTTGGTTGGCATGCCAGGGATGGGCATGTATGACATCAATAAGAACAACATTCTAGATTTTCATTCGTGGTTAAGGAATATATCTTCGTTACATAGTATTATATAAAGAAAATCAAACGTAATTAATATGATTACACTCTCACATAAATGTTGAGCGGTACGTGAAACAAATTTTTATGAGCAAGAGAAGGAAAATATACAAAATAATTATTCCGAAATTGTAATGACAAATGTGCATGGAAATACATTAAAATTAAAACCTTTGACAAGCAAGCACCTATAGTAATTGAGATAAAATTTGTTAAGGTATTTTGCAGCTCTCACTATCGCTGAGATAGTAATCACTTAGAATTTGCACAAATATTTTGCTCACGACAGATTAGTTCCGCACAACTCCGCTCATGACAACTGCAGTAAGTTACTAGTAATACACGTGCGGAGTTATTCATAATCAATAAAAAACTGGAAAAATACTTAGGGGTAAAAACACAGCATAAAATCTGCAAAGAAAAGTATTAGTTATTTCAAAACTTTAAAAAAAATCAGGGAAAAAATTCTGAAATATATTATTTAACCCCCTCTCCCGAATTTAAATTTTCAGTTGCAGTCGCATTTAATGACAAGCCGCATTTTCCTACCTTTGATAATTAAGAATACCATATATATTTACCGTATTCAAAATATTACACTTACTGTAATAATATTATTATTATTACGTTACTATAATCAACAAATGAAGCTGTTTCTGTATTCAGAATGGTGTATTTATGGTATTCAAGGTATAACCAGGGTTATTTTAAGTAAAACATTTATTGCTAAGCTACTATTTTGATGAAACAGGAAAATTAAAGACTTGTTTTTTTTTTCTTTCTAAAAACAGAGTTTTCATTTACTGTTATTAAATAACATAGGCACCAATGTTTTGATCTGTAAAGTAACAGATTCATAAGCGATAGGTAAGTAGGGTCATGGTTTATAATACAAAATGAAAAAAATCGTGATGCATAACTATGCAAGAAAAATATTGAATACTACAGTTCAGTTTCAAATCAGGTCAATTAAACGAAGAATTATTATGATATCCATTAAAAGTATCAATAGAAAATAAAAAGAAATTGTAAAATAGAAACATCTAAATATTGATTAAAAGTAATCCCGTTCTAAAGTCTATTGAACAATATTAGTTATATTTCTTTTATATACACACACACATATATATATATATAATTACAAAAGAAAATACAACTAATATTGTTCAATAGATATACGAAAAGAACATGTAAATCAACACTTAATAATAAATAACAAATCTATAGTACGAATGAGCTAATCAAATTTAAAATGCTAAATTAAAACTGTTGAAAATGCTATTATGAACAAATTAATAAGTAAAATAAATGAAATTGCGTATCATATTTCAATTATAGCAAGTTCAAAAAGCTAAAATAATGAGATTCATTTGAACAATTAACTCAAACATACACACACACACACACACACACATATATATATATATATATATATATA
>BMAW01030022.1:0-10475 GCA_019974015.1 Nephila pilipes | reverse complement strand
TAGTTTGCTTTAATTTTAATTACATTTAGCTAAAATATATTCAATTTAATAATATTTATCGTTTGCTTTAATTTTAGTTACATGTAGCTGAAATAATATTCAATTTAATAATTTATAGTTTGCTTTAAATTTTAATTACATTTAGCTGAAATATATTCAAATTAATAATTTCTCGTTTGCTTTAATTTTAATTACATTTAGCTAAAATAGATTCAATTTCATTATATATATAGTTTGCTTTAAATTTTAGTTACATGTAGCTGAAATAATATTCAATTTAATAATTTACCGTTCGCTTTGTTTTTGATTACATTGAGCTTAAATATATTCAATTTAATAATATAACGTTTCCTTTAATTTTAATACAGAAAAAGTTAATTGTTGTCCAATTCTCGATATTTCATCGTTTACTTTAATTTTTAATTGAGAAATTTTATAAATTGTAAAAAAAAATAATGTGTAGCTTGTGTGGCTAGATCTGTCCTTTGCTAAATATTGTACATAACTGTTTTGAAGATTTATTTTGTTCCATGTCTTGGCATTCCTAATTAAAACTTTTTATCCTCGGAACATTTGATGATACTCGTATTTTGCTCCTGAAACGATTTATTTATTTTACACTTATTTTGCTTTGTTTGCCATCTTTTTCGAAATACTTAGAGTCTTGATCTTTTAACCTCTTTATGTTAAACTTCATAGGAAAAACTTTATCTTCATTATGTTAACTCGTTATTGTACGCCACGTTTTTTTTATTTTGAATAAAATCTGGAGGAAGCAGTCTCCTATTTCTCCCAGGAGGGTGGTATACAAGTTCCAAAACCTTATCGGATGACGTACTTTCTTGGGAGAAACCGTCAATCAACCATGGACCGAAGAAACTTGATGTACAATTATTTCTTACAAGCTATGATCCTTTGATGCTGGTGCTCCACCTTTGATTGGTAATGACGAGTTTCGCCAACGTTAGGTTGAAATTCATACATATGACTTTACTGCATTATCTGTGCTAAAGAATTTTTTACTGGGAGGTAAATTTACCACTAAACTACAAATATTGTGTAAATATTTAAAAAATCGATCTATTACTGACAATTGTTCAATCACGCAAACTTTGAATCATTAAACAAAGCATTCAACGGTTGTTAAGAGCAAAGGATCTAAACTATTCAATCTTATTTTAATAAAACTGTAGATTATGTAAAGTATGTGTATTAAAATCGTTAATTATCTTAAAGCTCAAGTTCTCAAAATTCATCTAATTAACAAAGAACTATTTCAAATTAATATGTCTTCTGGTATAATATTCTAAAAGAAATTATGTATTACACTAAGCTATAAATAATGTGTAAATATTTAAATAAATCTTCTTCTCTTAACAGAGTGATCCAATCATACAAGTTACTCGGAATCGGAAGATAAAGCATTCAACAGTTGTGAAGAGCAAAGGGGAGCTACTCAAACATCAATATATGCTGAAGAACATTTATTTTTCTTTACATCGTATTGACTTACCTTCGAAACATAACTTTTTTTTGATGGAAACGTTACGAAAATTCTGTGTATTGAAAAATACCTAAAGTTCAAATAAAAGCTTTCAAATGCAAATATTTCTTTAACCTATAAATGAGGGGAAAAATATTTTTCTGAATAAAATCTATTTTTGTGTAAGTATATGCCGAAAGAAAAGTTTTTTTAATCCTCGTTCCTTTCTCAAAGAAGGATTATTTTATCATGAAATGTAATGCTTTCCGAGAAAAAGTAAAACAGTTTCGCGGAAACCATCATTGATAAAAAAAACTATATGAAATTAATAAAACGAATAAAAAATGAATATGAAGGAATTATTTTAAGAAAATATCATAAATAATTTCGCTATTGATTTAAGAAAAAGATATAAAGTGAATGTAAAACTACATGTAAAATTCCTTAAAATACAATAATAATTATAGAATATATAATTTATTTAATAAGGTTTTTCAAACAAAACACTTAAATTATAACGTCCCAGTATTTCGTCCTTCTCTTTCCATTCCAAATATGAAAGAGTCACAAATCCTATTTAGAATGGAAAGAGACTTTTCTATTCTATCCATGGAGAATAGAAAGAGACTGTTCTACCTACTTAACTGTGACTGTTACACGAATAGAAAAGTCAGATAGTAATGATAACTAAGTTCTTTTATTCAGATCTATAGATATTTAAAAGTCAATTCCTAAACTAGCATATTTGAGGAAAGAATTCCTACACGCGTCTGATTCTGAAGATCAATACTACAAAGATTACTTACGAGTATTTATATTGATCCAATCGGGTTCGAGTACTTAGTAGAACATTGCATGAAAGTTCTATTCACTAGGCCCTTTATAGATCTTTCCTGGCTGTAATCTGATAACTTATTAGACTTCTCAGTTATTTCGTCAACAGCTGGCACGTACGCTCTCTGTACCACTAACTAATTAACTACATATTAAATTCTTTATAGCTTAAAAACACAATTCATCAAACCTGTGGGTTACATTTTCGTTTTTCTAACCTTTTTACGTAAGTCATGTTCCGTTTATTGGGAGAGATTTTTAATTCAAACAACATCATATTTAAGTCCCATAGCATTAGTTGAAGAGGGGAAGGCAATAGCGTCCGTTATAAAATCTGGATTTATTAAAAATAAAAGAACAAAATTAAGTTACCATAGAAATTAGGTTACCTCTAAGAATCATTACAACTTATAAGTTTATTATTCCTATAAATATGAAGATTTTCAAAAAAATTTATTTTTGGAAGGGACATTTATACGAATAATTTTTGGCGTGATTTCTCCCTTTAAGAAAACTGAATAGGTTGTCATTCGTTCAAGATAAGCATTTTCAAATAGAACAGTTAATAAAAAGGAAAATAGCGATAGATGCGTGTACAACAAACCAATATTTAAAAACAATTTCTTTTAAAGGACTTTGTACATTTCATTACAAATGTAATGTATCAGTCAAAACAAAATTTTTTTATTTTTTTTGAGTTTTCTTTAACTCACATTGTATGGTATGGATCAAAATTTTAAAGCTATTTTTTGACATTTTAAAGCGCTTAATTGAGTTGAAATTTTCTGTACACATTTGTGTTGGATGACAATACAATAATTTAATTACAATTGATAAAAAATTAACTGATTGAAACTAAATCTTTAAAAAATTATATTTCACACCAATTTTCTCGCCAAGTAACCAAACGGTCGCCAAATCCAATTTTAATTGAGCTAAAAAATTTTAAATGCATTTATTTTTGCTGATACATTAAAGAAAAAAACCTGAAAAATTATAAAATAAATTTTTAACTAATTATTGAATAAATTCAATATGAGTCAATGTTTCCTTTTGTTCATAAAATTTAAGTTATAAAAAATTATGTTACGCAGAGTGTGAAGTTTGAGAGAAAACCGAAGTTCAAAAAACTCATTTTTTACCGGTGTTATTTACTTTAGAAATTAGAAACAAACTTATACAATATATATTTTCCCGCATATTTATTCGTAAGAATTGAAGTTTTGTTGATATATTGTACATGAATAATAAAAAAGAAAAAATGGAATTCGAGTAGCATATTTCACAGCAATACTGAGGAAGGGAGAGAGAACACTCATCAAAATAAAGTGTTCACTGAGATTAAACAATCTTTTTTTTGCATCATTACATAATATATTCTAAGATCTAAAAGTCAATTTATCAAAATATAATAAACGCCTAGTAAGAGACTTAATAAGAAATTCAAAAGCAAAGAAAATTCTCTCCAATTTTAATGTTGATCCCTCACAAGTGATTAAAATTTAAATGCCAAAGAATGAAATACGGAAACTGCTATAGAACATTTGATACTGAACACTCCGAAGGCTTTATGATAAAAAAAATTCGATTTTAAAATGAAAATTTCAAATAGATTTTGTTTGAGGCTAATCTTCGAAATTGTGACAAAGTCTCTATGAGCATAAATCGAAATACAAAATGAGCCTTATCGTCTAGTTCAGTGAGGTTGAGAAAGTAAATTAGTGATTCAGTTGACGTCATTTGGACCGAAAGATTAAGGTAATTAGATGATGTTGACAGGAAAGGATAAAGAACAGAGACTTAAGAAGGCGGAGATTAGAAACGAATGACATAAAAAAAAAAGATGAGTGATTGCCAGATACGCTTGTACAAGGATTTAACGCTGAAGGGCTCAATTTTGTGAGAAATAGAAAGAGATTGAGCAGTTTTAACTGCATATTTAGTTTCTCCTTTCCCCCATTTTACAACTTGAAGGGTTCTAATTTCTAACATTCTTAAATAAATAACCCTTTCGAAGGAATAACAATAATTATATATAGTCAAATATTCCATCGCCTAATTTTCAAGTTTGGCTCTATACCCTTTGGGAAATTCCTCAAAGAGAGGTTTGAGTTTTAAACGTGAGTAGCTCTAAATGAGTGAGCTAGAATTCTCACTTATTCACAAATAAAAAAAGTTTGGTTTACCAGTCAGAGAAGTGGCTTTTCGTCTTTCAGCTTTTGATTTAAACATATCGAACTTAACTCGAGGAGAACAGACATATTATACATCTCTCAGTTGTTTATTTTGCAATGTCATATTACAAAGAGTATAATAAACAAATTTTTGCTGATTTAAAATTTTCTTAACGTTCTTCCTTGGTTATTCTCAGATCAAGACCGAAGTCTATCTGAACTTCGATCTCGGGAGAGACTCGTGTTACCCACAGCGCCATCTGCTGGTTATAGCTCCAATACTAAATTTGCTGAATAATTCAACACACTAAGCACATTTCATAAATACTAAAATTAAATTAGCCCCTACTCAAAAAAGAGAGCAGCAATTTCTTGGGCATATCCATGGTGAACCAGAGTCTGATATCCAAATGGGAAAATCAAATCAGCGGGGTGAAGTACCGATAAAACTGCTTTGGCAAATCATCATAATTGTTACCCTAAACAATAATGATGATTTGACACTGAATAAATCAGGGAGTAATCAGTGCGAAAATCGATACGAAATATTTAGAGTGAACGACCTGCCATTTTCAAGCATTAGTGCAGCGGGATAGATTCCAGCACGATCTTTCCCCACGTTCAATGCGAAATATGTAAATGATAGTCTACCCATTAGTATATATTCTACTTTGTGTAAAGCTTGGAAATCCCCATGGGGAAACGATTTGGAAGAAAATTCAATTAAAAATTGATAGTACTAGTATTGTTCAAGTGTTTCTGTGTAATTGTGTCAAAAAAGAAATTCCAAAGGTTCCTGATTACCCTTCCTCACTTATCGATGATCTGCAAGCAACTGATATCTTCTGCAGGCAGGAAAAAAGTATCGTTCTTACAGAATAGGATCATCTTCATACGTTTACCACTCCATTCACCTAAATTTCATTTTCTTGGCCACAAAAAATTGCACCCGGTTATTCTTTGAACATAGTTGAAAACTATTTACAAATCTATATATAGATTATTCAGACAGTGGAATCTGAGCATATACCACCCAATACAACCCTTGTCCTTCACTTCTCCTCACTCTCAAGGATGAAAAAGTGAAGGCTGATATTAGCAGAAAAACTAAACTTAGTCACCTTGAAATTGCTATGACTGGACAAGACTGTCTTCCAGGACGCATTTTGACAACCAACGAAGATATGGCGTGTCTATCAAGGAATAGATAAATTATTGCAGAAAAAAACAAAAGCGGGCATGTAGTTAGGACACCTGTTGCACTTTTTTTATGATATCTAATTTCCTTTCTTCTCATTATTGGCGCTTATACTCGTAGGTGATAAAATATGCTTTTACGATCAATTAAAAGCATCCTGTCTCAAGACATTGACTGTCTTCGTAATTTTCCCGATTCCGATCTATAAAACCAATTTTATTTAATCGTAATATTTCATCAGACACTCTAATTATAATACATAGTAATCATAAAAAGCTTATAAAATATGTTTTTTACATAAATGGTTTTACAAATTATCTTTTATTGGTATGATATTTTCGGGTAGACGCACATTACTAAGTTATGCGAATGATGTGAAATGTGCACCTCTCCAACGTACTTTGAAGAACATATAAGGAAAGGAACCTGAAGAATGTTCAATTTCTGCTAAGGAAATCATCGTAGAAAATTTATTTTTGTCTCAAAAAGGACACGTGTAATAGCAAAGAATTCCGGGCCGTCGTCAATGAAGGCAGTTCCGGTAGACAGACGATTTTACTAGGAGCATAGTGATTGGACTGAGAAGGGCAGTTTGGTCTATACGGCAAATCTTAGCTGACACACACCTGGACGCGTCCATAGTGCACTGGCTATAGCGAAGATGGTTGGAACGAGAAAATGCGCAAGTTTGAGGGGTGTTGGTGCAGCCAGAGTCAGGATGCATGGATCGACGCATTTGCAGACAAGAGATGACGGATCCGATAGCCACTTCTACCTCCATTCTGTAGCATGTTCAAGACATCCTAGATATTTCCATATCAAACGGAACCATTTACCACCAATTCATTGCTAGGGGCCTGCAATCATGGCGGATCCGTTAAGAAGACTGTCATCGATGCCGCAGCATTGAAGGTAATGTCTGCAATAATGCCGGGCTCGAGCAATGTGGAAGGCAGAATGGTACAGGGTCGTATTCTCAGATGGTTCACGTTTCTCTTTCTGCAGTGATAGTCACCGCGTAAGATTGGGGCATCGATGAGAAGACAGGTTCAATCGGTCAAAAACTGTGGAACGCTCCATCACGAGACAACGTGGCATCAAGAATCGGGGCCCAATTGCGTGCGATTCCAGGTCACCTCTAGTTCGTATTCAGAGCACTATGATGGCACAACGATACGTGGATGATGTTCTGTAGCCAAAACACTCCCCTACCTTCACAAGGTACCCAATGTCTTTCCTCAACAGTATAACGCCCGACCAAACTCTGTTCGTATCAGCCAACTTCTCTGCCTGGTATACAGATGCTTCCTTGGCCCCCTTTCTCTCCCAATCTCTCACAAATTTAACACATTTGGGAGGTGATTAGACACTATTTGTAGACCCTTCCACAGTCACGTTCAGAAGACGAATTGTGGTAAATGGTTCACAGGAAATAGAGAGTCATTCCACAGGACTCCATCCGTACTCTCTTTGTTCTGTACCTAGATGTGTTGTATCGTATATCGTCATCCACGATGGTTCTACAACCTACTGAACCGATGCTGTTCTCGCTCTGTATTGTGCATATCATTTCGCAATAAAGATAACTTATTGTTCGTTGCCCTCTCTTTCTGTTTGCCGAGTTTTATCACTTTCTGGCAGTCTCCTTCTTGGAATTTGCATTTTCAATTTCGCGTAGTGTATATGCTCAAAAAATTTCAGAATTCTTTAAGTAAGCAAAAAAAAAATTCAAACGTCAATAATCACCAAAAAATACTCACATTAATTAAGAAATAAATCAAAATCAAAAATTTTCATAGAATGAAAAAATGACCAATGATTGTCAACAAAAGTATAAAAAAATTATCTGCTAATATAAAAGAGCGAATTCAAAAAGTCATAAAATAAAAAAATTACCTGCAAATAAAAAAAATGCATGAGTGATAATAAAAACTACTTTGAAAAGGCTCTCAGAAAGCAAAAAGATTTGAAAATCAAAACATGAAAAAAATTATGATAAATATATACATTTTCTTTCCTATTAGAACCATGATATCAATTTTTATGCGAATGTGCAATATCTACGATATTGTAGTACAAAAGGTTACGCATCTAAGCATTATCTCGTGGTTGTTATAAGAACTTTTCATTAATTCCAAAGTTAAACAGCAATTTCATTTTCAAAACCATTCCTCTTCCCTTGAGGTTTCGTTTAATTATTAATAAAAATTGTTAACTTTTTTACAGAAAAATAGTAGAACAATATCACTTCAAATCTAACGTGATATACAGGAACGATCTAAGTATTCATTCGCATACATAACTAAAATTTGATTCAAAAATTATTTTTACAAAAAAGGAAAATTTCAATTATTGTTTGCTGTGTTATTTACTGTAAATGTACTCTAATAACAGTTTTTATTTAAGTCCTGTTCCAACTTGTATAACAGAAGTAAAAAAATTTCACTCACACAAAATTAATCAGCGAATATTACTTTATTCATATAAAGCTACTCTAAATGATACATTTTAATTCTTCAGAAATAAACATTAGACATATTTTGACTTTTAATAAATAAATAATTGAATCAATAATTTTACAATGGTATACATTATGCTGAATTTAATTCTCAGCACAATGTATACCATTCTACGAACATATTCATTTTAATTAACAATTTTGCCATCAATATTTTAATTACAGAAAAGTTGAAGTTTCTACTCAATTCCAATAGCTTGAAAACTGATAACCCCTCTATGGATTAAAGAAAAAAAGAATGTCATTTGTGCACAAATTTCGAAATTATCTAGACAATAGCTCCGGGCCATTCCAGCAATTTTAATGCTCTTAATCAAAGTTGATCACTTCCAAAGGAAGAAACTTTGTTTCAGAAAAAAAATCAAAATGTTGTGGGGAGCGTTGGTGTTAATTATCGAGATTGAGCTTTTATAGCCAAAACCTCTATCTGATGAGAAGGAGAAATATATCGAATAAGATTTGCTGGCTGGCTAAATAGGTACTTAGTAGTAGTTACAAAGGCGCCATCTTTGCAGTTATTTTCATCCAATTTACTAATTATCCTAAGAGAAATGCAGAAGAAAGCCATCTTTCTTCCGGAGGGGATTTTGGAAAGCAGCAAATATGAAATGTATTCGGTTAGATCAAATACGAATATTTCTGAATGCAATACAAGCACCTATAATAATCGGGAAGTAAAAGATCATCAATCATTTATCACAATAAAAAAAACGGTTCGAAATGAATTCCAGAAAAAGATATGTACTGATTCGAATATTTCTAAAGTAGTAACAATGGTTTCAAGCGAAAGTCAATCGCTACAGAAATGAGTTACAAATATAATTGCAAAAATCTGTAAATACAATGAACAAAATTTACAAACGAAAACTTTCATCTGAAAGGATGCTAAAATGCTCATATATAATGTTTAAAACACTACCCTTTGCAATTTTAAATTGGTAACAAAGGAGTCCGTTCTAGATCTATGTAAGCACTCTTGGCGTAAACAAACCAATTTCAGTGGTCTTTTCCACTTATAGTCATTAAATTAAATATGCATTATGTATGATTAATAATTTTGATGTTCTATTTTATGATCAGCGACTCACTTCATACATAGTTTTCCGCTGAATATGTCAAAAAAATTAAAGCCCGACAATAGTCTTAATTTCATGGCCATATTTTACTTTTAAAAAGAACAATCCCTATTTGGCAGATGAAAAATAAGAAGCAGAAAATAATTTCCATAAACTTAAGAATCTCGGTAGCTAAATGATGAAAAAAATATAATTTATTATTTGAATAGTATAAATTTTTTTTTCACTGAGTGTGAAATGTAAATAAAATATCTTGATCCAAGATGCTGTAATTTGATAATAATTGACCTAAGTTCAGAATTATGAGGTTCTTCGCCTATAGCTCTCGTGTGTTGTTTCTAAATGCGACTTTAATAAATAGTCAATCAATTAACCCAATAACATATTTCCTCTCTATAAGTGTGAAACTCCTAAAATTTGAAGTAAATTGCAATCGAAGTTTACAATAATTTATTTATGAGTGTGTGTGTTTATGTGAAGATTAATTAAATCTATCCACTTTATATTTTATTTAAATATTCTTAAGGCCAATTTTCTTAAAATTTCAATTGCTTCGATTTTTACTTTTAACTGTCAGAATTTCCTCTTCAGAACCGCGATAATCATGTTTACTTGAAAAATCCCGAAGCCTATTTTAAAACGTTGAATTAACAGATTTAGGGTGACTCCCCCTTCTTAGTGTGTGTGTGTATGTCCATTTAACCTTTTCAGAGGCACCGTTTGCACAGTGCAAACGCATTTTCCAGCTTTTGCAGCTTGAAAACTGTGTCCGTTCGTGTTTGCACTGTGCAAACCTCCACTCTCCTAACCGGGGACTTCAAATTTTTTAAAATGTATTTTTTTTATCTGCATAAAATTTCTAATAATAACATAGTGCCCCTCAAAGGGTTAAAGCCTCAGAAGTGTGCGCGGAAACTTCAGTACCCAAAATAATTTTTAAGGATTAAAAAGAATATCGCGACATAATATTTAAATAAATTTATCCTTAAAATATTAGCTATTTTTATGTAAAAAAGAAGCTTTAAAATGATAATGTTACCCACGAAAATTACTATCTTTTGTAAGAAAAAGTATTCGAGAGTATTATAAAGATTGCATCTGATACTGAGTATAAATCTTTTTGAATGAAATTTGAATTAAGGTAGTATAAAATAAGTATACAGATTGTATATAAAATAAGTATACAGATTGT
>BMAW01030018.1:0-13480 GCA_019974015.1 Nephila pilipes | reverse complement strand
TGTGTATATATATGTGTGTGTGTGTATATATATGTGTGTGTGTGTATTATATATATACGTGTGTGTGTATATAAATAATTTTAGTTTTATATTCCATTTTAAAATGGCTTCCATGTCTTGAAATAGGCAAGTTTACAAAATAAATATTTTTGTAGGAATTAATCTTACTGAGAGAGTAATTTTTTTGTAATTGTTAAAATACGTTTTTCAGATCAGAATTTACTGAACAAATTACTAAATGAACAAAATCAATTTGTAAAATGAAACACGATAGTCAATTTCAAGATTTTATTATTCTACATTCCAAAATTTCTCTACAATATGAGGCATTATGTATAAAAATTAAATGTACTTACAACCTAATGCATAATGGATATTTTGTCTTAATTATGAATTGATCCTCATCTCCAATATGGAAATCTGAAAAAAGAGTTGCTTCGGCCTGTTACTTGCCCAGGAATTAATTTTAAATAAAAGTAATGATAGAAAAACATTTTGCCACTTAATAAGTAATAGAATTTTCATTTAAAAATGATAAGAATTTTAAAGGAATACTGAATCGTTGTACGTACTCATTTTAATATTCATGTGTTCTTCCGCGTGTAGCGTGGTTAATACGAAATATAGTTCAAAATATTTAAGCGAACAATATATATTTGTTTTTGATCCCCAATTCTTAAGATGCGTAGCTTGTATTTTAAAGGAACGTTTGTAGTCCTCAATATCTATAATAAATTTTTAGAGTGTTGATTTACCTTTTTTTTGTTTTTGTTTTGAATACACGCAATGTTTTACATTCGATAAAGACATACGTTCGAGTCCGATACAAACATACTCATTTCAAAATGAGTACGTCTGGTTATTCATTTTCGAGTATTTCTTTTTTCTCCACGCATATTTACAAAATCCCCTTATCACCTGAATTTGAAAAGCAAATAGATGAATTAGAAAAATTAGATTTTATAGAATCGAGTGTAGTTGAAGTAGCTTAATCGGTCGTATATGTAGCCAAATGGTCGATAATATGCGTTTATGCTTTGATTACCGTTTATTAAAAATAGGGACTGAAACTTTTTGATTACCTAACGGAAAATACAGCTTATTTGAATAAAGAAAAAAGTTCTGTTAGTAAAATTACCTGTTTAGACTTGTTGAAAGGATATTGATAAATTCTTCTTGAAAAAGAGCCGTGATTTACTCGAATTTTCAATCACAATTCAAAATTTGAAAGAGATTTCTAGTTAAAATCATTTACTACACCGGACATATATCATAACTTTTAGTTGAAAACAAACAACAATCATCACATATTACAACTTTCCTTTTGAGTGTGTAAACAAACAACAGTCCTCATTTATAACTTTCCTTTTGAGTATGCAAACTTTTTTTCAACTCAATTTGCATCGCCAGTGTGTTTCGCCACGAATAGAATTATCTCCACCTGACTGCCCGTCACTTGCTCATTGCGGCTGAAAGATAAACAAGAATTCCAAACAAACTATCGTTTAAAACTCATCAGGCTCTGTATTGAAAGTTATGGTATTCTGAGGCATCCACTATATCCTAAAAAGCAATTGATGATACTCTACACAAATAACTTCAAAGGCTTACCTCTTTCGCTAAATACGGGCATCATTCACCCGAAACACCCTAACGATGTTTTTCCTTTCCTTTAGAGTTTACTGTCATTGGTAAACATGGCTAACGCTTCATTGAATACCCTAGTGATCCTCCTCTATTTTCGACTCTCCTCCTTGTCAACCAATTTTTATCTTTTTTTCCTTTTTATTTTCAATCGTGTATATCACAGTTACACCTTGTTTGGCTCGGTATAACCATATCTGGCTCTTGCTCCCTTGAACTTCACCAGCATTCACACTACTCTACATAAATGCCGTAAATATTGCAAAGTACATCTGGATGATATTCCTCATGACTGGAATAC
Source organism: Nephila pilipes (assembly GCA_019974015.1). Taxonomy (NCBI): domain Eukaryota; kingdom Metazoa; phylum Arthropoda; class Arachnida; order Araneae; family Nephilidae; genus Nephila; species Nephila pilipes. Next base: position 11,535 of record BMAW01030018.1, on the reverse strand, counting down.
ACATCTCCAGCATTTAGATGTTGTTATATCTAAATTAAGTAATCTTAAATTCACTTTGAATTTTAAAAAAATGGCGTTTTTGCGAAAACAAATTAAAATTTTTGAGTCATTTCACAAGAGCAGGAAGACAACAACTAGATCTTGAGAAATTGCATGTCAATGAAACAAAAAATGGCCTGAAGTCAAAACAAACTTAAAAGTTATACTCCGGTACAGTTTATCCATTATGATGTTTGATAAAATATTACACTGTAATCGCCACACCTCACTGATCCACCTATTAGAAAGAAGGTTCCATAAATCCTCTGTTCTGTAGTCGAAAAAATGTCCTTTAAATATTTAAAATGTTTGGGTGAAGCTCCTTAACAATTCTACTTGATCAAATTTTAATCAGTCCTATACTCTTCTGTGTAGCTTGTATGGTGTAAGTGCTTGTTCATCTCAAAGAAAAGACAGAGAAAATTTTCGCCCCTGTAAAATTTACTGCAGTGCAACGACACTGGTATTCCATTGAGTGCGAGGCTTAGGCTGTGATATGGTCCAGAACTAAATTTAAATGCTATGTGTTTGATTCAGTCATTGAACTATTAACTACCCACATTCTTCTCTATACTAATAAAAGACTGAATCTCATTCTTCTAATGTACGACATTAGCAATTTTAAATATCTAATATGCATATTTCGAATTGCACAGAAGCACAATTACATCACTATGATGGCTTATCAAGACTAATTATACCACATAAGGATATTTATGTGTTATCTTTAGATTTATATATATTGGAAGTGTACCAAGTAGTGTTTGTATTTATCTCGTTTGATTTGCCTCTATTCATTTGTATTGCTGTACTTTTATGATAACACATAAATTTGTTTCGTCTATACATTGTTGTAGCAAGGATTAAGAGCCTCTTTTGATAACCTTGCTGATAAATTGTTATGGGATCAAATTTGTAATAATTATATCATAATATTTGATTCAACTGCTCAGGGTGGATCAAAGTCTTCTTTTGAAGATTCCTTCAAGATAGCCTGCCTTTGTCAGCCAGTTCCTCTCTCATATCACCTTAAAATCCGATTCAACCGAATTGAGACACTAGTTTTAGTCCACCTCTTTTCCGACTAGTAAAGGGTTTTGTAACAAATTTCTTAACTAGAATTTTTTCGACCATGCTAACAATATGAGAAGCCTAGTTCATTCGCTCCCTTTCTTACATTTAATGACATCAGCTCATTAAAAATTCTATACATTTCAGAGTTAAGGGGACTTAGTACCTTTGCACCTTCAAAAATTCGATTCTTCAAATTTGATTTTAAAAAATAGTACTGAATGTTAGGAGCATTTTAAAACAAACCGCGTCAAAATCCGATAATTATTACGCCCTGTGCAACAAAAAATGTAAATGTCTAAAGTGGCTTGTTCTATGTAATGCAATGTAAACAAACCTCTTTTTCTCAGTTTGCTATTTTCACACTTTCCCACAGGATTAAAAAAAATCTTTTGCATGCAGAGCCTTAAAATTTTACATGAGTGTTGTACTTGTAAATCTTTATTCTGTGAACCACAATTTTGTTAATAGGATGATTAGATTTTATTTTATAACATGATACATGAAAAAAAAGTTACTAAATACAAACTTGATAACTTTTTTAATTTTTCAAGTATCAAAAGTTTCTTTTCCCCTCCTTTGATTTGAGTGAGGGAAACAATCTGACGTTTTCTGCTATTAATATCCAGACCTTATTGTTCACAATAAATAGCGAAATACAAATAAATATTAAACCGATTGCTTTCTCAGTGATAAGTGACGCTTACGAGCCTCCTTTCGGTTTTGTTAACGTCGTACTAGAAGTCTTTTTGTCTAACAGAGATGTTACCACAAAGCTTTAAAACAAAGAACTCGTGAATTTTATACGTAGATTGATTCTGTTATTGTACAAGAACTTTGTACACAATAAAAACAAAATCTAGAAGGTAATCCATGATTTATTTATAAAGCAGACTTTTGCTCTTTCTTAAGAACTAAACAAACCAAATGTGTGAAATGCAATTTAAAAAACATTTCTGCATACTACTTTGCAAAATGAATATGTAATTAAATGCAATTGTTACAAAAAGCTGAAGGGTTGATTTCGTACTTGCTGTTTTAATTGGTTCATCCAATTCAGGGCAAATAATGTAGTAATATTTTGCCTTTGAATTTTGTGTGTGATTTTCATCAGTTTGTTTAATGTATTCAACTGATATTTAATAATTTCTTGATATTTGAGGAAATTTATCTGCTTTTGAAACAATTTTCGTTTGACTGACCTTTTGTTTTCAGTTTTGAATAAGACGGCTTAGGAATGGATAAAAGTTATGAACAAACAATGTTTTCATAATATTTGAAATAAAGAGGAAGAGTTTTTTTTGTCCATTTTCTTGGATGCAATTTATCTCATTTTGTAAATGCATACGTAAAGTTTTGTCATTGAAAAAAAAAATTCGAACGTTTATTAATGCATCACATGGAATTTCTTAGGATTGAAATTCCATTCAAAAGTGGAATTGATATTTAAATGTTTTATAAACATTGGATATATATAGAATTCAGCTTATTCTATCTTGTTATCTAGAATTTATGCCACCAAATAATGAAACTGACTGCTGAATCCACAGCTCAAACTTTTAATTATGTATTTTAAAGGTGTGTGTATATTTTCTAAAGAAACTAATCATAAACTAGTAGAGACAGCTATCAAATCAATCTAGAAATGCTGTAATTGCATTACATGAGCATGTTACTATCATGTAAACAAGCGATTTCAAATTCAAATTTTCATTGTGTTTTAATACTTTTTTTTGTCAACTGTATGTAGTAATTTTTTATTCGATAAGCTGCTCATTCGCATCGCATCGACATTCTTACCGAGACTGCCTGCTCCCCGAGTGACAAAAGAAATTAGCCTGTGGACAAGTTTAGTTTCTTAAATCAGATAATATTGAGTAAATCTAGAAATATTGAATATGAAATAAATTTTCACTGATATAAAAATCAGTTTTTTAGGATAAAAAATCACGCATGCACATATAAAAGGCTTCAATGAAAAATAATAATTCTTTTTTATTCATTCAAAAAATAATTACTTCATCAATGGAATGGATATTATCAAAAAGAAATGTAACTACCAATTCGAACGTCAGAGTGATATAATAAATTTCGAATATTAATTATACACGTTTTTAGCAAATTAATTAATCATTACATGCCTAACATTTTGTTCTTTAATTTACGAGAAATATTCTATCTCTGTCATTTTCACACATTCTGTACTGAATATTTTGATCGACGAAACGTACACATAATTAAATGTATCATCTCAAAGTATTTTTACTCAAAAGTCTTTAGAAAACTTGAATGAAATCTTAGTAGAAATTATTTTTAGTATCGATAAAAAGTAATTGCACTTTCATAATAAAAACATATGAATAGTATTAAAGTAAAGTAAATGTAATACTAGAGCTACATCAATTTTATAACTTTGTGTCACATTTTAAAAGTAAAGAGCGATCTGAAGAACGTCGATAAAGAAAATTTTAGAACAAAATTCCCACATGCAGAATATTACTAAATTCCTAAACTAATGTCATGAATGAGTCCGAAACAAGTATAAATTACCAGAGACTATAAAAATCATTTATAACATGTCAAAATTATTCTTTTGGTGAATAAAGAAAAGACGCGTAAAATTCAAGAGATACGAGAAAGATTTCTTGCAATTTTCACAAACTTAAGTCCTTTCCTTAGTATGACACGCAAATGCTTTTTAAGCCTTCGTTAAGAGAGAGTGTTGATATGAATGTGTAGGTTATTAGCACAAGTGTGCCAAATCTGGCTATGCTGCGCCAAACAAGATTCAACTGTGGTCCAGACGAGAAAAAATTGAAAAAGACAAAAATTGGTTGACAAGAAGGAGGGTGGAAAATAGAGAAAGATCGCTAGGGTATCCTGGAAGTGTGTGAACCGTGTTTACCAAAGACAGTAAACTCCATAGGAAAGAAAAAGATCACAAGGATGCCTCGGGATCATGATGCCCGTACCTACCTAAGAAGGCAAGTAACCTGAGGTCCCCTGATATAATCCAGAGGGGCAGAGTGCTCGGCTATACCCCCAAACGATGGGTACCCATTTTAGTCGTCTCTTAGCTAAAGTGGAACTATCCTGTCATTCCCTGTCAACACACGGGTCCCTTCGTCAAGAGAGAAAGCCTTATTGCAAATTTCGCAAACATAAGGTTTCCCCCTAGTATGTGTACGTAAGTGTCTTTTTAAATTACTACTGTTGGAGATGGCCACTTTACAAATTACACAAATATGTTGCTCTTCCTTGGTATTGATCCGTAAATCATTTTCAAATTACTACTTATGGAAAATGCCTTATTGCAGATTTCACAAATGTAAGGATTTTCCTTAGTATGAATACGCAAATGTGTCCTTAAAGCATCGCTATGAGAGAAAGTTTTATTGATAATTACACAAGTGTAATGTTTTCCCTTCGTATGAAAGCGCAAATGTGTCTTTAACTCACATCTAGTAGAAAATCCCTTTTGGCAAATGTCATAAACATAAGGTTTCTCTTTTGTGTATGCACGTAAACGCCTCTTTAAATTAGAGCAATACATAAATGATTTGTTGCAAAAAGGATATGAAAATAGATTATCATTTAAGTGAGTACGTAAATGGCTATTTAAGTTCGCTTTTTGAGAAAATGATTTGTTGCAAGTTTTGCAGGAGTATATCTCCGGCGTATGAGTACATTGATGTCGTTTTGAAATCAGCGACGAAAAATACATTTTGTTACAAGTAAGACACTTTTCTTTCGAATGAGTCGCTAAATGACCTTTTAAGAATTTCTTTAAGGAAAATATCTTTTGGTAAAATTGACTCTTATTAACCGTTTTATCCATGATGAAAAATTAAATGCGATCCCATCCTTTCTTATCTAAAGGCTTTTCATTTTCTTTCCAACGGCCATTAACTTTCACGGGAATCCATGAGTGTTGATACAAAATAGCTGCATGTAGAATTCTGAACAGCAAAAAATTTCATAAATAATACTTAATAGTTTTATTAATTAGTAGAAGTGAATTATTGAACCCTTCAAACTAGGACTGGATTTTAAATGCACTAATTAAATCTTTTACTTATCACCGTGTATTAACTGAAAAGTGATTGATTTTCTAAACTTAAACGTAAAACGTGTCATTGATTGTTTGAATTTTGAGGCATGTGGGAACAGGAAGTCCATACTCAGTTTATCAACTAAAAATTTCTGATTGATATATATCATATAGTTTCATACTCAGTAAAAAAGCTCGAAACGTTTTTTTTTTTATCACCTATTGCTTAATCCAAACATTTTATATTATTTTTAATAGTGTAGTTTTCGTTCCCAAACTAAGGGTATTGGGCTTGGATAGAGCACCATAGAAATTCATTCTACATAAATGATTAATTTCGGGATTTTTTTGAAAATTAATTAAGCATTTGTATCTAATTTATATTTGAGAATATCATATTTGAGAAATGAAAAGATTCCTCCGGGACATTTTAAAAGGAAGGTAGTCTCTCTTTCGTTATTATACACTGTATGCTTAAAATTTTTTTAAAAAACTAAAAATGTGCAAATATCTGAATTTATTTTACTACACATACTAACTTTGATTTTTTGTATAAATTTTAAAGAAGTTCGAGAAATTACCATTCTCCGTAAAATAAATCTGATTTAATTTACTATTTCTCGTCCCTTTCAATTCTTTCATCTACTCTTTTAAAATAAGAAAATGTAAAAAGACTTACATTTTGTTTATATTGTTAAACAGACATGTTTTGAAAGTAAGTGTTAAAAATTCTGGTAGCAACTATTGTTGCCTAAAAGTAATATTAGTTTAGGTTGTAAGGATATTTGATTATCTCAAGGAGTTTTGGGTATTCGCATCCATTTTTTGCAAAAATTTCCACATTCAACTGATTAAGTAAAATTAATTCATAGGGTCATTCATCATTCTTAAGTCCTTCGTATGTTTTCAAGATTTAGTTGGGAATTGATTGTATTTTCGAAATAAAGCGAGTGTTGGAATTTCGGCTCCAAATCTTGAAATCTAAATCATCCTTCGTGTAACACTGATTGCAATTGAGATCCACGTCATGGTCCAAACATACACTCTTGCCTATATCACGACCTCGTGATCTGTTTAAATTGAACTTTGGAAGCACTAATCGTTGAATGAAATGTCTAAACACTTAGTTCGACAGGAAGATGTTCGATCATGGTGGATCATATTAACCATGGCATTAATCATCTTCACTGCCCCCGAAATGCGAGAAAAAAGAGAATTAAAAAAAATGTGCTCTATTGGAGCAAATCGTAGCAGAAAAACGATGGGCTAAATTAAATTAAGAGAATTCACATATTTTGCTAAATGTGTCAGAAAGTACTGCACAGAAGTTAAAATTTCTGCTTCGATACAAGGTTACAGTTTCTTAATGGCATTCACGGAAGCGATTGATTGGTTTTAAAAGTTTTAAGAAACTATCAATTGCAAAAATAACAAACTAATTAAAATTAACAAAAAATCGCTATGAACATATGTGGTGTGTGTAAAGATTCAGAGTAATAACTACTTATTACACACACACACACACACACAGTTTATTTGCTGAAGTAGGACAGAACATTAAAACACAGAACAAATTGATTAAACTCGCGTATTTACAGATTTAACGTCCAGCACAATATAACGTAAAGCGCAATTTCCTGAACCGTCTTGTTCAGCGTCTGGCTTCTTCTCTCACTACTCCGAATCTCTCTCGAAGTGCTAGGTGGCGCTCTGGAAGCATCATTCCGGGATGGTAGATCAGCAGGTCTTAGATCCCTTAGTCTCGGTCATTCTGACCTTCATTCCTTATAATTTTAAAAAATTGCAAAATGAATCTCATTATGAAGTCAAACAATAAAAATAGGAGCGCATAAAATATTGTATTAATAACCCTCTAAATCATGTAATAAAATTCCTTATAAAACGAAATTGCAATACTAAGATCTTTTTCCATAATCCGCGAATTCATGCATGTGGTTTCACGAGATAAATTATCCTTTTTATCGTATTTTACAATCCTTTTGAAATACTTTTAAATCTCGAAGATTTTCCATTAATAATGAAGAAATTCGAAATATGTCATTTAAAATAGACTGCAAATTAAGTTTAAAATAAAGGTTTAGTGTCTATTGCAAAAATTAAGAGCGTGAATATGTATTCATGAATAATTACATGCTAGCAAATAACTTAAGAGTAAAACAAATCAAAGTTTAATAGACGTGTTTTTGGAATAAAACTAACATCCACATGTAAGATACACAGAATTGCGTTGGAAATATTTCTCGTTACTGACAAAAATGTTGTACAGTGAAATCTCCATTGAAAGTGAATTAGCCAATTAACAAGTAACACATTCTTTCTAACACATTCGTTAACACATTAATTTTACATTTACATTTCTTTAGACATAACCATTCTTTTTCTGTTCGAGCAAAGGAATCCCTATTTTCGATTTCGTTTTCCTGCGCCGATAGAAATGATAACTTTCAAAAAAAATTTTTGTTCTCCTTGACAATAAATAAATGAAGACTTTTTCTGTATGACCGTTTATCTTTTCAATTAACACTTTGGGAATTAAAGGTTTCTCTCAGTAAGTAAAACAGAACCTATGTAGATAATGTTAAAATTATTGAATAGGTTGGATGTAGGCAACGAATAATTTGAAGTTGGTTACTCGGTTAGTGGTAAAGATAGTGAACTGAAGTTATAAATGTGAGCTACCTGTGTGCGATCTGCTTTGAGTGAGGAGCTTTAGGAGCGAGAATGGATCCACAAAGGGTCAATGGTTCGAATCGTCATCTATAAATATTCTTAGAACTCGGACCCGATAGGCTCGGTCCGATAAGCATTCAGTTATTGTATTAAAACGTGAGATCAGACGGATATAGGGGTATTTGTCACCTCTTGAGTGGATCGGGAACTTTGAATATTCATAGATCTGAATAAATTAGCTTTGTCGTCGTCCTTGTAAAATGTTGTATCTTTTTGACTATTGTTTCGGAAATATTTTAAATAAGATTGCGAACGGTAGGAGAAAGGAAAAAAGGAATATCGAAACATGAATGGCGTAAAATAAAGTTTCGGGATGAAAGTACTCAACATTTTGTTTGAATTTTTGTAATAGTCCGTAAACATAAACAAAAGAAATGCATAAAATTAAGTAACACGTTAAGTGAAAAAAAAAAATAATGGGGTTTTTTTTTTCCATTTTCCCTATTTTAATTTAAAATGCAAGATTATATTTATTTTTTTTTTTTGTTGTTGCTGTTGAATTCTTTTGAATTATAATAGGAAAAAAAATTAACTTTCCGCGTCAAGAGTTAAATCGGACAAATAATTGCGTACACACTTCTTTCTTATGATACACATAATTATTGCCCTTATATAAATGTATGGAGGGTGATTGCTAAATTAATAATAACTTTTATTTTAATATTTCTATGAGAAAAACTTTGACACTGAAAGTAAACTAACTCGGTTTTATCCTTACTTAAACAAAAAAGAATCATTATATTTTTAAAAAAATCACCGCTAGAAATAGAGATAAAAACTATACCATCTAAGTAAAGAATATACCAAATATAAGAAATGAAGGAAATTGGTTAAGTTATAATTTATTATCTGCCTTATTTGTAGCAAGACTTTATTGCAAATAGTGATTATTACCGCAAAAAGGTTGCATGAAAGATTTATCAAGATACACATTATCATCATACTAAAAAAATAACGTGCTACAATTTTTCGGCCATAAATCACACCTATAGATAAGAAACACTCCAAATTCATAGGATGAGTTTTACAGAAAAGACTAATGGATAAAGAGTGTACTAAATTCTTTTATCCTGAAAATTATTCTATTTCTTACACATAGAGATTACATTCGTATTTTAATGTTACTTTCAGACCAATATACTTTTTCCTGATTTAAGAAATAAGTCTTGCAGAAATGATTACACAAAAAACATTTGATTGTGTTTACTAAATTTGCCTTTTTATCCATAAAAAGCATTGTTTTTCGTGTACTTAGTAGTATACATTCGTCTCTCTCTCTCTCTCTCTCTGTGTGTGTAATTTTTAGTTTTATCTTCAAAACACTTATGCTTTTCATAATATTTGTTAAAGAAAAATATATTTGATACAAGAAAATATAAGGTCCATCTATTAACCGAGACTTTTGAGGCAGCTCAAGCGAAACGCTTTCGTAATCACCAACGCGTAACATGTGTTATGATCTAAACAGGTGTGAGTTACAAACATTTTTGGGTGGATTGCTAAAGTAATCTCATAGCTTTTACGCGAAGCAAATATGTATCATATAGAAAAGAATTTTGAATTTTCCTTCTTCGAAGGAAAAAAAAATCATTTTCCACGAAATAATTGGGTTCTCTTCTATTAAAAAAGAAATACAATACACATATCAAGAGCAAATTAATAATACGATAAAATGATACAACTGTTGTAACTATAAATGCACAGATAGAACAAAACTATATAAAATGTAACAGCTTCTTTGTATTATTGAAATACAAAGAAGAGGTCAAGAGTGATCTATTTTTTTATTATTATTATTAAAGGGCAGAGATTTTGTTTTGCGAAAGTAATTTAAGAGTGGAAAATTTCAAAGTATTTTGGGGACAATAGCTCTGCTAAAAAGGCCAGTAACGCTAAAGCATATCCAGAGAACAATGTAAAAAAGGCCAGTTTCAGATCCTCAAGGGTAAGTTGCAATTTTGGTTCTTCGTGTTTCTTTTTCAACCTTTTGTGCAACGTATTAGCAAAGGAGATATCATCTATCCACTTTTCAAAGAATCCGCCACTGACTATACGGTAAAGAACGTCATTCAATCGTTTCCGACAACAAAAATCTTTTTTTATGGCAATACCCACGTTCCAAATTCCAAAATAATCGTCGGACGCTTTCACGGTGATGTACGGTGGTGAACCAAGAAGTAGTTTTATAACCCCATTCGATGTGATTATTGCAACTGGATCATCCAAGAGTTCGGGAAAATTTTCTATGTACGAATATTCCCAGCCGTTCTTTCGGATCATATCTCCTATCTTCACCAAGTAATCAATCCTACTTTTAAGTAACAGTTCTTGTTCAATGGTTCCTTTGGTTGGTAGACATTTGTACTTTCCACTTAAAACTGCCTTCGACAACTCTTCGAAATTTCTCGGGACGGGCACTTTTTCCGGCATGGTCAAGTAAGACAGAAAACTGGTGTTATACAAAAAAGGCATGACGGCAGCGATGGTCATCCACAAACCAAACAACACTCTCCTCCATGGCGTTTCCCTGACATTTTCCATGGACTGCGAAACGACACTTCCCAGCACCGATAAGAAACTGCCCAAAAGTGTGCCCCTTCTGAACATTATTCTTTGAAAGAGAACAGTTGCGGCCAGTATCATCAGAGTGTATAAGATCCAAACATTCCGACTGAAGGGGTATGTGAAAGCTGTCACTTTAGGCATCTCTCCGGGCTCTTTTATAGCAAACACGCGATCGTTCACTAGATACGAAATGCTGAAGTCAACGGCTTCCCATCTATCTTCAGTAATAGATAATGTCGCCAAACCTATATCAGCCTCTCCTCTTTGTACCATTCCAATAACGCCATCCCATGTTCCATTGCTGTCACGTGAGCCGTATTGTCCATAGTTCGGTAAAACTAGTTCAAACTCGAATTTGAGTTTTTCCATCAGGCATTTCAACATTTCCCCGTCCAATCCATTAGGAACAATACGATCATTCACCTTACTTACAGTAAGAATACTCTTAAGTAAAACTGCAGCTATCTTTATTTTACTAGGAAAATACAGAGTTTCCATGCCTTTTAATTTTATTTTATTTGTATATTTTTGTTAGTGATGATTATTTGCAATGCAGTTTGCAAGAAATTTATCACTCGATTTTCCGTTACGCTGTTCAAGTGGCGAATTTCAGACGTATCTAGATCACACAGAATTGTCGTGAAAATATCGAAAGCCTTTTGTTGTTAGAAAATATGTCATGTGATGATTGGATCGATCGTACGGGGTCCTCTTATGTATTTTATTATTATATTTTGAAAATTTTTCTAGCAAAGTAAATATCGAAAATTTCGAAATATGATATCGATATCCCTCATGATCTATTTTTTTCTCACATTTCCCGTTAAAATATACCCTTGATATTCAGATTGCTCTACAATTTGTTTATATAATTTACACGAGCTCTCTGACAGAGCGTTTAGTAAAGAGTTCCTTTAAGGTTAATCGTTTATTTATGTAGAGCGGTTTATTCTAATTCAATGGAAATCTTTTTGAAGCGAACGAAAATAAAAATAAAAAAAATATATGAAAACGAAAAGGACGATCCAGTCATTCCTACTGAGAGAAGAACTGAATAA
>BMAW01030016.1:235103-326818 GCA_019974015.1 Nephila pilipes | reverse complement strand
ATCAGACAAGCTAAGACAAGTTAAATCGTAACCCGTTCACGCTGATTACGAGTATACTACGTCACACGGTTTAGTAGTTATTTCAAACCCTGATGACGCACATAATTCAGTCGCCATCTTGTAGAATCAAGATCAGACAAGCTAAGACAAATTAAATCGTCACCCATTCACGCTGATTACGAGTATACTACGTCACACGGTTTCTTTTTAAAAAAACAACTCAACTTAACAGTAGGAGGGGAAAATAAACAACTCAACTCAGAAGGAGGAGTTAAACAACTCAACAGTAGAAAGAAAACAATTCAACTCAACCGCTACCTGCGCAGCCTGCACCTTGAAAACCAAAACTATAGCAGAAGGAAAACAACTCAACTCGACAGCAGTAGGAAACAACTCAACTCGACAGTAGGAGAAAAACATCTCAACTCGAAAGCAGGAAAAAACAACTCAACTCTGCATCAGGAGGAAATCAACTCAACTCGACAACAGGAGGAAAACATCTCAACTCGACCTCCGCCTGCGCAGCCTTTTGCCGCAGAATCGGCTTTTCTTACCTACTATCAGCGAACAGCACTACAAAAATTGCTCCAAGAATTTCGGAACTTGTTTTCCACATGTGACGCTGATGTCGGCCATTGTAATGTTATCCAGCATAAAATCAATACAGGTGATCATCCTCCAATTAAACAAAATCCAAGACGTTTGCCTCTTGCTAGGAAGGAAGAAGCTGAGCGGCTAGTTAAAGAAATGGTTGACAACGGAATTGTCGAGGAATCATCCGGACCCTGGGCTTCACCTATCGTCCTTGTTAAAAAGAAAGACGGATCAACACGGTTTTGTGTTGACTATAGAAAACTGAACGAAATTACGAAAAAGGACAGCTATCCTTTGCCTCGAATAGACGACACCCTGGATTATTTGAATGGAAGCCAATGGTTTTCGACATTAGATTTGAAAAGTGGATATTGGCAGATTGGAATTCAACCTGAAGTCAAAGAAAAGACAGCCTTCACCACTAAACAGGGACTTTGGCAATTTAAGGTAATGCCCTTTGGACTTTGTAATGCACCTGCGACATTTGAAAGATTGATGGAGACCGTGTTACGTGGACTTCCATCTGAAGCATGCTTAATGTATTTAGATGACATTATTATAGTAGGAAAAACATTCGAAGAACATTTGAGTAATATTCGTAAAGTATCCCAGAGATTGCAGAAAGCCAACCTTAAACTAAGCCCTAAGAAATGCAAATTCTTTCGAAAGGAAGTTTCTTACCTTGGACACGTTATTTCCTCCGAAGGAGTGAAAATCGACCCAAAGAAAATTAAATCAGTGGTTGATTGGCCTCATCCAGAGACAGTACACGAGCTTCGAAGTTTTCTTGGACTCTGCACCTATTACCGTTGATTTGTAAGAAATTTCTCCACAATAGCTAGGCCTCTTCATAAATTAACGGAAGCAAAATCTAACTTTAATTGGACAGAAGATTACCAGAAATCTTTCAATAGTTTAAAGCAGGCACTGACAACTTCTCCTGTACTGACCTACCCCCGGACTGACGAAGATTTTATTCTGGATACAGATGCCAGTAATTAAGGAATAGGAGCTGTGCTATCCCAGAAAATTGGGAACGAAGAGTGTGTCATCGCTTACCTTAGTAAGATCTTAGGTAAGCCGGAAAGGAATTACTGCGTCACCCGTAAAGAACTGTTAGCCATTGTTAAATCTATAGAGCATTTTCATCATTACCTCTATGGACGGAAATTTCTTTTGAGGACTGATCATGCTTCCTTGAGATGCTTTTAAATTTTAGGGAGCCTGAAGGCCAGGTAGCTCGTTGGATTCAACGACTTCAAGAATATGACTTCGATATCCAACATCACAAAGGAACTTCTCACGGTAATGCAGATGCCCTCTCCCGGAGACCCTGCAAAGAGAGCTGCAAACATTGCGTGAATGCCGAGAAAAAGTTTGGATTGGAAACGGATATTTCCGTTAGAGTTCTAACAACTACAGCTTCTGATTTTTGGTCTTCAAGTGATATCCAAAAGGCCCAACTAGAGGATCCAGACATTAAGTTAATTCTGGAGAAGAAATTAAATTCGGCTGATCAACCATCTTGGCAGGAAATCTCTCCGGAGAGTCCTACAGCAAAACGGTATTGGGCTCTTTGGGACTCCTTACATCTTAAGAACGGCGTTCTATACCGTAAGTGGGAGAGTGATGATGAAAACTCTTGTCGATGGCAGCTTATTCTCCCGAAAAGTCGAATTCCAGAAGTTCTGCGAGAGACTCATGACAGCGCAAGTGGAGGCCATTTTGGTGTCATGAAAACGTTAAATAAAACTAGAGAGCGATTTTATTGGGATAGACTTCGCGCTGACGTTGAGAAATGGTACAGAGAATGCCACGCTTGCAAGAGCCAGAAAAGGACCCAAAACAAGAATTAAAGGTCGCCTGCAACGTTACAATGTAGGTGCGCCGTTCGAAAGAATGGCTTTGGACATATTAGGGCCTTTTCCTGTGACGGGAAATGACAATCGATATGTCCTAGTATTAATGGACTATTTCACGAAGTGGCCAGTGGCGATCCCCATTCCAGATCAAGGAGCCTCGACCGTAGCTGAAGAACTCGTTCGTAGTTGGATATCGCATTATGGCGTCCCTATGATATTACATTCAGATCAAGGTACAAATTTTAATTCTGAACTCTTTACCGAGCTGTGCAAACGCTCGGACACAACCGGATTCACATTATTTTATCAGATGCATGGGCGTGAAGAAGAAACAACACTCAACAATTCCTGTTCACATTGAAGAAACTGATGCTGACTACTCTATTAGATTACTAACAAAAGCCGAGGAATCTAGACAGCTGGCAAGAATACGAACTTTGAAAGCACAAGAAAAATACTGCAGGTGGTATGATTTCAAGCACTGAATAGTTTTCGATAAACCTGGAGGCCTCATATGGATAGTTCACACTTGTGCGAAAAATAGGTCTGTCGGAAAAGTTATTTAAAAGATACTTCGGTCCTTATCATGTCCTACGACAACTATCTGACGTAACATATCAAGTTCAAGACTTTGATCCTAGTTCGCGACACTGACGGACAATAGGTATGTTATATGTTCTTCAAATGAAGCCTACTAATGATCCTAATGCAAATTTAGATTCCAGATGATTCTATTGATTCTGAGGAGCTTAATTCTAGAGGAAGTGCATCCAATCACCGAAGAATGTATCCATCCAGTCAAATCTTTTCAGGACCCGTGACATGCTCGCTGACGAGAGCAATACCTCAGAATTCTTAAGCAGTGAAACTCTGTTTTTTCCGATGGCACAGAGATAAAGTGCTCGTCTACAGAATGAAATTCCCTAGGTTCAAAACCCAGTGCTGACAACATTAAAAATTCATTTGAAGCTTTACTTAATTGTTCTCTGTTTTCTACTATAATTTCTAAGACCAACCACACTATTCTTTATGCTTTCAGAGCAGTGTTCTGGAATATTCATTCTTATGTAATATATAAACCTATATAGTCTGAGAGAGTACTTATCGAAATGTAGGGGCTCTTTGTTAATAAATCACGTTATAATCAGATTTATTTTGTGTGTTCAATTCAACCAGCTCCAAAATCTATGTAGTGGCCATGACAGCCAAGTGGTCGTGGTCATGGACTCACTGCTGGTAGTTTTCCTCGAGTCACGGGTTCGAGCCTTGAGCCACTAAATACCACCGAGTAACCAAAGCTTAAGCAAGGTTAAATATTTCGAGGCTCAAAATCTTCTCGCACGCGTTGTCGTGGTGTGGAAGTTCCACAAAAAAGGATGAAATATTTTCATACAATAACTCTAAGGTACTTAAAGTCTTTTATATTATGTTGAAGTATCACACCGTAAATTTTTTTCCAGGTGGAAAGGGACACGGTTTAAAACTCAAACTTGTAGATTTTTGCTGTATATGAAATTCATTATTCATTCATATCATAATTCAGCAATTTGATCATACGAGTTATCTAAGCGATTTCTCCCATTCTTGACAAGGATCTACTGCTACATTATTTTCTTCTGTAATATGCATATCTGTTGTAAATTCTGAAATATATTGAAGTTACCTAATTTACCTTATAGAGATGCTTTATAAAGCTTTTGTAGAAATGCATAGATTTAGGACTTGTGGCCATATACATTGGTGTGCAAAAATTAGGAACGAAGTAAAAAATTAGCATATCAGTGGAACGATGTGGTAGAGCGGACTGAAAGACCAGTCAGGAGATTGACTAGAGTGAAATACGGTAGCACATCCGCAGATATGCAGTTAGACTTAATGAGGGAGCGTCAGAGGGGAATAAAACACGCCGGCGGTGTGAGCTCAGGATTTCTGGGAAAGTGGGAGCTCGGCTTATGTTGAGTTATAACGATGTTGTTGCTTCCTCAGTCTGAAATGTCGAACAGTCAATCCTTTAGACGACACTTGGACTACTTTACCCAAGGTTGAACAATTGGAAAGATAGAGGAAAGACGAAGAAGTGTAGCAAGTGTAGCTGCGGAATTCAGGGTTGCTCGCATCATCATTTAACGACTTTGGAAAGAATTTCAAACTACAGAAACAGCTATCTGAAACAGTTCAACTGAGGTCGTCCACTAGCAACCATATCAGCGGACCATCGATATATTGCCCAACAGATTAAAAGGAACAAGCAGTAGACAGCGGGAGCAATCTTTTGATACACTGCTCAAGTGGACGAACAATCAATATCACGACCCATATCACGTTTTACCGTGACCAGGAGGATGCATAGTGGTGGTCTGTTTGCACGACGATCTGTACGGTGTGTACCTTTAACGCCCACTCATCGGAGAAGGAGTTTTCTAGGGTACTGGGAACACCAGAAATGAACAGATAATTGATTGGGTCGAGAGTTCTTTACGGATGAGAACAGGTTTAGTTTGAGTAGTTATTCTGGACGAATACACATCTGGAGAGAACTGGGAATCCTCACTAACCCCCTCCAACATCATCGAAAGAGACTGGTCCGGAGTTCGCGGTGTTCTCGTTTGGGGAGGTATTATACTTGGTTACTGTACCGACCTTCATATCTTCGAAGGAGGTTCAATCGCTGAGGCCCGTTATTGTAACGAGATTCTCTTTCCGTATGAGCGTTTTTAAGAGGCTCTATGGGTCCGCAGTTCCTTTTCATGGACGACAATGCTCCAGCTTATCTCACAGCAGCTGTCGAATAGCTGTTGGACAATGGAGATATTGAATACATGAATTAGCCTGCAAGGCCTCCAAGTTTAAATCCCATCAAGGATGTATAGGATTTTCTAGGGAAATGTTTGGCAACACATAACGCACCACCACTAATGATTCTGGAGCTCCGATTGGTGGTACAAGATGAATGGGTTGCAAAGCTTCATTAACTCTTTGATAACTTCATACCAGACGAGGAGATACCTGCATAGTATTCAGGACAGATCCTATCTCCTACTAAAGGCTGTATGTTTCTGGCTGAACACCTATCGCCTGGATGTTTCAGCTTTCAGTTGCATTGTGAGGCATGCTACTTTTTCGATAAAGTTTCTTTTAATTTCTTTCCTTTCTTTCTTTCTTTTTTTTGGGTAAGTTTTGCTTACATTACTCATGTTCTAACTTCTTTGGTTCAAGTTCTAACGTCTTAGCTAAATGGAAAAAAATCCCCGTATATTCCCTTCCCGTTTCCTAGCTTGTCGTGCATTATTTCTAAAAAGAAAACTTTATTAAAACCTCACGGGACTCAAGATAAATTGTTAAAAATCGGGACTGTCCCGTTAAAAGTAGGATGTCTGGTTACCTTTGTCTACGACTATGCGTAGATTATCGAACTTTAAATGCTGTCACAAAATCAGATAATTTTCCGATGGAAAAGGCTGTTGATCTAATATATAGCATAGGAAAGGCTAACATTATCACGACTTGGATTTATTAAAGAGATATTGGACAATTCCAATGAAAAAACAAAGCAAAGAGTATGCATCCTTTAAAACACACCGAGCTGATTACCAGTTTAAAGTTCTACCATTTGGACTGAAAAATACTGCAGCAACATTTCAAAGAGTCATGAATAACGCTTTAAAGGAATTTAATGAATTTGCGAGAGTTTATACTGACAATATTTCAATTTTTTCACCAGATTTTGAAGCACATTTATAACACCTTGACTGTACATTTACAAAGCTAGAAGAGTTTGGATGCTCATTAAATTCGAAGAAATGCTCATTTGTGAGGATTGAGATAAAATACCTCGGTCGCATAATCGGCTCAGGAAATCGTCAACCACATCCAGAAAAAAGTAAAAGCTATACAAAAATTAGATATTCCCCGAACAAAAGCTTAGCTGAAAAATTTACTTAGATTATCAAACTATTACAGAGATTACATCCACAAGTATACAGAAATCTGTCAGCCACTTGCTGAGCTGACGAAGAAAAGAGCACTTAAAATCCTTAATTGGAAAGAAAAGCATCAAATATCCTTTCATGAACTGAAGGAAAAACTTTCAAAGACACCGAAGTTGTATATCCCACTGATAGAGAAACCTTTTCTCATTCATTCGGACGCCTAACTAATCGGTATAAGAGTCTGCCTGTCACAAGAAAATGATAGAAAACAGTATCCCATTTGCTACGCGAGTCAAAAGTTCACTACCACATAACAACACTGGCCTACGACTGAGAGAGAAGCTTATGTCATAGTGTAGGCTTAAGAAAAGTTCTAGTATTGGATGTTTGGATCACCAATATGTATGGATCACCAATATTTAGATATAAAAGTGATTAGTGACCATAATCCGCTGACATTCGTTATTAAAAATGCTCCACAATCATCGAAGCTGTAGAGATGGACACTTGCCCTTTATAAATACAACCTTCACATCGAACATTTCCCAGGAGGTAAACTTGTCTCTATTTAGATTGAAATAGATAATCATGAATTGTTTTTACTTTTGGTAGTGTCGAATATGCACATATATATTTTTTACGTGAATAACACAATCAGTTTAATTTTCATTATTTACTGGTGAAATTGTCTGCAATTTGATTTGAATATATATTTAGTGTTATTTACATATGTGTTTTGGGAACTAATTCCTTTATAATAGTATTGAGATATATTTGCTTATAAAATGACATATTAACAAACATAATTTCATCTGATTTGCGTATTTGATAAGGTTATGTCGGTAAGTAATATTTGATACAATATTTGTAATAGAAAATTATAGTGCTATTTTTGTGTGAAATTGGGATTCTTTTTACATCTGAAGTGTAAGAAATTTTTTTTTTGTAATATATATATATTTTTCTTTTAAGTAGTATATGCGAAATTTTTTTTTGTATTGTTGCTATTTACTAGAGAATTAATTTGGTAGATTGATTTTTGTGTTTTATATTATATGTAAGCTGTAGTGTATGCACATTATTGATAAATTTTGGAAATATTATTCTTGTGTGAAAATATAAAACGAATCATTGAACTTAGTATCTATTGATATTATTTAATTGCATTAAGTGTATCTAGTGATTTAAGATTATCTTCTTAGTGGTGTATTTTTTTGTGAATGTGTAATTTTCATTTTTATAACACACTAACTTCAAAACGAGACTGTAGATGGCGCCACATGATGGGACGTCTTTAAATTAAAGGTGTGTCTCTACATCCCAATGTTTTTCGACAGAGAGAGGGATTTCTGCCAGAGAGAGCGAGGATTCTGACTCTGTCGAGAACAGACGTTATATCCAGAGCTCATTTTTCACATTTCATACAAGCTAACTTTTTTCTTCTCACCACTGGTGATTGAAAATTCTTTAATTCTCAAGGGTTCTTTTTTCAAAGACCATGGATCCGTCCATGGAAATCTCTAAGGAGAATGATTCTCCCCCACAACTGATTGCCGATACTAATTCCGCCATTAATGATCAGACGGAAACGACCGACTCACCACCACCACCTCGTCTAGACCCGGATGCTTCTTCAGAAGAAACAGAAAGGTTCTTCATCGAGCATTCCGAGGGAATACGCTTATTGATCGAACTCAGAGATCGTTATGCCCTCTGGGCAAAAAAGCTTACTGCCGCTTCTTCACAGAAGCCTGACGACTTCGCGAAAGCTCACGCTGAGCTAGGCATTGCCTATGCTCAGCTCTCTGCCATCAAAGGGAAATTAAGTGTCCCTATTTTCAAGCTTCCGGCAACAACCGCAATTCTCGATAAGATCATCGAGGCGGCGAAGAAGGCGGCAAAACAAAATGTCGCCCGTTCTCCCGCTCAAACCCAGGAAGTGGGTGTGGCTTACACGAAAGCTCCGGCTCAGGGAGGGGCCTCCCTTCCAGCGAGCCAATCAAAGAAGCGAGCTGCCGAAAACGAACCAAAGCAGGGTAAGAAAGCTTTTTCTAACCTTACCACGGTCCAGACAAACACTACACCTAATATTAAGTCCAAAGGAGATGAGATTTCAGATCTCAGTGAGGAAGAGGACGCTGGGGAACCAATGAACCCGCCACTCCTGTTAATCGCCCAAAAATTCCTCCTTTTTTTCATCACACCGAAGGGTGATTGGAGGCAACTCCTCTCCTTCGCTCGGCTGGAAGCGCCTTCGCTATACAGCAAACTGAGCGGCCGCTTCCTCCGCCTCACGGTTAACCATGAGACGGAATACAGAAAGCTTGCGAACTTGCTACGCACTGAAGGCGTGGAGTTCAAGTCATATATGTTGAAAGCTGATCGTCCTCTAAAATTAATTTTATGTGGACTCCCATCGACCACCGACTTAGAAGAAGTTAAGCAGGAGATTGAGAGCGCAGGTTTTACTGTGCACAAAATCTCCCGCTTAAGTAAATTTCAAACCAAGGCTCCGATGCCCCTCATATATTTCCAAATTCTAAATAACCTCAATGCAGAATCAATTTACAACTACACCGACATGTTCGGAACAGTCATCAGCATTGAGAATTATCGGGGCAACAAGCGCCCCTCTCAATGCTGGAGGTGTCAGGGTTTTTTTCACTCCTCTGAGGTTTGCCACCTCCCTATTAAATGCGTCAAGTGCGCAGGGGCTCACCGAGCTAGGGACTGCCCCAATGACTTCGACACTCCTCTAAGGTGTGCAAACTGTGGCGGGGAACACGCGGCGAATTGGCGCCAATGCCCCCGATTCCCTAAGGGCAAGAATTCAGGCCCTAAACTTAATAGCAAAATTTCTAATAAACAAAATTCTAACAAAAATTTAAAAAATAAAAATTCGGCCCCTAAACCAAAAATTGTTAACTCTCCCAAGAGCCAGCGTCCTCTCGAGAGTTATCAACAGGCAACTCCACAAGTATCATACTCCCAAATCCTATCCGGACAGACTATGGTTCATACCGCCCCTGTTCAAAATTCTACGGCTTCCCCCAGCTCCGGAAATTTTGGGGAAATATTCCGAGCTGTTATGGCTATCGCCAGCGACGCGAATGTAGACGAGCAACTTTTTGCTCGGGCATTCCGGGAGTGTCTCCCTGCCCTTCGCCAAGTCACAGCAGCTGACGACAAGGCCTGCATTATTTTTGAGGCCTATGTCGCACTTAAGCACGGGCGCGCTTACCGCGCCCCACCCCAACATTAAAATTCAATCGTGACGTGCACGACATTTCTCTTGGGTTCTGGAACGCAAATGGTCTGCGTTCCAAGATTGACGAAGTCAGAAACTTCGTCACAGAGCAAAATTTTGATCTGTTTTTGGTTCAAGAATCAAAGCTCCAACCGGGGCAAGAACCCCAGATCGCCAACTATCGTCTTCACAAAGACGATAGAATAACTTTAACTCCTCGTATTGACGGAGGCACCGCTATATACTGTAAAAGTAATTATGAACATTGCAGAGTCCTCTTACCGTGGTTACAGTATATCGATGCAACTGCTATCGAAATTAAAATTAATAATTATCCAACTTTGCGAATAATTTCTGCTTATATTCGCTACACCCCCCACAATCGACACCAGTTCCCTGAGGAGGATTTCATTAAACTTCTTAATTCTGGTCAAAATTTAATTATTGCTGGAGATATGAATGCCTGTCATAAAGATTGGCACGATTCAAGATCAAACAATTTTGGCTATAAACTCAAAAATGTTATAAGCAGAACTCCTGGTGCTAGGGTTGTTGCACCGTACACCCCTACGCACATTAACCCTAGGTCCCGACCGGGGGCTAGGGATTCTATTATTGATCTTGCAATCTTTAAAATATTCCTTTTAATTATGATATAAGAGTCATCCATGATCTGAGCTCAGATCATTTACCGGTCATCTTGACTCTTCACACTAACTCTGCATTTTTAAAATTACCAGAGCAACTCTCTACCAATTGGGAGAATTTTAAATTTATTTTAAATTCAAAACCCCTCCCCATTCCAGAAACCTCCAGCAATGAAGATATTGAAAAATCTATAGCGCAAATTGGTGTAACTATTTCTGAGGCACTTGTGACGGCCTCAAAACCAAAATTTAAACCTCCTCCTCTGAGACTCCCTATAGAAATCAGAACTAAAATTCGTCGCAAAAATTATGTACGGAGAGTCTGGCAAAGATGTAGGAATCCGGCTCTTAAATCTGAACTCCGTACACTCAGTAATGAGATTAAACGAGACATTAAACACTTTTCCCAGGAAAGATGGGAAAAACACATTGAAGGCCTATCGCCTGATACAAACACCCTTTGGAGGGAAACCTCCCGACTCACAAAGCCTTTTCACACCATTCCGCCCCTGAAGGGCGCCCTCGGCAGTGTTGCTGTAGCTCCTATTGAAAAGGCGGAAGTTATAGCTGATAGCCTTCAAAATCAATTCGAACCAAATGAAGACGAGAATCCCAGATTCTCAGCTCATACTACGCGGAAAGTCCTAAGGTTTTTGGCCTCCTCCACTTGCCTAGACCTGGAACCAGTCCAGGCTAGCGAAATTTTGGACTTTATACATAATACCAAAATTAAGAAAGCTCCAGGATTGGATTTAATTTCTAATCGCATTCTTAAAAATCTCCCACTTAGATTTATTTTTCTTCTCACGCTGATCTTTAACTTTTTAATGGAGAACTGCTACTTCCCTAAGGCTTGGAAGATCGCCGTGGTGGTCCCCATTCTCAAGTCTAGTTCAGATGATTCGAATCCTCAAAATTATCGGCCCATATCGTTACTCAGTTCGCTGAGCAAAGCATATGAATGTGTTATTTTGAATCGCCTGGACCAGTTCTGCAATTCCAGGAATATTGTTATTCCAGAGCAGCATGGTTTTGTTCCCAAGTGCTCTACAGTAACACAGTTACTTAGAGTTACTGAGACGGTCCAGCAAGGCTTTTCCAATAACAAAGCCACGGGTATGCTTTTTATCGATATTGCCAAAGCTTTTGATAAAATTTGGCATGATGGGCTCATTTCCAAGATGATGCGACTTGGAATTTCGGACCAACTTATCAAAATTATACACTCGTTCCTTGACTCTCGCAGTTTCAGAGTTCGAGTCGAAAACGCAGTCTCCTCCCCCCGTCCAATCCTTAGTGGAGTCCCCCAGGGATCGATTTTAAGTCCAAGAATTTTTTCTTTGTACGTAAATGACATCCCGAAGGCTGCCAACATTCACTTAGCAATGTATGCTGATGACACTGCTATTATGTCCCAAGACATCTGCAATCGAAAAATTATTGAAAGATTGCAGACATACATTTCTCGTTTACAGCTCTGGCTCATTGACTGGAAAATTAAAGTTAATGCATCTAAAAGCGCTTGCCTCCGCTTTACGAAACAACGGTGTATTGACAATTTGCCAGCAGTCACCATTTTTGATCAACCCGTCCCCTGGGTCACTGAATATAAGTACCTAGGGTTAATTTTAGACACCAAATTAAATTTTCCCCGCCACATCCGAAATGCCCATCAAAAGGCTATCGGAATGAGCAGTTTGCTCACTCGCTTGATTTCTCGTAAGAGCAAGCTGGCGATCAGGCACAAAATCTTGCTCTACAAGTCGATCTTAAGACCGATCATGTTGTATGCATCGCCTATCTGGGCGTCCGCTGCAACCACCCATTTGAAACGACTGCACGTCTTTCAAAACACACACCTTAGGAAAATGATAAATGCACCCTGGTTTGTCCGGAATGAAGTCCTGCATAAAGATCTAAAAATTGAACCAATTATAGAGTTCATTATAAAAAAAATAATTATTAAATTTCTTCATCAGGATCCCTCAAATACCTAATGCACTGCTTCAGCAACTCCCCGCGTATGATGCGTCAATCGCATCTTCGCAAAAAAGACCGAGAGCCGCGCTCGGACATTCATATGTCCATTTCCCAGCCCTAAAAAGGCTGCGAGCGCACTGAAGTAATGCATCAGTGATATCCTGATTATTTTCAAAATTCAGGACTTCCCATCGATAAGTGGCACTGCCCCATGGTCAAAATGGACCTCGCGTAACACTATCGAGAACTCTCAAAATTTTAAAATCTTTAATTCTAGAAAATTAGATACTATTTAAATTTTTAACTACATTTTCCTAAGATCCTTAACATTTTTCGTCACCAGATGTCGCTTTTAGCGCTAAATTCAGCTTAATTCTTGTTTTTCAAACTCATCTCCTCGCGTTTTAAATTTTCCCTCAAAATTTTTAATTGCATTTTTCTCTAAATTGGTTTCGGTACGGCATTTCTTTTTATCTCAATTTAATTTTAACTTATTTTTCGCCTTGTTATAACCTCTCAAAATCCCGCGGACGACAGCTTTCTCGAAGCCGTTTTTCGTCTTCGAACTGAAGTCCCGCCCCTAACCTAGACCCCACGCACCGCTATGTATGCTTCTTAGCTTCTCTTGCTACAGCATCCAATAGCAGTGCGCGCTCTCGTAATTTTAATTTCCAACTAGTTTCGGCAGTCGCCTCACTCTGTCGAACACCCAGGTGCTTGTTGCCTTGATCCTAATTATGATAGCAACTTAAATTACGATAAACCTTTAACTAATTATGCTCATTAAATTTATAAATTATGATGAGAGGGTAAGTTTAATATTTTAAATAGGTACCTCGTAACTTTAGCCGTTACCGTTACCGTCGACAGAGAGAGCTTAGATTTCGTGGAGTAAGGTCTCCCCAGTCACTGTCCAATCGTGAGCTATATTTAAGTTAACTTATGATAAACTTTTTCCTTCTAAATGTTACTGTTAATTGTTTTAATTCCGTCCTTGTAACTGTGATATTTTATGTCATTAAAAGTACAGTAATTTACCCCGAGATGATGTTGATTTCTTTTTGCGTTAACGCAGTTATGACATAAGAATGCTGTTACATATTTAACTTTTAGAAATATAATTACTGTGAAAACTCTCGCTACAGTGGTAGACTCACTTGGTCTCTGATGCACGTTTAATTTACAAATAATCATAATTAGGGAGTGAGGTGTAGTGTCTAATTACTACTGGAGATGAGTTGCTGTAACTAGCGCAATCCTTTTTCCGCCGAGTAAGGGTTACCATTTAAAGGCAGGCGAGCGTTGGTCTTCGGGGAAGAAGGTGATCGGAAAATACCTCTGATTTTGAGCGCAACATACCGTACATATGCAAAATTTTATTTCTCTGTGGTTTTTGTAAATATATATATTATAAAGAATTACTAATGTTTTTATTGAAGAAGAGGAAATACTACACAATTATTAAAAATGTTTGAATTAGAGTAATTTATTATTTGCATTTTAATCCTTTACAGATCCGTTCGAATTAATACTTTACTTGTTCCTTTCGAATTAATAATTTACGTAAATTACAGTCCTGAATATGCAAGAAGTTCAGCTCTTGGTCTTGTGCCATCTTAGTTCAAATTTTCCCTTGTTTTAATCAAACATGTACTTTCTTTTTTCAAACTCTGAAGGAACTTTACATTAATCACGTTGCTAATTGAATATTTTAAGGGGAAAACAAAACAAAAAATGTCTAGAGAAATAAAAATTTGGGAAATTTTCTTAAAACTTTTTACATCAGTTATCTCCAATATTTAAAGTCCACTTGCAGAGGCCGTTTCGTAAGAGGCGAGTGTATGATGTCATTCACACAACCCCATCAGACCAGAATCAGACTCAGGGCAGGGAGTCTCAGTGTCAATGTGTAAGCGATCGAGTTGACACTCGTAAGAAGGTATCTCACAGTAATGCGGTCAGGTTAGTACTTAACAAACTATTGATGTTATTAAACAACCAGGACTGATCCTTGCCTTAGAATTTAAGACAAGAGTAAATACAACAGTTAAGTTAAGAAATTCGCTAGGTGATCAGATATGCTAACAGTAAATTGTGTAGATCACGAAGCCAATTCGACAAAATTTAAAAGATTGAAAGGAACTATTCTTATTAATTTAAAAGCTTTTCTACAGATCTCAGTCATGAAATATATTTCTTGAGGCATTAAAATTACAAAAAGTATCAAGTAAGTTATATTTAAGAGACTAACAACACAATTTAAACTAATATAAGTGTTTAATTATAATTGTACTCTGCTTCAATTGTCTGCTTCTTAAGGTATCTGTACACATTTAAAACGCCCTTTTTGTCCAAATTTCCAATTTTAATGTTAGTTAAAAATTTAAACTTTTTTCTTCTAATAGTGTTTGAATTTTGCTTATACCATATTTAGAACTTAAGTTACAGGGATTTGAATTTTACTCGGTAGTTAATTTTTAAATGCATTTGAAAGTTTGTTTTTGATTTTTCTCAAAATGAGTTTTCTCGACATATTTACATATGGCAACGTAGATATCAGAGAAAGTTATGAACCAATTTTTTTTTAAATTTTGCCAGTATTTTCCTTATATAGTTTTTAAGAACCCCTACTACTTTCACGGTTGTAAAATTGATAAGTGTTTAGTACTAAAGGTGTAAATCGTGTACTGTTATAACTTTTTATTTTTCATTGTTATTTTACTCGAAACTCAATAAACGTTGTAGTAATATGATTTTCATCGTGAAAGTAGTATCAGCCCCAAAAATTGTTATGATGAATAAGATAAAATTTCAAGAATAATGATATTTTTGTTTACTTTTCTGTTATGAGCGTTATTCTGATAATGAATTTATGTACTATTTCCCCCATGTTTTCCACTCCAAAATTTTTTTGATTTAAAAGCAAATTATTAAATGTGTTTTTCATAGTTTTAGGTTATATTTTAGCATTAAAAAATATTTTGATAGCAAATATCAATGTATTTCAAAAAATTTTCTCCGAAGGTGTACGGATACCTTAAGACTACTATCATCAAGACTTTAGAAAAATTAACCATTTTCTGTCCTTCATTTACACTCATTTGCTCTTTTGCCATTCAGTAATAAACAAAGTTTTGACATAATGTATTCTTTTTCGTAAATATTTCGATCTACAGTTAATTATTTTCCTAGCTATTACCTACTTCGTTCTGCATATCAACTAGATGAATGGAAGGGATATCTTATATTTCGGACATTTATGGGATATTTGGTGGTCTTTTGTCTTAACTGTTTTAATTCTTTTAATTTTAATATTTCTTAATTTTACCATTTTCATTTTATATTTTAAAAA
Source organism: Nephila pilipes (assembly GCA_019974015.1). Lineage (NCBI taxonomy): Eukaryota > Metazoa > Arthropoda > Arachnida > Araneae > Nephilidae > Nephila > Nephila pilipes. The sequence goes on along the minus strand of BMAW01030016.1, from coordinate 311,207 downwards.
ACATACTTGAAAGAATGACGAAGCTCTGAATTAATAAATTGGGATATTAGAATATTAGAAAAAGGAGATATTTTCTTATAATATAAAAAGTATCTTTATATTAGTATTATTTTTGAAATTGTTCTAAAAATTAAAATTTATCCTATTTTTGTAAGCAAGCGAGAAAATTTAGAAGGAGAAAATGAAATGCATTGATAAAAATACTGAATTTAGTGAAAACTCTTGGTCATATCTTTCAAATTTGATATTATACTTGCTAAATCTGTTCGTAAGAATTTTGTGAACTGATGAGTGGTCAAAAATAAGCGATCTTCATTGTGGAGTACAGATTCACAGCAATATGTAAGACCAAAAATTGAAATGAGATGATAATTGATTCAATAATTGTTTGTTAACATTGCTGTAAGACGTAACTTGTGAGCTATCGAAGACACATCTTGTGATATTGAACTTCGGTCAAGTGACGAGGACGACATTTGAATTGGAATTCCCCTCACCAAACTTCCAAAACCCACCAATGAGGACACTGAGTCTTGACATATTTCGTATGCCTCAGCCTAAAATCTACAAGGCACTGTGACTGTTTGCATCGCTAACTCTAAAAGGTTTCTATCCATAATTTAGGTGGAAATTTTTTAATTAATATCATAATAGTACGAACTCTCTACTAATCTACAAGCGCTTAGTCTGAAAATTTCCAATAACACTCAAAGCTACATGTTGATGGTAATGTCTTTTCGTCTCCATTGGGGAATACCCCTCTAGCGTCTGGAAATTGCCGGATTTCCCACAGAAGACCGATAGCGGGACGAGTCTACTGAAATAGCTGGGGTATTGGCTGTATGTTATTGGATGTTGGAAAATTCAGATTTGGTATCAGATTTGAGAGTATACCTTTATCGAATGTGAACATTACAAGTATTCAAAAAAAAAAAAAAAAAAAAGGGAAATCAGCATTCTCAAAAATTTATTACAGATATAAGGACTATAAAAGTTCCTTTTATATACTGACAACGTATTTTACAAAGTGGGGTTCAAAACATGTATGGTTTGCTTTAATATTTCGAACTATATTTCGTATTTACCACGCTACACGCGGTAGAATACAGGAATATTAAAATGAGTATGTACGCATACTCATTTTCGCGTCTGTGTTTGTTTACATTTTTTTTCCCAGTGAATTACTCACAACTACAGAAAGATTCTTTTATTTAAGATATAAAAATGTTGTTGAAATGTTATTGATCATGATTTTCTGATTTATGATTTGAAAATGATTTTCTGTGAGTAGTTATTTGTGCTTTGCAGGTGTTTTTTTTTGTCTGTATTCATATTACATCGTAATCGTAGTTTAGTGACTTCTTACTTTAATTTGCATTAAAATTATTTTCATGCATGTAAATATTTGTGTATGAAGCTTATATTTTATAGAATAACATTGCAGTATTCAAAAAGCAATGTTGTTAAAATTTTGAGCCATTTTGCTACATTTTTTTTATCGATGACTATACAGCGATGATGCTCGACAAGAATTCCATTTTTTTTCACTTCATAAGTGTGTAAGGAAGCTGTCTTTTTTTAATTGACAGAGAAATTATTATACATTTTTATCTTGTTTTAAGATATATATTTGTATTTAAGGTGTTAAGGTTTTACTATTTTCGAAGAATTGTACATCCGTATTTTGTTCCAATAATACTGTGTGGTAATCAAAAAATTAGAAATGATACATTCAGAATAAAATGTTGACAAAAATAGTTTTTATTCCTGATTAATTTTATTATGAATTGAAGTAAATTTCAGATGCTTTATGACAAGAGTAAGATATTTCAAAATATATATTTTTTAAAGAATATGGTTTTAATTTAAACTCAAATTCAATGTATATTTTGGAATCAAATTTTCACAATCTAATCAGGCATCCTTCCTGTTATGTCTCACTGTTCATCATATTATAAGTGATTGTCTTGTGTTTCATCACTATTGTCTCACATTTTTTAAGTAATCCAATTTAAACTCCTATGACTTGGGGTTAGAAACTACTACTTGTTTGTGTTCTAATTCAAAATTTGATTTTTATATAATTAAGGTTTATACACAGACATTTCATATCTTGGTTTCTTTTTATAATGAGGCCCAAAATTATTGCAAAATTTTGAATAAATATTTGGTGCAGTATATTCAGATTTTATTCTATTCATGAACTCCAACCTTTATGCACACTGAATAAATAAAACAATTTCTTTTGTATTTGATACATGACACAAATACTATAGATATGTATAACTAATTCATTATAAATTGTAAAAACACTTACAAATGTTCACCACAGTACAGGGCCAATCATTTTATCTAGCCCTTTTATATGTTGATACTTGTATTTTTATTTACACAATTTAACCACTTTATTCATGCATTTCTTTAAGTTAATATGCTTGTGCCGAGATGAATTACTTTGTAATTCATCTCGGTTCTGGTGTTGGTCTTATTATATTAAAAAAAATCTTATTATATTGATATTTTTTTATAATCATAAGGAGACAAGCTCTGTCCGAGTAAATTTTAATCCATTAACACCAATTAAAAATAACACGTGTTTAGAAAAAAAAAAACTTGTATAACATATATTCCTTGTATAACAAATGTTTTGGGATCTAAGTGTGTCAAAGTTCATAATTCAAAGCACCAAGAACTGCTTAATAGAATAGATGGTTTCACAGACCAAGTAGAAATTCTTACATGTAATAGTTTATACTATAATGGTTTAGTATATTCCAAAAATATAGCTGTATTATATGGTTGTGTAGATGACTTGCTTCTCTTTCGAAAAATTAAAGAATTGTCTACATAATAACAATGCAAAAATAGTATATTTATTTGAAACAGTGTTGTTTGAAAAGCATTTTCACTCGTAGTTAGTAACGTGACAAAATGTTGTTGTTTTGAAAGAAATAAAAAAATTTTTACCTTTACATATTAGAACTTCCTAATAATTTTAAATACCTCATTGTACGCTATATTAAAACGTAACTTATTTTTTCAAATGGAGTTGGACTATAGTATAAATTAGATAGCAGTGTTTATAAGTGGTTTTTGAAATGACATGCCTTCATCTGTAGAAGTTAAAACATTTTACTCTTTTTTTTCAATATTTTTGTTTAAAATTTTGAATGTTTTGTTTTTAAATGCCTGATATCTATGTGTATAATATTCAGAATAAATTTTTCAAAAATATGATACAGTTTTATTTTTTCTGTGCACAGCGAATCATTAATTTTAGGTATTAGCTTAGTTATGATGTTAATTCAAAAGTAAATATATATTAGATGGGGGGGGGGAAATGCTGTACACATGTAAACAATATACAAGAAAAAAAATGTTAAGTTTTTTATAATGGAAAATCTAATATTCATCATAACGTTTCAAGATATTTCTAATAACTTATTATTAAGTGACTAAACTTTAAATAAAACTCCATTTTCTGCACATATAGGAAACAAACTATATATTGCTTCTAAAAACATAAATATAATTCTTAATGAACTGAATTGCTTCTGTAACTAATAGCTCAGATTCCTTACACATTTGTTTTGAAAATAATTTAACTCTTGAATCGAATCGATTTTCGTTAATTAAAGATATATTAAACCACTCGAATTTATTTAAATTTGAGGTATAAGCTCAAATTACAGTTTATGATCACATAACAGTTGCATTTTTGTTTCTAAAAGTAACAGTTTTGTTACAGTAAATGAATGAATTTTGGGTAAAATCGAACTTTGATGGATCCCCTTGGCGATTTTTTTGAAATCGCGCCAAGATGGCGCCAAAGCGGGTGTTTCAAACTCGGAGCTTCCGAAAGAGAGAAATTGGCTCTTGCGCCATAAAACCTCACTCTCACTCACTCACCGAAAGAGAGAAAAAAAGATGGCGTCGTGCCTGGAAGGCAAATGAAGTACCAGAATGACACCAAGGCGGGTATTTCAAATGAGAAGCGAGAAAAGATGGCGTCGAATCCCCTTTTACAGATTTTATAGGGTTACTATAAACAAACCTGCTTGGTAACCACATTGGCGATTTATCGCCAAAAGAAAATTAAAGTTTGCCAGGCCCCCTCCAACTTCGATTCAACCGAATTTTGAATCGGAAGTTTTGTAACAAAAACTTCATAAAGTGTAAAATAATATATAAGATGAAGAAAATGATACTTCCAAATAAAGGAGCGCTTATTTATTTCTCTGAAAATTTTAATTGAAATATATTTTTCTGTTTAAAATTCATTTTCGATACAACAACACACACAGTATCGGAAAATAAATTCAAAACATACTCACTGGATTGTTTGATTCTCATATTTGATGCAGTAACATATTCACAAATAAATACATGACACTCATTTTTCTATTCCACACTCATAATTGATACAAGATTATATTCAAAAATGAGTATGTGAAGTTTCCATTTTGAGTACGTTCAAAAATGAGTATGTGCGAGACTCAAATATGAGTATGTTGGGATCGGAACTATTTTGAGTATGTGACGTATTCAAAAGTGAGTACGTGAAGTTGCCATTCTGAGTATGTGCTTGTTACTAAAAATGAGTATGTGCGAATCTCAAATTTGAATACGTTGGGATCGGAGCCATTTTGAGTATGTGAAGTATTCAAAAGTGAGCACTTTCTACTCGATTTTGCATATCCGTTTTTCGCAGTGTAGATTCAAATATTAAACACTACGACACAATAATCAAAGAGACACTAGAACAATTTACTATGACAACAACTCACTATGCTCTCCCGGGGAATATTTCTATTAACCTCAATTCAGCCCACCAATAGTAATCTAACAGACTCTTACCACTAATCCTTCCTCGACTGCAACTCAGACTCTGGATCAACTGTTGAAAACAGCGGTAATTAAACTTCTTGCAACAATCTTTAATTTAACCCTCTAATTCAACCTCTCTTTCCACTCCTCCTTCCGCTTATCTATAACTTCATCTTCCGTTCTCCTTCAGCCTCTCTCTCGTTACTTTCAGTCGGAGTTTATATGTTTCCTAACTCACCCGCTTCACTTCATTTCTACCTGCTTTACATAATTACTTTTGTGTTGCAGCTCCAACTTTGGTGTTTGGCGTTAAAATCACCAAAAATTATGCTACTGTTATTAATATTAATTAATTTTTCAATGTCAGCGGTAAAAAAGTTTGGGTGAGAAAAAGGGGGAATATATATTAAGGCTATTGTAACAGGTGGTTGGTTGAGGGGGTGAGAATAATTATTGTAGCTTCAGTTTGTTGGAGTGATGGGGAAGATAGGTGGTGGTGTGTCAGGGAGGTTTTTACAAAAATCATGGTGCCTCCTGATGCTGTGTTTTGGTGAAGTCTGTCATTTCTGTAAGGTGTATAGTTGACTATGTAAATGTTGTTTTCTGGTCTCTGGTGTGTTTCTTGTAATAAAATAATATCGGGGGCATGCTTCTGTACAAAATCTCGTAATTCAAAAATACGAGATTGTATTCCGTTCGCATTCCAGGAACAGAAGCTGAGGCTGATTAGATTAAAGTTATTGCTCATTGTAAAATTTTGAAGTGAATTAGTATTGCATATTAATCGAATTATTTTCATCCATTAATGCTTCCACAAGTGCGTAAGTTTTATTAGTTTTTCCTTTTGCAGTTTTAATTTTTGGGAGATGTATTAGAAGACCAGGTAGTTTGAATATTTCTGCAAGACTTTAGCGAAGGTTTATGGCGTTCAGGAAATCTGGAGTGGAGTCAATTTCTTCTTCCTCTTCTTCTTGTGGAGTATTGTGGATTCTTTGGTGTTTGGTTGCAAGTTTTATAGCTTTGTTTTTATTGGAAGGGTTGTAAGTTGCAGTTTAGGGTGTTATTTTCAGGGTGGTTTCAGCTTTGCTGGTGTTTTGAGTTTGCTGGGCATGTGGTGCCATCTGTTGTTCGGTGAGAGCATTTGCGTATGTGTTGTTTTCTCTCAGAATATTTTTATTTGGTGCAATGGTGCTTTGCTTTTTTGGAGGTTTCGGGTATTTTTCGCGTCCCACGTAGGAAGCCATATGACCTTTATGTTCACAATTAATGCATTTTCAGGGTTGTAGATTTTTTCTTTTATCGGGTAGTCTTTGTGAGATGTGCATCTGCATATTTTAAGCATCGTGGAGTGCTGTGGCAATTTTCGGTAGAGTGGTGGAAATAATTGCAGCTTTACTGCGTTACTTTTCCACTTCATCTGTAACCTTCAATCTTCACATTCATGTAGCATATTTTTGTTTTTTAAAACGTTTTTCTGAATTTCACTTGGTGTGTGTGTGTGTGTGTGTCATCAAATTTTCGATCGTTAATTTAACCAACTTCCCATCAAGCTAGAAATCTGAAACCTTGGGAATCGTTCTCACTAGCCTAACAATACGATATTTGGACATTTGCGACAAGTTTTAGCTAGTATTTTCTTCAATAATGCAGTTTATCCCAACCACTTGGCGCGATTTCAAAAATTGGCATCAAACTTGGCGATTTTTTTGTTTGGCTGAACGTTAAGTCCGTAAAACGGACCAGGGTAGCCACATTTGGCAAAATACTGCCAAATAATTCTTGTCGCCAAGAGTGATTGGGTTAAACTGCATTCCAACCATTTAATGTACCGAATTAATTAATTAATTTTAGTTACTTTTAACGTTTTTATGTATTTCACTTGGTTCGTGTTTCTGTGTGTGTGTGTGTGTGTGTCATCAAATTTTCTATCGTTAAATTAACCAACTTCCCATCAAGCTAGAGTTCTGAAATTTCGGGAACCGTTCTTACTTGCCTAACAATGCAATATTTAGATATTTGCGACCAGTTTTAACTAATATTTCAATAATCTTTCTTAATAAATTTTGCCACTATATAAAAACGTTGTTTTTAAAAACGTTGGTTTTTATCTCGAATTATTCATAAATTTTTTCGGCGTCAGGGGTTCGTGGTAGGGTTACGATATAGACCGATAATGGGACCTTGGTACGCCTATTAGTAAGTTGTACCACCCTGATGGAGTTAAATCTGTAATCAATAAGTTCTTCAGTTATGTCTTGTGGTGTGGTTTCTCGGGGCAGTCCTTTGATAATCGCCTTAACTGGACGCCGCTGGACTGAGCGGATAACGTAGTATTCATAGCTGGAGTTGGTAGATAGGTGCTGAATTAATGTTCTGTATTCTTCAGGTGTGTCGACATAGAGTTTGATGTATCCACCTGATAATTTGTTTCTGAGATCTGGGATAACGTTTGAGATTGTTTTTAATTGTTCTTTGTAGTTATTTATTTTCAGCATTATTGGAGGAGGTAATCTTTCCTTGGATGGGGTGACAGCCTCGTTACTTTGTGAATCTGAGTTTTCTTGCATATTAAGTGTTTGGAATCTATTTGTGGTAGGAGCGTTAATTAATAATTGTCTTTTTATAGTTTTTCTGCTTGGGGGGAATGTAACCTTCTTCGTCTTTTCTTTTTTGTGCATTATTTTTGCGCATTAGTTTTTCTGGTGTTATGGGGAGCGCCGAGTGTGTGGCGCAGCCATTAATAGAACATGTAGATAAAGTTGAGTACTCACCCTCCGCTTTCTTCAGGTCATCTTGCGCTTTGGACAGCAGCAGTTGGTATGACTGGAATTGCTCGTCAGTTTCGCAGTGGTCAGGATGTCGTCTATTGGAGTTTATTAGGGCTTGCGCTTCTTCTCTGAAGTGGACAAATCACTTAATCTTCCTTTGGACAGCCTTAAGGGTTTCAAAAGTTTCCTTCGGGAGGTCCTGGTTTGAGGTTGAAGGCCTTGAGGTGTTAGGAGATATGCAATCCATGACAATTTCCATATTCGGTTTTCGCTTCCGGGTCGATTAGGTGAGAAAGGAGAAGAAAAATTATCTTCGCAAAGAAGCTCTAATAAGAGCTGCTGGATAATTTTAGTTCTAGTCAGTATATAAAGAATTTGAGGAGAGGCAGTATCGAGCGTCTACTCTGTTCCGTGTCTCATACGGTTCTTCTAAATTATTAATAAGTCGACGTCTCCCTCTCAATATGTTCTTTTGAAAAAAAAAAGACAATTAAGTCATTCGCTTTCCATCGAGCTTGCGCTTTCCGAACTACTATACTTTATCAATGCAAACTTTGAAATACCTATTTACAATAATTCGAAATAAAAACCAACGTTTTTATATGGTGGCAAAGTTTATTAAGAAAAATTATTTGGTGGTATTTTACCAAATGTGGCTATCCTGGTCCGCTTCGCAGACTTAACGTTCAGCAGGGAAAAAAATCGCCACGTTTGGTAATTTTTGAAATCGCTCCAAGGGGTTGGGCTAAACTGCATTATTAAAAAATATTGAAATATTAGTTAAAACTTGTCGCAAATGTCTAAATATTGCATTGCTAGGCGTAAAAGTTTCAGAGCTCTAGCTTGATGAAAAGTTGGTTTAACTAACGATCGAAAATTTGATGACACACTAATACATACACACACAGACAGACACACATTAAGCGAAGTACATAAAAACGTTGCAAAAAGTAATACATTATTATATTGAAAGATTATTCTTCACTGTACAAGAGAGAGAGAAAATAGCATCTCTAATAATAAACATATTGAATTAAAAAAGTTATTATATTATATCATTTCTCAATTGCACCACTTTCCACTTTACTCAAGAGGTAAGATGATTGAACACATTACACCTTCTATCCAAATAGGAAAGACGGGTTCTCCAGGAGGTCTACCATAATTTCTCATCTCATCATAATCTCATCATAATTTCACACAGACAAAATAACACACTATACTGGAAACCAATTAATTTTTAGATTAAGGATTTATTTATTGATCCTTGTGGAATATGGAGCAGCAAAGGCTATAATCTCGTTTAAAAGATGTATTTCATTTAGTATATGTCAAAATACTTTAGTTTCTGCTGGAATATTCTGAACACTTGTTTATTAGCGACTATTGTTTCCAAAAGTTCTTTAAAAGTAATATTTTGTTGTGAATTTAACTTGAGTGTATTCCATAGATGATTTCTTTGGGAGGAGTATTTGTTACAATTTAAAAGGATATGTTCCAAATCGTTATATGGTTACATGTGCTACAGATTGCATTATCCTGTAGATGGAATTTGTGTAAAAGCCCAGGAGTTATGATCATTTTACAAATGATTCAAGTGATGAGAATTTCCTTTCTTCGGCTTCTTGTCCACTTAGATATTTTATCTATAGTCGGGATGTTTCCCCTGTCTTCAAAATATTTACTTGAATAAAAACTTTCGTTGGTTTTTTTCACTTTCTGCAGATGTTGCCATGGTTATCCTCCGAATTAGATTAAGAATAAAGAAAGCACAAATATAAAGTTAAAAACACAGTTAAGTTCGTAAAGAAAAGGGGAAAAAAACAATCCCAACCTATTGTGACGGGTCTATCCGCGATCTTGTCACTAATAATCCTCTTGGGGAATTTTCAGTCCTTAACAATGATTTTTATTAGAAATCTTCCTCCGAAGATGAGAACGTGATCATGCAAATTAAGACTGATATATAGTATAAGCTTTCAAGATGAGAGAGGAGGAGAGATAGGATAGATATCTAGCTGAGCAGTAAATAAATTAAGTGTTTTTGAATATGTCGATCCCTCCTTCCTACCAAACACCCTTACACTATGAATTTTTTGCTGGATCCGTCACTGCTTATGATTTACCCTCAAACTTCTTTGATGATAGACGGATATGTTTTTCCAGATCTCACAGATCCTCCAGACTTTATATGTCGCTTCCTTCCTCCTTTTAATTTTTCCATACCACTCCAATAACAAAAGTACTAATCACAAACTATATTGTCATCGTACCTGCTACCTCTATTTTTCTGAAATAATGACATCGTCTTTTTTACCATTTCTTTTTTCATTCATCAAATTCACTGTCAGAGTAAAAAGAATATTTCTAAAACTTTAAATCTGTCTTCATGAGACTGTTTGACGTGATTGATCATGTCTGTCCATCGTCAAAACTTCATACCGCACATTCTTGATTACGAACCATATCTACTGTATAATCCACATAATACGATGGATGAAATTTCTTGAAGTGTTTACTAGATTCCATTTCTGTGAAAATGTGAAATTGCATATCTCACATAGCCTTGAAAAGGATTGTTTTTTGAAAAACGCTTGACGAGACATTTTATCCTTTAAACAAATTTCTGGTTAATTACAACATACAGTTACAATCGACAGCTCTGGTTTATTACAACATTATTATGTTACAATCTCTATCAGTACAATAGAAAGTTCCAGAAAGAAAAATCTACCGAGGGATCAGCTAAATAATACGCCTAATGGGGCTTGAATACATCTTTGAAAAATAATCTACATTAAATTGAAATTTTCAAACTATACATTGGAGTTCTTAAAAATTTGTTGGAAATCCTCATCAGAACGACTTTAAACGCGTCGAAATTTGCTGTATTTATACTACAAATCTATTTAACAAAAAACTGGGAATTATTCGTTTCACAAAACAAGCTATTGATTAGAATTAAGAAAAAGTTTGTTCAAACATTGTTTGTCATCTGAATTGAAACATAAATTATATCTGAAATCATCAAGTTAATATTGATCATTTTAATTATATGTGAAATATTTTATTTCAAATTCATTAAAATGAATATAAACAATCTGATCCAATAAATCTACTTTTATATTTCTTGTGTTTCGAAGCAGGACGTAAGATTCGATAACGGTCTTTTTCTTCATAGAATTTTTTTGGAAGCTGCAGTGCTTTTTATAGGTGAAACGTCGTGTGTGTTGTGTCGAAAAGAATCTGATACGAAATTTGTGTATTTTCATGGAGTACATATTCTCCAAAATTTTTTCTTTCACAAAAGGATCAATAATTCGCTAAGTTTGAAAATTGAAATATATGATCTTGAAATCTTATAGCAAATTTAATTATTATTATATTAATTAATTATCCTATTAATTTATTAAGAACTTTTACAATAAATAAAAAATTTCTTAAATTAGACTTAAATTATCTGTTATATGTTAATTAAAAAAAAAAACCCAAAAAACTTTTTTTTTTTGAAAAAAACCCTTTTAAAATTTTCAGAATTAATTAACTGAAAGGTAACCATAATTTTTAAATTAGAAACCACGTTTATAATTGTATAATGAAATTTAAGGAAACCAAATGAAAGAGATTGCCACATGGCAACCTCATAAATTTACTAGGTTCCTAATTTAAAGTTATAAATTTTACAGAATTACTGTTAGAATCTCATCAGAATTACTATGTTAAAAATCTTTAATTTAATGGGAGCTCCAGAATTTATTAATTTGCAATCAAAATTTAATAGTATCAGAACGCAAACGTTCGGGAATTGGTGTGTGAGAGTCACCGATAAAAGCTGGAGGTAAAGTTATGGAGCGTTTAAAAAAACACCTGAGTTTCTTTCCTCGCTCTCTGAGACTTATGTAATTAAGAGAGGGGGCTAATTTAGAATGTACTAATATTTAATAAAAGATTTGCTGATGCCATATCTTAGAAATGTGAGTTCTTGACAGAAACGAGTGAAATGAAGGTGATCAATGTGTGAATTTAGTCTAATTTTTAATATCAAAATTAAAATGTGAATTTAATAATTATTAATACAGATTAAAATTTAAGGCTGTTACCTCAAGCTAAAGCTAGAGTGCACAACGTAGTATTGGTTTTTAAAAAAGATTTATGATATTGAAGTCCTACACTAACGCGTAGGATTCAAACCCGAAGAGTTACTGCTGAGTTCTCAGTTTTTTTAAAACTAGTAAATGCTAGTATGTGTGACCTACAGCAACTCTAAGTCTTTCTTGCTGAAAGTATTTCGGAAGAATACGCCAGCATATTTTGGAGTAACTCATTGGGGACTTGAGGAATCCTATTTAAGAAGTTAGTGGATTGCTTTTTAATAAAGTTAAGCATGAGTTCAATTTTTAGATCCTTATGCAGGACTTCATTTCGGACAAACCAATGAGCATCACGTGTTCATTGGTTACGTTTGCCCACGACTGCACGTTTTGAAAGACGTGCAGTCGTTTCAAATGTCTTGTTGCAGCTGCCCCCCCCCCAGATGAGAGATGCGTATAACGTAATAAGCCTCAATATTGATTACTAGAGCAAAAGCTTGTGCCTGATCACCAGCTTGCACTTGCGAGAAATCAAGCGAGTAAGAATCCCACTCATTCCGATTCCCTTTTGATAAACAGTTCGGATGTGTTGGGCCAATGTTAGTTTTGCGTCAAAAATAATCCCTAGGTACTTGTATTTAGTAACCAGAGGACAAACTAGTCAAAAATGGAGACAGCAGGAAATTTCCTATGCACCGTTTCTTCGTAAAGAGGAGGCTACCACTTTTGTACTCATTGACATTAATTTTCCAGTCTGTGAGCCAGAGCTGTAGACGAGAGATATACTTCTGCAATCCGTTTATAATTTTCCGATTGCAGATGTTTTGGGTTATTATGGCAGTGTCATCAGTATACATGGCCAAATGGATGTTTGTAGCATTCGGAATGTCGTTTATATAGAGCTAAAATAATAAGGAAGAAATAATTCTCCCTTGCGGTACGCCACTGAGGATTGATCTAGGGGTGAGAACTACGTTTCTTACACGTACCCTGAAACTGCGGGAGTCAAGGTATAAGTGAATAATTTTGATAATTTGGTCCGAAAAAACATGTCGCATCAACTTGGACATTAGCCCTTTATGCCAAATTTTATGAAAAACTTTGGCTATGTCCACAAATATCACACCCGTGGCTTGAGTCTTTGAGAAGCCGACTTGAAACAGCTCAATAACTCGCAGTAACTGTGTCACTATGGAACACTTTGTAATGTCCGGAATTATAATATTCCTGGGTAAGCAATGCTGGTTCAGGTGTTTCAGAAGAACAAATACGCATGCTTTACTCAGGGAGCAAAATAAAGATATTGGACGATTATTGTGAGGGTTTTCGTCATCCGAATTTGGTTTTAGATAGGGGACTACCACAGCAATTTCCCAATTTTTTGGGAAATGACAGTTCTCCATGAGTAATTAAAGAATTGCGTAATGAAGAAGAGGAATTTTAGTGGGAGATTTTTAAGGTTGCGATTCGTGATTAAATTCAATCCAGGCGCCTTTTTGATGCTTAATTTTTGTATGAATTCCTGAACTTAACTGGTCTGAATGCAGTCCAGATCACGACAGGTGAAGGAAGTTAAAAAACGTTTAGTTTTTTTGGTGGGTGGGTGTAGAAAATCGAGGGATATGTACATCAGTATTGGGTACAAATTGACTTTGAAGACTATCTGCTATAACTTCAGCCTTTTCAATGGAAGCTTCATCAATACTACCAAGGGAGCCCCGAAGGGGCGGAATGGGAGGAAAAGACTTTCTGAGTAGGGAGTGAATATTTCCAAGAAATATTCACTCCCTTTTCATATAGGATGAAAAGGGAGTGAATCTTTTTTGGGAAAAGTGTTTTATATCACTAGTTACCTCACGACCGAGAGAACGGAGTTCAAATTTGAGGTCCAGATTTCTAGAAACTTGCCAAAATCTCCATACTCATTTACTGTGACGAATTTTTGTTCTGATTTCAGGAAGTATTTCAAATTTTGGTTTGGTGGTTGTCACAAGTGCCTCGGTGAAAATTTCTCCCAAACGGTCAATAGAGTTTTCAATATCACCATTACTGGATGAAAAGGGGGAGGTACTGGAAGACGTTTTTAAAAGGGAAGTTCTCCCAATCAGTGGTTCATTGCTCTGGAATTTTGAGTTAAGCAGAGTTTGTATTCAGAGTAAGGATCACTAGGAGATGATCGGAATTAAGGCGATTTCAACATTAAATCTGCTGGAATTGAATGATATCGCCTGATTCTGAACTGTTGTTATGAGAGAATAAGGAGAGTGATATATCCACACATTCAAGTACCATCCTTTTTAATAAAAAAAAAAAAAGTATTACAGATTACATTTTCAGTTAAATGACATTGATTGAAATATAGTTAACCTGAAACCAGCATAAAGTAAATACAATAAGTTATTTAAGAAAATAGTAAATATTTTGCAAAATGTTTAATCAGACACATCCTTACGAAATTGGACATCCATTTAAATTTAAAAAATCATGAAGAACAGAAAGCAGGTAATAAATTGTTATTCTATCTCCATAAAAAATACGTTTGAGAAATGGAAAACTATCAATAAAAATAGATAATACATGTGTAATTCTGTTCTAGGAAATTAATTAAAGTAATAAACGGTAAGAAAGAAAAATACCATAACAACATTTTTCTTAATAAGTTCAAAAATCAAATGAGAGGGCTGTACTGATTTTTTTTTCATTCAATTCAACTTTTCAAATAAAATCAGTTTTTGAACTGTTTTATTACATTTGCATACTTGAATGGATCAAAATTTTTTTTAAAAAAGAATTGTTATCTAATAAAAGTAAATAATTATTGTTGTATTATAATAATAAAATAAAGAAGTAAGAAAAATACAATACACTTGTAGATATTCTATCTATATTTTTCAATACTATTCTCACCAATTAGTTAAGCATTACAGTTTTCCATTATGGTAATATAATATGATTTTATAACTTTGAAAAATACCAACTGTTTCAAATAATAAAATTGTAGTTTCTATATAAAATGGAAAACATTAGTAAGTATTCTTTTCATTATACATCATTACCTTAAGAGTATAAAAATTATCTAACAGTTTAAATTATTTGACAACAGTTAAAATATTTTTCTAAGAGTGTTGTAAAATTAAAGAGGAAAGCAAACTCAAAACTAGGATTATATATATATGTCACAAAACAATATTTCTAAATCTTCTTCGTACATCATCTTTTTTTGACACAGTTTCTATTGGATAACTGCCATATTTAAATGTTTGTCGCTCTGTTAGGCGATCTTAGCACTCATTATAGGATATTCAATTCCTATAGTAAATTTCTATTAGAATAACAACATTCTGATTAGAATAACAACAAAATGAGGAAAAATTCAAGCAGAATAAATCTTTATTAATAATGTTGAATCCAAATGCCCTTCCAAATGTAAAATTCGAATAATGTCAGCTTTAAGATGAAAATTATTGACAACAGTCAATTATATAACTATAAATAAAAGTAGTAATTAGATAAATTAAAGTATCAGTAAATAATGACATTAAAACTCTAGAGAATATGCGAAAAATGCTTGTTCCACAGCCACAATGCAAGATTAGCATATATCGAACTTATGATTTGCCGAGTGAAATATTTCACTTCCGTAACATTTCTTTCCCCCCATTAGTTGCCATAGATTTAAATATATAATTTTTATTTGATTTATAACTTAAAAGTTTATTTTTGCAAACCTTTACATTTTTTTCCTTATCAAATTTCTAATAATTTAAAAGTTAGTTATGAATTATTTTCTGCTTAAGACAAAATAAAACTAATTTTTGAATAAAAAATGTCTTTTACGAATTATATTTGAACAAATAAAATTTTGAATTATGTTTGTGATATTTAGAAAACAAAGTAATTTTTTAGAGTATTAAGTTTGGAAATTGAATTTTCAAACTCGTGTTACTTTTAAGATATTTTTCGGATCTACCGAGCATTGTATCTGAATCTGATCAACAAAAAGATTTTCACGATGGCGGACGAAGGTAGGTAATGTTCGTTTCTCCCAGAATTTTTTTAAAAAAAGTTAGGAAAACATTTAGTATTTGATTTTTATCTTTGTTTCAGAACAGTCGCTAATTCACAATTATTTCTCACATTTGCGTTTTTCTTATGTTAGATGAATGGTTTTTTTTTAAAATGACATATTACAATTTGTGCTTACTATTTGTAAATATTTTGAATTTAACGCTTGCTAAGTCCCTTTTCATTTTTCTTCAGTTTCAGCTAGTTTATTTTATTTTTGTGCTGCCAATGTCTTCTTTTTCTGATTATTTTAAAGATCATTGCAGAAAATATCATTTGACAAACGTTATTATGGATTAAGTCATACTGAGATGTAAATGTTCTTAATTTAAGTATTAGGATTGTTTACTTACAAATTTGTTTACTTTTTATCTGATAGAGCTCAATGATTATTTAATTGAGATATCAACAATAAATATTGATTATTTTAAATAAATATCAGCAAAAAGAAATATTTCCGGTCTCTTTCATTGATCGCTTTTTAGCGGTTTCATAATTTTTTATATTCATAAGCATTTACTAAGTTTACCCATTTGTTGAATAGTGATACAAAATAATGTTAATCAATAACTGCAAATTAAAGTTTAAATCTTATGTGATGCATGATTTTCTAGAGATTTTCTAAAAGTATCACAAATAATTATAATATTTTATAATTGAATTCTAATTAATCACTAATTGCAACTTGTTAGAATATAATTTATATGCATAAAAAGGAAAGAAAGAACTTTCCGCCTAATGAAGAGCATTTAATTAAATGCCAGTAATGAAAAGAAATGCATTTTAAAATTTCTGAAATTTAATATTTTTAAAAATAGGCTGTAAAGCAAATATGATGTTGACACAACTTAGTAATAAAAAGATTTTGTGAATGAACATTACAATAATACTTGGTAAAATCTATTAAACTTTTATTTTGAATGCCTATCCATTAAAACCACATTGTAAATGTTCAACACCAAAGTAGTAAATTTTGCTATTTTTTTTCCCAATGTCTTTGGCTCTAAACTCGATATTATTTTTTTTCGCTCCATTTTTTTTTCCAATTTTTTCAGCAAGTCTTTTCCATTTTCCTTTTCCTAAGTAGTTTAATATAAATTTAGTTATATTATCATGTAGAAAAAGCCAAACCAAACTAAGATTGTCACCTAGCATCGTTAAATCACTAAAGCAAAAGTAAGAAAGGTAAAAAAAAAGTTGTTTTAGAAAATGTACTTGATTTCATTGAGTAATTAAAAATATTATTTTCTTTAATGTAAAATATTTTTTCTAAAAGAGATGTAAATATATTTTTTCATGTGTGTTAATCATTATGAATATTATAATATCAATATGTTTAAAAAAATAATACACAAAGTAAGTGTATTATAAGTATTTTTATATAAATGTTTTGACTGTTAAATTGCTTTAATTATTTTCCGTCGTTTTTGTTATAAATGAAATGATTGTAAACAATTAAATAATAAAACATGGTAATGTGATGCTTATATAAATTATCCCATAGTTTTTAGGAAATAATTGTTAATATAGTATCTGAATGCTGTATATTGTGAATATTATCTGATTTTGTAACTATTACTATATTCTTTTTTTATTTTTATTTTAGGAGCATCTTCAAGTAGCAACTCTGTTGATGATGTAAGATAAATTTGTATATTTTCTGTCTTTGATAGTGTTTTAAATAAATTATTGTGGAATGAACTTGAAAGAATTTTTATATATTTTTTTGAGCTAAAAATAATTATATTTTTTAAATCAAAATAATTTTATACTCCGTATATCATTTTTTTATGTGTTTAGTAGTCAATTTCAAAATATCTTTCAGGTTGAAGACAAGCAAGAAAAAATGCCTGCTTATTTTGTACCTAGTGAGTTATTCAATTATTATAATAATTTATTTACCATATTCTTATAATCATTCATTGTATTTTATTTATCCAAGGTTCATTCTTGATCTAAAAAAATGCAGAATGCATAGGATATGAATGGGTGTTGTATGTTGTAGTATACATTGGCATATGTATAGTAAGATGTAATTTGAAGACTTATTACTGGTTTAAATTTCGTGGTAAATAATAAATGATTAATTTTTCATACCTTGTGTTAAAACTGTTAAATAATTTATACTGAAGACTAAATTGATTTAATTATAATTAAAGTGTAAAACATTTTAAGAAGAATGTAGGTCATTAAATTTTCAAATTGCTAATCTCAAATCAACCTTTAGTATTTGTAGACTTTGAGGCATTTTTTACAGTAATGATCTTGAATCATAAAACCGATCCAAGTCCCTTTGTGAAATATGTCATCTTTCACCAAGTTTCAAATTATGATGTCTTTTACTTAATGTGTGTAGCTCTTGACTCAAATTCAAACTAACTGTGATTTTATATTTTCAATATAAATTCAAGAAAGGTGCTTGTAAAGAAGAATACCAAATTTCAGACAGTGAAAGTTTCTAGTGTTTTTATTTTATTGGGTGGAGTAAGAAATTGTACAAGGAGTTTAGTGTGATGATTGGTATGTTTTTTTGTATTGCAAAATAGCATACCAATCAGTATTCTGCATTGGGTCGTGTGAAAGAAATAAGATAAGAGTAATTAAAATGATGCAGGAACTGGGAGAAAGTTTAAAGTAAAGTTGAAATAAAGGTGATAAGTAAAGGTGAAAGATGTCATAATTATAAATAATTTTTTTTGTCACTGCATTTGGTAAGAATTTTACCTGGGGAAAAAGTGCTACAAAAGCATGTTAATCAATGTTCTGTTCCTGAGGAAGAAATCGTATAAAAAAGCACATGTGAATTTTGATTTCAATACTTTAAAGATGGTGATTTTGCTGTTAATGATCGAGAACATAATGGCACTCCACTGAAGATTAGTCACAAAGGTATGCCAAGCACTGCTTGAAAAGTTACTCCTCAAATGCAAAATGAACTTGCTGAACAATTAGGAGTATCATAAAAACCTATTTCTAATTGTTTAGGGGCAAAGGAAAAGTTTCAGAAGTCAGGAAAGTGGATGCCACATGTGTTACACAAGAGGAACAAGGAAAAGCATGTCTTGAAGTGCATGAATCTGGTAAACAGGCTACACAGAAAATCTTTCTTGTGAAAAGTTGTGATTGGAAATGAAAAATTAATGTTACGATTAATTGGAAACACACACATGAAACATTGAAAGAATCCCAGTGAAGCAACAATATCAGTGCCAAAAAAAACCATTTTCACTTCAAAAAATTTCTCCTATGCATCTGGTAGGATATATGTTCAATTTACAAACTTTTCGAGCTCAGTGTAAATGTAAATGCGGAATGCAACAAGCAACAATTGCTGTGATTGAACTAAGAAATCTGTCAAAAACATCCATTTCTTGTGAAATTGCTCTGTGGCCTCATGTTACAAAAAGATCCAAGGACACATTAATAACCCTTAACTAGGAAGTTTTGGAACACCTAGCATATAGCCCCAACATATCCTCTTCAGACTATCATTTGCTTCGGTTGATACACAATGTCTTGTCTTCTGTTCATGTCCAGTCTGTGGACAAAGTATAAAAATGGGTTGACTACTTTGTCGAGTCATAAGATGAATCATTCTACTTTGCTGGTATCCACATCTACCTGAATGATGGTGGAAGGTCTAATGGAAGAGTATATTTTGAACAATAAATGTATTATTCTGAGATATTTATAAATGTACTATTCTGACATACCAATTACATATTTATTTCTCTGGAACAAATTTTAAAACTTATTTCTACACTTCATAAAGGGCATATATTTTTATGAGTTTTTAATATTTTATTAAAAGCTGCAATACTTTGTATTGTAAACATGATCAAATATAGCAAACAATAACTTCTCTTATATTCATTATATCACTCAATGGGAGGAAAAGTTTTATTAAATACAATAGTAGTAAAGTTAATATAAATTTTAAAAAATTTGTTTTAAATTGCATGTGAATTGATTGATAAAATTAAAATAGAAGTTCTTAAAATGTACATATATTGAATATTTTCCTTGAATTATTGATGTACAATTTTAAAATTAACACTTCAGTAGGACTTGTAAGTTATTATTTCAAAAAATTTGCTTGCCTTGTTTAAAAGATGAGATTTGAATATTTTATATTTATAGTTATGCGTGTTAAAAAAAAAAGAAAGGACACTCTTGATATCCTTTGCTATTCTCATCGCAATTTGATAAAATTAATGTCTTTGTTAGCTGAATAATAACTGAAACTGAACTAATTTATGATATTAATTAGTTGATTAAACTTATTTTCAATTTTCTCTCTATGAGATTACAATCCCTCCTTTTTTCTTTTGTAGAATTAGGTCTATATTCCAAATTTTATTATTAGTTCCAAAGATATTTAGGTAATGTTATGAGGGCCTGAAGCTATATTATTTTGATCAAATGATTAATCTGCAAAACATTTTATTTAGTTAATATTTTATCAAGTTTTATAATGATTTTTTTTCTTTAAAACTTATTTTATGTTTAGTACAATACAAGTTATTTAATTTATTAATGTTTGTAGTTCTAGGTAAAACAAATTGTTTATTATATTTTTCCAATTTTGAATAGTAATAAGTGAACTGAATATTAAAATCTTGCATACAGCCCCTTTTAATTTTGGGAAGTCCAGTTTAGTTATTTCATTTTCAAATTTTTCCTAAAATATTTGAAATAATTGAATGAAATTTTAGATAGAGATGTTTCAAGATAAAGTTTTAAATATTTAAAAATTTTGATAGATTGCAATTAATTTTTTTGTAGCTGTGATTAATAATTAATTTTTTTAAATAACTTTTTTTTGTTTTTTAAAAATTTTTAAAATTGGAGAATAATTCCAGATTTAGTATAAATATCTTGAAAAGAGACTGTTGAGTTATAAATTTTCTATTGTGAAAACATTCATTTAATATTAGGATATTCATCTTTTAAACCCAGACAGAAACATCTAGCATAATTTTATGAAATTTGAGATTTATGCTAGTTTCAAGATGTCAAATGTGAATATGTGTTAAAAAACACATTGCACATCGAACATTTGTAACCTGTGTTAAAAAAAACTTTTAAACTTCTTTTTTTTCTTCACTTTTTGGTACTTTCACATTATATCATTGATTAAGAAGATGGGATACCCTGCCAAATTGTACCAATCACTACACAAAAATTTATTACTCCATTAATATTAAAGATATAAACACTATTATTACAACATAATCACACTGTTGAGAACAATTTATTTTTTGTTCAATAGGATTATAAAATGTATTGACTTTTTCATTTTCCTCTTTGACCATTTTTTAAAATTCTGGCCCCTTCTTTGTCTTTATCACCTTCTTACTTTTATCATTTTTATAGTTGAATTTTATATCTCTTAATGATTTCTCTTTCAATATTTTCATATTATTTGAGACATAAATTTCTATCCAATTCTATTTCTTTTTATTCCTTCATTCATTCCCATGTCAGGGACTTATCTTAAGGTAAGTACAACATTTATGACCCAAAGGTACTCAGGTAAACTTTTCCCTATCACGTTGAGTTAATTGTCTTTGATACATATGGGTGACATTCTTGATGCTTCTTGAGATGTTATAGTATTCCCCTCCCTCTATTTTCCATTCGACTCTTTGTCAACCAATACTTGCCTTATATTTTCCTGCTTTAATATTGAGTTTTGATTACAAATATATTTGTAATAATTACTACATTGTTCTTGAATACTATTTTATTATTTTTTTTATTCTCTTTATACCAACAATCAGTTATAGTTTTGGTTTAAAATTTTGGAAATCTACAACTCTTTCTCTCTACTTTGACTTTTTTTTATTATTTATTTAATAAGTACCACTGTTGATGTGATGTTGTATTTGCTGTGAGGAGGAAAGTGTTGTTCTGAGAATAACCTTTGTATTTCCTTTGCATATGCTATGCCATACACTCACTCTGATATTCATAAAGGCAGTCTATGTTGTTGAAAAACTGAGCTAAAAATACTAGTGAATTAGATTATGCAAAATGTCCTTAATGTATTTATTCTAAAAACTAAAATTGTTACTTTTATTAACATATAAAATTTTTATGAATAAGGAAACCAATGTCATTTTTTCCTAACATTTTTAGATGCTTTCAATTGTAAGGACAATCTGGATTTTGTTGTTTTATTTAACTTATGAGTGAATAATTACTGAAGCCAGATGAATTTTTTTTAACTACATGTCTCGCCTAATTATATATAAGCTTCGAAATTTTCTCGAATGGACATTAACTAAAATGCCTCATTGAAAAGAACTCTCAGGAATTGAAGAGCAAAAAGTAGTTTTTATGGAGAAATGGAACAACAATTCACTATATTGCTAAAGAAATTCAAAGGTCTAAATCTGTTGTAGAAAAAGTGATGAAATATGGAATTGAAGGTTCAGTGAAGAAGAGTTAGTGTATAAAAGCAAATCTGTCTCGTAAAGATTGAAGAGGAATTGTCTATCTCTCTCTCTATATATATCGCTACCCTAAGAAAAATGTCTGCAAATGAAATTGCCCATAATCTTGATAAAAATTTTGAGTTCCTTGGCTATATGTATTTTACATAATTGTTATTTCACAATATATATTAAAATGAATAAAAAGTCAAGGTTAATCAATAAACATAAAATGGTACAAAGAGAAACTGTTCAAAGTAGATTGACTACATAGACTGGGTAAATGTTATTTTATTTTAAATAGTTCTAATCTTGATGATTTTAGCTATTATTCGTAAGATTTTAGGAAAGGAGCAGGCTTTTAGATGAAGCAAATATTTTAAAGATGGATCTTTGATGTTTTGGGGAACAGTTTTGCTTAACATCAGCATAGATTTATTAGATGTATGCTTACTAATATGAACACTGAGAAGTATTTAAGAATCTTAAATGCGATACTTTTAGCATATTGTTCATGTTTAGGGGGTAATAGTTTTATTTTTCAACTAGATGGAGCTTCTTGCCTCACTTTTAGAGGAGCAAAAAAAAATGGTTTGAAGAGATGAACATCAATATTTTGATATGGCCAGCTAATCCCCAAGTCCTAAATGTTAAAGAAAATTTTCGGGCTTATCTTGTTAGGAAACATTTGTGTAGATAGCAGGCAGTGTAATGCCGCTAAAGACCTGTTGTGAAGCTGGGGCTGATGCACGTTAAATCTGTCAAGGCTCAAGGTCTTCCCTTTGGCGTGGTGTGGAAGTTAGGAGAGGGAGATGACAGCTCATTTGTCGACCTTGACATTGATCGAGGTTCAAAATTATGAGGTCCATTGCTACTAGCTCTCTTGTTGCTTCCAGTGCAATGTTAATAAAACCAACCAATCAATCAAGCAGGCTGTGTAAATCATTTAAGAGCTGAGAATAACAATTATGGAGCAAGGTATAATATTGATCCTGAATATTTGAAAAAACTTATTGAAAGCTTGCCAGACAGAATGGCTCATTGTTATTACTATGAAAGGAGGCTCAATAAAATATAAATTCTTGAAAAAGTGTTAGCATAGATGAAAAACTTAATAGTACGTAATAATTGTAAAAATATTAATTTTTTTTTTCTGATTTTTTTTTATTTTATTAAAAAAAAAAGTTACATAAATTTATTAATATTGTTTATTCATGTAATTTCAATGAATATAAATTAATATTTATTTCATTAATAGTTTTCAGTATTTTATTAAAATAAAATACCTACTGTTATGATTATTGAAACCAGTGTATAAAAGTGGCAGGTGTGATCTCAATTTCTGATAAGACTGGATTTCTTCTTAGTTCCATAGTTCTCATGTTGCTTCTAAGTGCAATCCTAATAAAACAATAAATCAATTCTTCAAAATTGCTGTAATCTTACTTAAATACTTAAAATGTATACAGCCTTACATTCCAAATCCGCTTCGCTTTTGAGTGTTAGAAATTTAGACATTTTCAAATAGCATACCAAGTATTGCCAACCTGTTCTAGATGTTTTCATTGGTCATTTCAATATGGAGTGCATTCTAAAATTAAAATGTCTCATGTTACAAAACTTGTCAATAGTAACCAGAAAAGAATATACATGAAATTAAAAGTAGAATAAAATATATCTTTCCTGTAAGTTAAAAAAATAATTTTTCCTCAGATTTTGCCTTCAGATCACTAATATCTCTATTTCTGCTGTTCCAGAGACAGATCCAAATATCAAGAAGTTAACTTGTCCTCCAACAGTTGTGTCATTTATGTGTAATTTTTTCCAACATCTATAGTTTCTGCATCAAGTTTGTCAGCTTAAACATAATTTTACTTTCCTTGTCTGTCATAGTATTTATCCTAACAGCATCTGAATCTCAAGTTTTCTATTCCAATATTTTGAATGGTTGCTTCATCATTGTACAATATAGTATCCTCTTTTAAGTTCTGCTGTTTCTCAGGCTTGGGGGAAAAAAGTAACACAAAAGTAAAGAAAACTTTAAATTAGTGACAAGTTTCAGTTTCATTGTAAATAAAACTGAAATCCTATGTAAATGTATGGAAAGTATTTTTATATTAAACATTCTTGAGGATGATTTGGTTTTCTTTAATGTTGATATTTCTAGAGGGATTATTTTTGTGGAATATTATCATATTTTATAGTATCTAACAATCATTATAGGAAGTAATCTGTATGTTCTTATATAACGGAATTAACTTTAACATATTTTTTAGATGGTTTGACTATCTTTTTTTTGCCCTTTCATTATTATTTTCATCACTACAACATTAAAATTTTATAGTTGTTTTCTATATTAGCAAATTAATTTTAATAAATTTTTTTTTATCAGTGCAATGTATATTATCCTATTTTATAACAACCTTGCTTGAAGGCAATATCCTTCATTTTTTTTAAAAAAATCTCAATATGCAATGTTAGATTTTGTAAAATTGTATTATGAATAAGTTTTTTTTCATGTGTTTAACATGGAATGCCCCATTTGGATTCAGTATGGTAATGTATCAGTCAACCTTCCTTTGTGGCTGTCAGAAAACTTCGTTTTTTAATTATACTTCATATTCATCATTCTTAATTTTACATCCTTGTAATATAGTAAGATATGTTTGCATATTTCAACTTTATAATAAAATATATCTGTGTTCTGTTATCGCCATAGACTCTCATGAGGCTCGATGATTACGTGGTAATATATAAAACTTCAGTCAATGTACAGTTGTCAAAAAAAAATAAGGATACTCGTGATAACTTTTTGTAATTCTTATTGCAACCAGATAAAATTGGTATTGGTACAATCAATTAATCCATTTATATAATAATACAGTTCTCATTAATGGTTCAGTAGGAACTGTATTATAATATAAACAGATTAATTGATTGACTTTGATTTATTGATTCCTATAAAATATCGATATTTGATGAAGCACCTAATTGGAGCATGGCCTCATGTTCTTCTAATACAAAGAGTGGATGTTGAATTGACTCATCTTTGCATTTGATCTTTTTGCTGTGCATGCAGATATCTTTTATTTGGAAAAAGTACTCCTAAATATCCCACCTGTCATTGTTATACACTGTTCATCATATTTCAATAGAGTGTATGACATTTTATAATCATTGTTGGTTTTTTTAATCTGCTGTTTCAGATTTTTCTGACTTGGTAAGAGGAAATCTATACTGCAACTAATTTTCTTTCCTATATAAAATTAGCTTTTTGCATCAAATTGAAAATTTTATGCCTTTCCTTTTTTTAAATTTGTTTTAATCCATCATTGTATTTTTATTTATGTTTGTTCTAAATGTATAATTTGTAAGCATAATTATTATATTCCAAATAAACGTTTGGTGCAGTTTAGCTAGAGTTGGTGCTTGTGCCAAAAACATATACTATCACTCATTCTTAATATTGTTGCTGTTTTTTCCCCCCAGTATCTTTGATTTCTCATCTTGGAAATTAGTGTAAAATTATGTTTAAAACTTTCTTAGTTATGGGTTTTAAATCCTTAACTTGCAGACTTTTTACCCAACTCTTTTGTGGCATGATGCAATTTCATCTCAAACATTGACGAATTAGTCTGGATGTATTCCAGTTTCTGGAGCATCAAGGTACACCATCATGTGTGCATGGGCATCCTGAAGCTACTGAGGCCACTAACCGTAGATAGACTGAGAACCCTCCTTCACAAAACCTATAGTGCACCATTTGCAGAACGGGGGATTGGTACTCGAAATATGTACTAACTGGTAGCCAGACTTTAAATCGATGTAATTGTTTATAAAGATAGACTTTAGTAATAATGGGAATATGGTTTATTCTTCTGATGATAGAATAAAATAAAAACTGTTTGAAGGGCATTAAAATTTTATTAATGAAATAAATATACCTAAATTTTTGTGAATGAAAATAATTTACGATGGTTTATGGTAAATTTAAAAAAAAAATCTTTACATCTAAATTAAGCAATTGAATAGACTTAATCCTGTATTACTCTGCAAATTGTAGAAATGGTAATGTTGTATAGCTTTGTTTAATATATTTGTTTCACATTTTCCTTAATTTTTTGCAATTTTTTTTATATAGCAAATACAAATTTTTTATTATTATTATTATTTATTTATTATTATTTTAATTCATTCCAGTTTGAATGGCTCACAATGTCATTTAAAATTTCTCATGAGCGTGGTACTTCTCAAACTAGTCAACTTTGCCGTGACCAAAATTGTATTTCCTACAGGAATGCATAGTGTTTCTTGTCTTGTTTCATGAACATTCTTTGCAACATCTTTGTTTACCTTTTGATGGCTGTGTAGGGAATGTTACAGGTCGCCACTGATGTATCAATTCATAACAAGAAAACTTACTCAATGACAGTTCAACATTGTTTAAATTACCTAATTATAAACCTTATCTTATTATGTAAATTGTTGATATTCTATTATTTCTTAGTAGAAGTATAAAAATATTGTATTACTTATGCAATTGAATTACAATAGCTAATGAAAAAATTAGTTTCTGCATCTCTCTATTTTCTAAACAGTATTGCTCATCGAATTAATGAAATCAATATCATCATTGCTTAAAACAAACTTCTGAATGTGTATCAAATGGTGTATGGGTTCTCATAACATTTTCTGCCTAGGAAAGCTTGTGAGGATCTTTTGTCCATTTTATCAGTTGTCTAGATCACAATAACACCTTGTTTGGGGCAGTATAATTATATCTGGTTCTTGCATCATTAATGTGGTGACCGGGAATGACATAATAGTCCAACTGTAGCTCATGCATGTCGTAAGAGGCGACTAAAATGGCCCGGCTATACCCCCAGACCTGGCATACCCAGGCTCTGGAGGTATACCCTGCACCCTGCCCTTGGGGATTATATCAGGGGACTTCAGGGACTTGCCTTCTTTAGGTAAGTACGGGCATCATGACCCCGAGGCACCCTAGTGATCTTTTTCTTTCCCATGGGATTTACTGTCTTTGGTAAACGCGTGTGACACTCCCCCGGGTTACCCTAGTGATCCTTCTCTATTTTCGATCCTTCTTCTTGTCTATCAATTTTTGTCTTTGCTTCAATTTCTTCATGTCTAGACCACAGTTAAATCTTGTTTGGTGCTGCATAGCCATATCTGGCTCTTGCGCCAATAAACTTTATTTTCTCTCTCTCTCTCTCTCTCTCTTGCATTATTAAACTTCAACACTCACTTGTACCTATTATTTTCAGAGGTAATTTAAATAAACTTTTAAACAATAAACAAAACTTGTTCAATAATGTATGAAATCTAAAACTAAATGAAAAGAAGAAATCTTTTGAAGTTTATTTTCTGCAAAATCATGAATGGCTTCTTTCAGATCTAATGTATTACTCAATTTATGTTCAGTAGTTATGTAACAGCTCTTCAACAATTAACTTCTTTGTGTAAATATAGGAATCATGACATGGAGGAACCCTGGTCCAGTCCCCCCCCCCCCCCCATGAAGTTTATTGTCTTTGGTAACATGGTGACATGTCCTTGGGATACTCTAATGATCCTTCTCAATTTTCAACTCTTTTTTTTTAACAGTTTTATTATTTTTTTTCTGTCTTTCTTATATCTAGATTACAGACATGGTTTAGTGTAACGTTGTCAGATTTGGCTCTTGTGCCTTAAATCTCTTATTCAATTGCCTTAAATCACTTACTCAATGTGGGCATTTAATTGCCAACATTGCTAATCTGTTGAGATGATTTTGAGTTGAAATGGTTCTTGAATAATCTTTTATTTTTAAGTTAGGAAAAGTTCTTTTGTTGGTAGTATAACAATCATGGGCAGCATTAGCAAAAAAAAAAGTTCCTAAAGCGACTTTCAAATTTGTTCCAAAACTAAAGAAAGTAACGAATTTAAGAATATCAACTGGGCCTCTTTTTTTTTGTGGGAACTACTTTGGTATATGCCTTTTTGTGTGTTAAAAAGTAAAGAAACTAAGTCATTCTGTCAATCAGTTCCTCTGCCACTTCTAAAGCATTAAGATGGTAGGAATTTGTTATGTGTTGAGATGACTTCGAGATCTTTAAAATGTGATAATTTATTAAGTTTGTGAACATCATATAAAAATAGAAAAGAGTCTTTGTGTATTCATTCGATTGAATTTTGGCTCCAATGTACTGATAAACTGATGTAAAGAGAAAAAAAAATTATACTTTATAATTTTTGTTTAGGATCTTGTATTGGTTTATCTAAACTTTCATATGAAAAATTTTGTTTTGCAGTACAAACATGATGACGTGATGTAGTCATTCAAATATTTTTCTTCTTTGATTTCGCTGGTTAAATTTTCAGCTTCTAAGATAATGTTGTCAAAGGACTTATATATCCAATCTTAATTCCTTAGAAAAAGTAATGAGCTAGTTAACAAATCAGATTTAGGATAAATGAATCTTTGAATTGAAGTAGCTTCTTTATAGAATTAATATAATTCAAAATTTGATACCATATGTTTGAATATAAAAACTTATATTGTTTTATTTAGATCAACTGCTGTCCTTATCTTGAATTGTATCATCTTTTTTGGCATTTTCTTAAATACTTAAGCATTGCGAATATTTTCACTTTGAAAACAAAAAGATTTTAGAGAATCTACACTACTTTCCCAATGAGTGTTCCTCAATGATTTCAATTTAAGTGTATTGAATTTTTCTCTTAATATGGCCCACTAAAAAGTCATTGAGGTAAAAAATTATATAGCTTTTGAACCATATTAAAAAAGTTTGCTGTTTCAAAAGAAGTTTTTGCTATTTTGTGAATTGCTATTTAACATAAGAATGCCAGACTATGTCATTTTCGCACTGAGGCATTTAAATTCTTTTCTAATATCTGTAAATTTTGATGGATTCTTTTTATTCTCCTGATTTATTAAATTTGTAAAAAGAATTCACTTTGAAAATTGTGAAGAGTTAGTTTTATTCAAACTCATATAGATTTAATGCCTATCTAGTATCAATTGGATATGTCAGCAATTTTAATACCTCTATTTCAAGTTTCATTCTTCTGTGTTTTTTTTATTGTGTTGTGAGCATATTGATGAGTAGGGGAGTCCTGAAATGTTGTTTTTAACATCTGGTCATCTCATGATCTGTTTCAGCTGCACCAACATCTGCTGCTAAGATTTCATTTCTCGTAAAAATAGTGCATGCTTGGTTACTTGCGAGTTATGTCTAGTTAGATTTCTGTGAGATTTTCTTTCATTCTTATGACTTTATCTGGATAAAATTGAAAATATTTCTTGAAAGCAAAAATAATTATGTTTCTAAAAGTATTATCCAATGGAAGCTGGAGAATTATTCGACATGCATGATGAATCTGATAATGAAGCTTTGATTCCTGTTGCATCATCTGGATCGTAAAGTAATGAAAATATTGAAGTTAATGATTCTCAAAATCAGAATAAATTTGTGGCTTATGATGGCTTACAGGGGAAAGAATGTGTTTCTGGATGTGCAACCAGTAGATTAGTAAACCAAAATATTTTACGAGAACATTGTTGTCTAACTAATTATGCAAAAGGAATGTGAATAATGACAGTGTATTGAGTTCTTGGATGCTTTTTATTAGCATAAATGTTTTAGAGCATATAATAAAATGCATAAATGCTGAAGCTCATTGATATGATGATCAAATGATACTTTGTCTTTTTCAAAAAAAAAAATGAACTTTTTTGCTTACATTTCGATTTTGTATGCATATGGAGATTCAGGAGCTAGGAACATTGAGCTTCATTCATTATGGTATACAACATGGGGTATAAATTTTTGTAAAGAAACCATGTCCATGACAAATTTTGGGAAATAATATTTTTGATATAAATCAATGTGTGATAAACAAAACAGGATAAATTCACAATGATTTCAGAATCATTTTATTGAAAACTGCGTAAGCTGTTTCAAGCCAGGCCAGAATGTAACAATCAATGAAAAGTTATTTTTCTAGGATTCTGCTGTTCATTTACTCAGTTTATAGCATTGAAAATTGATAAATACAGACAAAAATCTTGGATAGCTGGAGATTTAGGAACTAAATATATTTTGAATGCATTTCCTTAGGGAAGAATGAGATCAAAATCAGTACATGGTTTTAAACTAATTGGAACAGTTTCAAATTGATCAGTTGATGTTTTTCTCACTTTCCATGATTAGGCTAATAAACTAAAAGAAAAATGGGCTAGTTTAGTTGGCACAGTACAACCACTTATCTTTTTTTCAACTTCACGTCTAGACCACAGTTTAATCTTGTTTGGCGCAGCATAGCCATATCTGGCTCTTGTGCCAATAAACCTTACATTCACTCACTCACTCACTCACTAGTTGGCACAGTAAATAGG
Source organism: Nephila pilipes (assembly GCA_019974015.1). NCBI lineage: Eukaryota > Metazoa > Arthropoda > Arachnida > Araneae > Nephilidae > Nephila > Nephila pilipes. The sequence continues at coordinate 280,600 of BMAW01030016.1, read as the reverse complement.
GCCAGATGAGAAATTCCAAGTTAGGAAGTGTTATATTCAATAAAATTATTTAAAAATGATAAATAGGTCTCAACACTTACAGTTTACCAGTGTAGAATCAAAAAGAATTAGATAATCTTGAGTACTATGCATTCAAGCATTGTAATTGCAAATAATTCAAAGAAAACCCTAGAAACTGTTAGTTTTTATGATATAGCAAAACATGGCATACTTATTGTTGATCAAATGGCAAGGCAGTGTTTTAGTCAAAGCAGGTTCAAGAAGATGACCAGTTAAAACATTCTACAATATTTTAGACTTTGCTGTGAAAAGCGCTTGGATTATTTTCAAATGTGCAATGAGGAAAAAATTATTAAGGCATACTTTTATTTCCACATTATTTACCAAGGAATTGTTAGTAGAATTTATCGAAAAATTTGGTTAAAGAAGCAGGAAAGATAAAGAGAAGCTGCTAATTAAAAATCTACCTTTGCATAAAAAATGTGAGGTAAAAAAAATATCATAGAAATGTGACATATGAAATATATTCTTGTAAAAGAGTGAGCAACATACGGAAAATGTTCAAAATATGTCAGCTATAAGTATAATGAATGTAAATAATGCAAGTAGTTATTTTTTTTCATAATTTGGAAAATTGCTCTCATTTTGCTGATACAATATTTTTCGTGTGTATTATTTATAAATATCTAAAAAAAGCACATTTTATTCAAAATTTTCACTTAATATCGACTTGGTATCAGAATGACACCTGACTGATTTTTCAGGGGGTTGCAAGGCTTCCAATGTTCTAGTATTAGGAAATGACTGCTGCAAGGTATATGAAATGCTCCAGAGCTTAAAGTTGATTGTACTCCTGATTTGCTCTCATATTTGAATCATTGTCATAACCTTGATCTCTCATATTTTCCACTTTCAGTCAATTTTTCCCTAACTCCTCTAGTAAAATTTGAGATAATTCCTTACCAGTAGACTTCTCAATAGAAATAAAACCTAGAAAAAACTTTTCATTAATTTTATATTCAAAAAATTCCAGTTCTGATCGAACAATAAAAACATACACTACAAATGTCATTTGTCCAACTATACTTGCCGTGGGAGTGCGATCAAGAATAACTGAGTCAAATATTGCTTTTTGAACTCATTTTATAATATAAGATTTTATATCATGTAATAGTTTAATAAACTCATTCTTGATGTTTTCTTTAATGTCTTGCTCTCTTTTCTTTGTTGAGGATTCTTAAACATGCTCCTCTGTTATGGGGTCAAACCCAACTTTCAATTGAATTAATGTTAGGAAATATCTATTATTATGTTCATGAAGCTTGTTGCTTGTACCCTAGAAGGCTAAAGAACTTTCTTAAATTAATTTAATAATTGATATTATGTGTAAAATTACTTCATGCCAATATTTAATTTCAACATAAATAAATCTTTGTTTTGCTGAATGTACTGTCTAAAAAGTTTCTATTTTTCGTTATAGCTATCCATGATTTCAAATTATGTATATGAGATTTTGAGTTCTCATGCTTTCTTGTTACTTGACCAATATTTTGTCAATTTCTATAACCTTCATTTGCAATGGAACTTAATTTTGAATAACCAAAAAGTTTGCAACGAAAACAGAGCACAAAATCAATACAAAATATATCAGCCAATCTCTCGAGTCTTCTTCTTCTTCTTTTTTTTTTTTTTGAAACTCTGTGACAGTATTTTGCACTAAATCTTCGATTTTGATTTTAATTGTCAAATAGGAAATTGTAATCAAATAAGGGAGGTAATGGACCTGTTGTAATAAAAAAATATTTTTCTTTAAACTTATAGCACCCCTCTTTCTTTGATTGGGGTTAAAAATTGTTGAGTTTGAGCATAATAGACTAAAATGTTCGAAAAAAAATTGTAGAAACAAAAAAATAATGCTAAAGGGTTTTGGGGGGGGGAGGGGAGAGACTGTGTTTCCTACCAAAAGTTTCCTTCGTTTTGGATATTGACTGAAACTTTTTAAAGAAATTGAAAGTCATAGATTGAACTTCGGAAGAAATTGAAGAAAATAGCAAATTTTTAAAAAGCATATGTTGCAAAAAATGTTATTGAAATCAATTTAACTAGTTAAAATATATTGAAAATTTTTCCAGAAAATTGTGTTTAACACAAATACATAAACAGTGAAGATGGTTGAAAAGATCATTTAGTGAATTTAGATTGTTAGGTGTTTTACTAACCCACTTACATCTAAAAATCACTTTTCACATCCATTACACTTGTAATTAACTATATCACTATCACAACTGGATTTTGTTGCTCAAATAAAAATTGTTTTAAATCTGAATCTCTTATCTTCATCTGCATCTCACAATTTATATATAGGAATATTCAGAAGTTTGTTTATTCCAGCTATATTTGAATAAGCTTGTTTAATTCGATATGCGCTGCATCTCAAAATATAGGAATGCCGAAAAGACTCAATTTCTTTTGCATTCAATTGTGTCTTTGTTTATTTTCTAGATTTAAGTGATTGAAATATATTTATGTGGGCTGAGTATTTTATTTTATGTAAATGATTTAGTTTGAATTTTTGGCAGTTTTTACTGCTTCTGAATTTTGCCACCTTTGGCAATTGCCTACTTTGCTTGCCACCTAGGACTGGCATGATTAAGGCCGTTTTTGCCTGATGTCTTAAGAGCTTGAACAAAACTCTCACTATATTTTCAGACTAAAAAAATGCTTCAATTTTTATATAAATTTGTGACATTGGAACTCGTGTATGCTTATAAAACACTATTTGAAATTCAAAAAAATTCCTCATAAATGTGTAGTTTGTTAAAGCTTATATCCATTTAACATTATGGTATAGGAGACAAAATATGGAGCACATTTTATGCATGAGAAATTGGAAGAATTCAGTTAGAAATTAGAAGTATATATAATAAAATATGCTGCTCTCTCTATAGGATAGAAATATTAATGGTGAAGTTTTCATCCTGAGAAAGTGTACAGAATTTAAATCCTATTCTTTAAAACTATGTGAATACAGCCGAAACATCATAATTTATATCTTTCGAGCTAATTGTATTGAAATCAATTTTTTTAAAAATAATTTGTAGTAAACATTGCAAAAATTATTTAGAGGTGTCTTGTTTTTGATAACTTTACAGGAACTCCTGTTAACAGTTCTTTCCTCGACAATGATCTTTTCAGGGCTGTTAGTCTAATTTATTATTGTTGATATTTTGAAGCATATTCTTAAATTTTATTTGGTATATTAGTTACAAGAGAGGATGATTTTGAGTTGGAATGATCCAATCATTTTCTTTTTTTACTCGTAAGTCCATACTAGTAATTTATCAATTTTATTTTGCCAGAAGCAATTTTTTTCCCTTTGTGGTTTTTCCATTTAGCAAATTTGTCACCTTGTTTGTTTATTTATTAAAGTTGTAATCCCCCTCCCCCATTTAGTTATTCTAATATGTACCACAAATGTTTTTTTGTATTCTTTATTCTGTGTTTGGCATCAAATTATTTTTATAAAACAAGGTCAGATTGGACAAAGTTTACTATTTACTTTTTAAATACTTAAGAAGTAATGAATAATTGGTAGTTATCTGGTGTTTTAGGCAGAATATTTGATAGATGTATTTTATGTATGATTTGTTTTTCTATTGAATTAATTTTTAATGCAAAGTGTCCCTGAGAGGTTACTAATATACATTGCTTTGTAATAGTATTATTATTTTTGTAATTGATTCTTAAAATGATACATTTTTGCTGCTCACTATGCCATTTATTCTATGTACAGTTTGTAAAACATTGGTACAAAATTTCTGACTGATCAGGAGATGCATTCTTAATTTTCTGTGTGCCAGATATTATCATTTTCTTTCCTTTGAAATCTCTTTTTCTTCCATAGTTTCTATCTTTACATATATGGTTTCATCAGATTTCAAAATATATACTTTTTCAACATTATCATTTATTGAAAATATTGTATCCATTTGCTACTTCTATAATGAGAAGTTAGCATTTTCATAGTGTGCTTAAATCTGCTTCTATGTACAGTTGCCATTCCACCACTAATCTTTAATCTTGCAATTTAGGCTTCTTGAATCTGATCTTCACTTTGTGCTTAGTTAACCAACTCTGTAAAAATTTTTTTAAAATCTTTTGAGAAATTTTGTATGGAAAAGATTGACCTCTGGACTAGTAATATGTTGAAATTTACAGTGTCTTGTATTCTAGTATTTTTTTTTTTATCTAAATAGAATGTACTTTTTTGTGTGAATTTTAAACTTTTCTGTATTATCATGTACAAGATTGCTCTCCAGGCCCTTTGTTATAGACTTTAGTAGATCTATGTTTGTAGTTCATATTTATAAGAGAGACTAGGTTTTTGGACTATTTCACTTTCATTCTTTATATCACACATTAAATTCATTGTAATGTTAATGTGAAGTTAACTATATAAATTATAGTAAACATTTTAAAACAACTTATTAATGGAAAGTTCATAAATATTTAACACATATATGAACAATGTTTAGAATGTAGGATTATTTGGAGTTGATATTATATAATATATCTTTTTATAAAACATTTAATGGACATTAAATAATAATTGCAAAAATATTTTTAGGTTTTGTATCGAATACAAATGACAGTTGTACGACGGTAACAAGTTCTGGTCACATGGGAAGTGGAAATCAAGGTAATGATGCTGAGGGTATGTTTCAGTTATAAATAAAAAGCTTAATGTTTTTAGAAACTGTAACTTAAACTTTGTATGAAAAACCTTTACACTTTACTGCTTTTCTATGAAAATATTTTAAAAACATAATTTATTTGCATTGTTAAATTTTAGTTTTTTTTTTTTAAATAAAAATTTGCATTTGTGAATTTTTCAATCTAATTTCTTTTTAAGTGAATATTATATAATTTTAAGTGAACACAAATGTATTGTTAGATGTTCAAGTAACAATTCTTTCAAATCACGGAAGAGGATATAAACATATCATGCATATCAAATTAGTTTTTCTTACTAAGCAAAAAGAAACTAAGTTTTGTGGTAATGAGAGGAATAAAAGTATATTATCAAAGCTACATTCATTAATTTATTTTTACTGTCTTTCTATATTTAGTGTTTCTATTGGGTAAAGAGACTGGCAATCCAACTTCTAATCCATTTGCAATTAAAACCTCACAACCTACTCGGAGTGTTGCAGATAGTACAGAAAATAAAGGTAAATTCTCAAAATATAGAAGGATGTATGTAGGTTCCCCCTTAATCAGCCTTGATTCAACTGGCTTACTCTGTTGAAAAAGTGATTTGTGTGGCATCTATTGTGACATCTCTCATTCATGAAATTGCTGTTTAGTTAGATTGTAGACTTGTATAAAAGTTGTATTGTGAGTTGTGTACATCTAAAGTTATTTCTACTTTGCAATGCATTATTTATATTTCAGATATGGGTGGCTGGTTAAGAGGGTGCCCATTTCTTAGAATATATTAGCATTTTATTTTTTTCTTTTTATTGAATTGCAATACTTACTTATTATTTTTTCAGAATCAAGACCACTGCTTGCTCCTCCAACTTTAAAATTAGGAAATACAGGTACTTTCTTTTACATTTACAATGGTATTCACAATTTCATGTTTGAAATGTTTGTTTTTAATACTTCTACTTGAATTTTAAAAGAAAAATCATTTTTGCTTAGAATCGCCAAAGATAGTACTAAGGCCTTCTGCTCTGTCAGTTCAAGCTGAAAAACTGAAGCAAATGAACAAACATGATAGTGGTGAGTATTTATATTGTTAATGTTTTTTGTTTGTATTAATATTTTGTAACATATGTATTGTTAATAATAATAAATTTATACACACACACACATATATATATAATTTTTGTTAGTGTACTGAAGTATTCATTCTTTTTTCCTACCTGAATTGAAAAGTTATATTTTAGTAAGTAAAGTAAATGTAATATTGAAGTTATGTTAGTAAATTTTTTTTCGGTTTTAGTAATTCAAAATGTCTTTTTTTATGTTCTTTTTTGAAAATTTGTTCCAGTTGGATGTTCATCATTATCCATATGTCAGTTTTGCTTGTTGAATATAATTATGATTTTTTTTACTCAATTTGAAAAAGTAAACGATTAATCTCAAAGTTATCTAATTTCCCCCTCAAAATATCTTTTAGTATATCAAAACATTTTACCCTACTAAATATGATTGCTGAATTTATTTTAGAAAGGTTTTGTTTGGATCAGCCTACTGTACCTACTCTTTGCTTCTTAACTAGCTCTTGGTGTTTTTTTTTTAAAGTTTATGTATGGGTTTATCAGAATTACTTGTTACTTAATTTTTGCAGAATAAGTTTTTCTCATTGTCAATCAATAATCAAGCATTGTTAATTCCCTTCTGAAAAATTGATTTAATTAAAATGAGACTCATTTTCTCTGAATTTTATCAACAGTTGAATAAAACGATGCTCTTTTTTCTATAAATTAATACTGTTTTTTAGAAACTTTATACATTGTCCTTTTGCAGAGCTGAAATGAACTCTGATTGAAAATAATTTAAAATATTGAACATGGAAAAGTAAGATAGTTGTAGCATTAGCATCTGTCTTAATACACACACTCACTTAAGAATAAAACAATGCTATATTTATTGCAACATTACATTCTTTTAACATACTTAAACAAATACATTATATCTCTCACAAGGTGTTAAACAAGAAGGGAAAGAAAACTCATCAGATGAGAGTAATGTAACAAAAATTCCTCGTCTGAGTACACATGAAAGTAATGGCAAGATTTCTAAAGTAGAGCTTCTTGCAACTGGTATTTCCACTTCTTCCACAGATGGCGCTGCAGTGTCTTCCCCTTCCAAACCATCATCTACTGTTGGAAGTACTTTTAGTGTACCTGAGAAGAATTCAGATGATCAGTAAGGATACCTGATTCCATTTCTCTAGATATTTTACTTTTCTTGTTGTTATAGGTTACTTGATAAATTACAGACTTTTTAAAACTCTATTTGTTTAAATAATTTAAGGTCTTTATTAAATAATCACTTTGTGGCATTTTATTCTCTCTTAGATCTTTCAAACAAAAGTTTATGTATACTGACCCAATTGGAGGTATAATCTTGATATCTAGAGATCATGTCTCCAAACTTTTAAGTACAGAGTAAATCACTTCACTGAATAACACCTTTTTACTAAAGTTCTCTAAGTTCTTTCTACTAAATTAATGATATTTATTTCGTACGTTGTTTGCCAACATATCCCAACTTAGCATTACTAGTTGAATTAAATAATTTATATCCTTTTTAAAAGACGGTATGTGAAATGAAAAAGGTTTGTATATATTACATCTGAGTGATGACTAACTGTAGCATCTAATAATTCATAATATCTAAAAAAGTACTGTATCAAGTGCTTTTAACATGTTAGGTTTGTTCTGCATATTACTTTAATGGTTACAGTGCTACTTATTCTGGTTTCATAGGAGGGTATATATAATAATTTCCGTAATTTCTAAATGAATATTTTTTGCATCATGTTAATGATTCCCTATCATAAAATTGGGACAAACTCTTAAGTTTTCTAAAAATTCTCTAAAGCTTCTGAGTTATGGTGGTTTAAAAAATGGATAAACATTTCAAACATGTAATATAATATTTTCTCTGTATTATAATAAAATTATTTTTGCAATAATTAATAAGGAATTATTTTCATATTTCTAATTGGGAGGAGGAAAGAATGATGTATATTGAATTTATAATTTTAAGAAGTTAGATTCTCTTATTTTTTCTCTCTCTATTCCAATAGTGTCCAAAATATGAAAAGTTAAAAAATATGGAGAAAAGACATTTGAAACTATTTTTGTCATAATAATTTATATTAATCACATTGTTATTTTGTGCTAATCCTTTAATTCACCTGATCAGTTTGCATATGAAATTTGCTTTAAAATGGTCACTAATCTTGACTTGTTGCTATGACTCTGCTTGAATGGTATACTTGAATGTAACTTGTGAAATTCCTGATGTAACTGAGTGTAACTTGGCCTAATTACCAGAGTTTAACATTTGATGGCTTTCCCAGCCAATGTATCATGTGAAAAAATTATTTGAAGTCTTTAAATGCCAGGCTTTTGGTATGTTTTATTTCTAAACCACAACATGAATTCAAAATACTTATTGACCTCAAAAATACATCATTAATATCCAAAAACAAACTGGTTATTTCATCGCTAATATAAAAATCAGACAATGAACTTAGTGCAGCAGTCAACTCAATTACAGTGAATTGGAACAGGAATTATCACTAGCATTGTTTTAAATGAATACTTAATTACTTAATTCTTAACTGTTTGATTGATGAAGAGTGGTGAAAAAGATTAATATATATAATTCTAAACTAATGTCAATTAAAACATCTAATTTTACATTCTGTTAAGGATAGCAATTCCTACTATTTTTGAAAAGTTTTTAAGTCTTGTATTATTTTCCATAACCTTCTCGTTATCAGTGTTTGTCATTCTGCTAATTTCAGAATGAATTATAGAAATAAATGCACTTTTATCAAGCAATAGTTTTGGTGATGAATATCTAGTAACACGTGAATTATCTTTGAAAGATACAAGAAACTCTGTGAAAAAGTGAAATAACAGAGGTTTTCACAATTATTGGATTTTAAATATGTAAACTATTAATTTTGTTATTAAATTTAATTGTTATATTTTGCATGACTTAACCATTTCACTTTCATTTAATCCTTGAAATGAAGTACACCAGATTATCCATACATGTTATTATTTGTCATTTAGAAATGAATAAAAAATGGTGTTTCATTTATTTAATTGAAAAAAAAAAAAATACATAGATATATATTTTGTTGCTTAGCATAGTAGTAAAGAAATTTTGAATTGATATTTTAGAGCTACAGGTTAACATTTGCCTTGCAAATTAAATTGCATATGATGTTATGTTTTATTGCTGCATTTGATGTAATGTTTATGAAGTTATTTTGAAAATTAAATTTCCTGTAAAGATACATTACAAAAATCAAATGTGTATTGACAAAAGAAAGGTTAAATGCCTTTATGTTTAATAATAAACCTCTACATTATAAATATTTATTACTTGAATATTATCTTCTGAAATTATGTGAAAGATATATTGCAATTTTTCATAATAGTAATACACAATCAAGTTTTCTTTTTTAGATGTGCGAAATGATAATAAACAATCTAAGGACACTAGATAGCTTAATGACTAATAAATGTTTTAACTATAAATACTCGACTATTGGTAAATATTTGAGGAAATGATGTTTTTAGTTTATTGAGAATAAATATTTATTAAGCCATTTTGAAAAACTACAATTTTATAAAAAATAAAATTACAGTCATTACTTTTGGGAAATAATAAAAAGTTTTATTTCATATTAAACCAAATTTTAGAGTCAATTATACCAGCAAAAGATTTAGTTTTATATTATGAGATCTAGTTTATCAAATTTTGTAATAATTTTTTGATTAGAAACAGGAAATTTTATCAGAATATTGTTTCAAATGTTACATCTGATTTTATATTTATGAAAACAAGATAATATCATATAACTTAGTTATTTTAGCATATTTGGAGCTTTATATTTCAAATGGGAAATGATGCATAGGCATAATATGCAATCCTTACAATCTGGCACTTTTTGTCAAATGGGAAGAAGAAAATTTTATAATTAAACTGTAAATAGAGCTTTTGAAATGGTAAAATATTTGAATGCAGAGTGTGGATAAATATATTTTTGTATTTGAAATGGCTGTGAGATCATAACTTTTTTTTGAAATTTGGAGATGATAATATGATTGAGGAGTTAATTTATGGCTAAATAAACCAATATACTTTAAATTTGCTTGTATTGTAAAATATTTTAATAGAAAATTATTAGGATTTTGCTAAGTAGTCTTCACTACCTCCAGATTTAAATCTCACAAATCATCTACAGAGTATTTTAAAAGCTGAATTTCCTAGATCCATGGCAACAAAAACCTAAAACACATTATACATGAAAAACTGCAAGAAGAGATTTACATTGGAATAAGAGACACATGCTGTATGTTAATAAACACAACATCAATAATAGTGACCATGGAACCAAAGTTTGCATGATCTAATGTTCCCAAAAGGATCAGACTCAATTTTTTGTATGAAATAGTGCTCTGAATGCATTAAAATTGTATCTAATCTTTTTCTTAACACAAAACTGTATTTCCATTTCAATTTTTTTAAAAGAAAAATCAGATTTCATAATATTTAAATATTTTGATTCTTAATTTTTTCAGATCAAGCAATGGGGGAAGTTTTATCTTTGGACAGAATCTTCATGAAAGAGCTCTTGTAAGTTTAAAAATTGTTCCTGTTACAGATTCAATATTGCTCATAAATAAAGCTTAATTGATGGTGCTAGCAATTTTAATTCAATAGTATTGTTAATTGAGAGTTGAATATTTTATTACAAAAATTTATTCTTAATTGATGTTTGACAATTCATGTTTATTTTTAGATTTATGGCAAAGTTCATGAACAGCCTTCTTCACCTACAGATTCCCATAATCTAACATTTGAAGAAGCTGCTCTAAAAAAAGAAGAATTAGAGAAGATGGAAAGACAAAATCAAGAAGGTATAAAAATGTGTCACCAAAATATTTTATGTGTTTTTATTCAACAGTGTTATTTATATTAATTTTGTAAATGCTAATAGTGAGAATTTTCAATTTTTTATTACTTCAATATTTTAATTTTTTTGTGACAAAAATGGAATTGCATCAGATTTATATTGTTTGTGTGATAGTTCCCCCCCTCCTCAGTTAGGTGTGGGTTAAACTTGGATTTTACATAGTAATTGCTTGTATTTATTGATATCATCTCCTTCATTTTATCTAAATTTTAAATTTTGTTGATATATATATATATAATATAAAACTTTTTGTGATTTTTTAGAGTTTTTCATGTTTTTGCTTATTGAATGTTATACAAATTTATTATTGAAAACACAGTATCAATTTATTATTTTAAAATTGTTTCTATATAATAAGAATTTAAACATATATAATAAATTTGGGTTCATTTTGCTTTCGTAATGAAGTTATGGCTGCGGTAGCCTAGTGGTCACGGCTGCAGTCTGGCGGTTTTCGTCGAGTTGCGGGTTCAAACCTTTATGCCAATTAAGACCTGCCATGTAGCTGGGACTGATGCATGTTAAATTTGTTGGGGCCCAAAGTCCTCCAATTGGCATGGTGGGGAAGTTAGAAAAGGGGGTGCCAGCTCAGGTGTCATCCTTGTCATTTGACTGAGGTTTAAAATTACGAGGTCCGTCACCAATAGCCCTTGTGTTGCTTCTAATGTGACATTGATAAAACCTAATAATAACATAACGAAGTTTTCTATTTAGTGCTAAAAATGTTTTAAATATCTTAGTTCCAGGAATTAAGTAATTTTCTTTGTGAAAAATATTACATAAATAACCTAATACTTTAAATATATATGTTGCAGAAAAGTTAAAGAAAAGTTTATCTGAATCTGCTAAAGAATACGAATCAAAGCAAGTGAAAAGGAAGTTTGAAGAAGTAGCAGTTATTACAGGCGAAGAAGAAGAATCAAACGTTCTACAGGTAATGTAAAATTTATATTTACACTCATTTCATAATATTATAATTTATTTGCAGGAATGTTGTAGTTGGGTAATAGAAAGTTAAAATATGCAATTTGATTTCAAATTTAAATCTCTATGTACAAAGAGTACTTTTATAAAAGGGATTGATTTAGTTCTAAATAACGAATATAGATGTTCTGTCAAATTTTTAATGCATTAATTGATGAACTTTTTTTTTGTGTGTGTATCGATTGGTACTGGAATACGAAACCTTTCAATTTGATTGTGATGTGTGTAATGCATCATATAGAGTTAGCTATATTATACTTATTTCCTATTGAGATAAATTTCATCAACTTATGTGGCTATTAGTGAAAAAGCTGCTAAATATTAACTTGTGCTTTCATGAATTTGATTAATTAATAAATACAATAAATATCTTCATCAGTGGAACTGGGTATTTTTGAAAATATTTAGATTGTGTATTGCAGTTCTTAAACTGGAAATAGAAATCTCTTATTTCAGGAAACAAATTCCAATTAATTGCCATCCACCCCACTAATCTTAGCTTTGAGCAGTAATTCACAATAATCAAGCTGTTGTATTCTGTTCACATTCTTCCCAGTGAAGAAATATTTTAGACATTAGTATGAGCAGTCTGAAAGGTAGTTTTTGCAGCCATTACTGTAACTGATGTGTCTCATAGTAACATTACCCTTTTCGGGGACTTTCATTTTTTGAAAGCACAGGAATTTACTAATTTAAGGTTGCTTGATATACTTAATACCTTTGGGAAAAAATGGATAAAGAGCCAACCAGATTCACTTGCAATTATTGTCAATTTTCAACTCTTATCATTTCTCCTTTCCTATTTTTCTGACATTTAGATCTTTAAATGAAATATTTCTTACATTTAGATCTTTAAATAATCTTTAATAAGATTATATCTTAATTTTTTTTGTTTCATAAATTAACAATTGTTTGTCACAGTTTGGTTAGATAAGGCTTTTGTGCTAACTGACTAGCCTGCCAAATTTTATAACATGCAATGCTACTGACATAAGTGTGCCATGGCCATTGATCAGTCATTTAGCAGCATAAGAGATGTATTTTCATGGTTTAGGTTTCGAAGTAATTTGAGTGTGGGTATTCCTAGGTTTGAATATACCATTCAGTATTTTAAGTCATCAATTTTACAGAGGTTGTTCAAAGTAGTCCATTTTGCTTGTGTTAAATGATAGTTGCTATTTTCAGAGGGTTGAATTAGGTGTTTTTGGCACTATGGTAAAACAACTTAAACAAGCTGTAAAGAAATTCTTCTAGGTTTATTAGTAAGTCCATTATATCTTGATTTGTAATATCTTTTTTGAGGAGAGTCGTATTCTCTGCTAGATGCACTTTATGCCTGACTAATTAACTATTATGTGTTTATTTGAATTGTACATATTTAAAACTTTTTGGTTGTAATTATTTTTTGAAACTTTTCCAATTCAGATAAACTGCAAATTATTTGCATTTGACAAAGTGAGTATGAATTGGCAAGAGAGAGGACGAGGTTTATTGCGCCTTAATGACAAAGAATGTAAAGGAACTTTACATTCAAGAGTTGGTAAGCAATTAAAATTGTCTTTTTTCAGAAAAATACTCTTTATTTTACTATATTATAAAGGCTTTGACAGAATTTTTGCTTCATATTTTATTTTTTTAACTTTGAATAATGAGTAAAGTTGCTTAATTTTCTATTTTATATATATATATATATATATATATATATTAGTATTTAGTTATAACTTTATATCAAATTGAAACAGTTTAGTTAGAACCTAAGAATTTTAATTGCAATATCATTTAAAAATCTTTAAAAAGTGTTATAATTATTTTATTACATAATTTGTAATTTCAAGAAATTTTTTTAGTGTCAATTTGATATTTATTTTACATAACCAAAATGCTGAAAATTGTGACAAATAATGTTTTGGGGGAATGATTAAATGAAAAGGGAATTTTTGATTCAATTACTAGACTGTTGTTTTCTTAACTAGTAACAAATTAAGTATAATGGGTAATTGTGTAAAAAATACTGATCAGAATATGTAGAGGATTAAAATAATTCGATATAAAAACCAACGTTTTTAAAAACATTTTTATATGGTGGCAAAGTTTATTAAAGAAAATTATTAGAATATTAGTTAAAACTGTTAGTTATTTTTAACTTTAAAATTTTTTTAAAAAGAGACATTTGTGAGCGTATTAAAAAATTCATAATACTCATAAAATTAAAACATGCATTTGAAAGTTTGTAAGTCATTCTATTAAAAAAAAAAAATGGGAACCAGAATTCAGAAAAAATTATTGTGATGAGACATGGCACCAAATATTGGAAACTTTCTTTCTTGCGAATGATTACTGACTAAAAGTCAGCAACCCTTACTATCTCGGAGATAGTATATCCCCTTTGTGAGTACAAAAGGTTTACGATACCTCATGCGGCGTGGGGAGTGCCCGGTGCTCCCAGAGGGGGAAAGAAATGTTTTCCTCAATTCTAAAAGCGCCGAGAGGAAAGAATATTTTGACTTATTAAAATTATTGAAATATTATTTAAAACTTGTGGCAAACGTCTAAATATTGCATTGTTAGGCGAGTACGAACGATTCCCAAAATTTCAAAGCTCTAGCTTGATGGGAAGTTGGTTAAATTAACGATCGAAAATTTGATGACACACACACCAAGTGAAATTCAGAAAAACGTTTTAAAAATAAAAGAGTTCATATTCTCATCAATTAGTTACATTATGGATTATCTAAAAAGGAAGGGAAGAAATGTTTTTATTTAAAGTGGAAAATTATGTCATGCTCTGGATACAACTTGTTCAAGATGAAGGATTACAAGTATTTTTATGTTGGACTGTTTTTTGAAGATTGACTGAAAAGGCTGTGTTATTTTTGCATTTAGTTTAAAAAATTTGTACTTGCTCTATTTATGTTCAACATAGATTAAAAAAACAAAGTTGCTAAAATGTTACTGAATATAAATAAAAAAGAAAAAAATGAAATTGTTTTAATAATTCCCTGGGAGCATAAACAATATTATCAAATGCTGTACTTTTATTGTCTTATAAAATTTAAGTATATCAATGTTTCACTTTCATGATTTTTGAGGTGTAGAATTATATTTATTATTGTTTTTAAATTAATTTTTCTAAAAAAAAATAATTAAGTTGAAGTATAAGAAAGATATATATTTGTTTCAGTGATGCGTATACATGGAAGTCTTCGTGTTGTTTTAAATACAAAAGTGTGGTCCGGTATGTCTGTCGAGCATCCAAGCAAAAAAACAGTCCGATTAACTGCATATGATCCTCAGGGTGTTAAAGTTTTCCTTGTCATGGTGAGAGCTTCTTTTAAAATTATATTAAATAAATGTGATGTATATTTAGTCTTGCAGGTACTTTTTAGAAGCAAATATAAGTTTTGTGGATACTTTTATCAGATACTGAACAAAGTATAATCCAGGCATTTATCACTATTGTATTAAATTATGACACTGAAAAGGAAGGAAGGGAGACTGAAGTTAATTTCTTCAAAACAAGAGAGGCAGATCCAGAAGCTTGTCTGCAAGCACAACATGTCTTTTAACAATGAGTTGCAAATACCCTGCATTGATTGAACAATAAGAAATGCACTGTGTAGAAATCCTTGTGATGTGTATGAGAAGTTGAAAGGAAAACCTCTACCCCCCAAGTGGCATATTGATTCACTTTTATGATGAAACAAAAAGCAATTGTCTCATCAGGAAGGATGTGGTGCTTCTGGACAAAAAAATTTATGTAGGACATATAAATTTAAGTTTTACTGGTATGATCTGTTTAAATAATACAGCTTTATTATTATTCCAAAACACTTATTCATAAGTAGGAGCTGTCATGGTTTGATCATCATGGACGGTCAGTAATGCAACTGAAATGGTTTTTGCCAACAAAAAAATGTATTCAGTTTTATATCAGGGCTTGTTGCTGATTACATCTGATTGGACGTTTCTGCTAGACATTGCATCTGTGCGTGCATTGTGTTCTATCAATTCCTGGATAAATGATAAACAAGGTAGAACTTTTCAGTGGTCCTCTTCTAAATTGAATGAAAATTTTTGGGGCATTCTAGCTCGAGATGTATAAAAAAAATGGCTTGTCTGATCTTAAAACAGAAATTAAAAATTGCTGAAACAACATTGACCCTGACACTTTCTTAGCTCATTTTCTATGAATCAGCAATTAAATCAAATAATTGCAAAAAGTGGTTCCTGCATCACTTCCTAAAGAATATAGCTCTATACTTTTTACAATTTCCATTGCATTGTAATTTCTCTAATTTTTTATAAAATTTTATGTAATGTAACTAAACTGAAATTTATTTTTCCTGGGATTTCAATATATTATGAAATATACTTACATTTCATAATAGTGTGATACATTTCTAATCATTTTTTAGATGTTATATTGTATTTCAGGATTGTATGACTAAATTTTGTTAGAGGTAAATAATAATAATAATAAAAAATAAAAAAAAAAAAAAACTGAAGAAATTTTCAAATAGGAGATATATTTGTAGTTTTTTAGAATCATTTTAGAATTTTAATAATCCTGAATATTTTAAATATATGTAAAATAACTTTTGAAAAGTCTTTAAAATTTTAAGGTATGATATACTTTTTTTTTAATTATAGTCTTTTTAAAAATATTTTTCTATTTTAAGAGAACACCTTAGAAAAAAAAGTTTTAGAAAATATGGGCTGTTAATTTATTTGTGAACATGTTTATTTAGCTTAATGGTATTAAACAATGTAGATTTCTTTGTGAAAGCAAAAGCAGAATCTCTCTATATTGCCAACCAACCTTATTGAAGGGCACAGTACTAACCCCCAATTAAAAAAATAAAATTGTATTTTGGCTTAGTTTCAATTAATCATTTTTACTTTCTAAAGTCTTTTGAAGATTAATCATATATTTTTTGTAATAATTTATGTTTCATTTTTTTTTTTTTACAGTTTTTTGTTTAATTTCATTTGCTGTATGTAAAATTCAATTGTTTGAATTAATTTTAGGCTTGCTGATAATTTATTGTATTTCTTTGGCTTTTGTCACTGTTGCCTTTTTGCTTAAAATGCTAATAACAACAATTTCTAAGCCACATGTTAGTGAACTATATAGATTGATGAAGTTATTTGAATGGATATATCTGTATACATATCAAGTCTATTGTAGTTTGTAGTAAAAAAAAAAAAACAATTTTTGCAATTCTCATTGCATCTGGTTGAAATTGATATTACTATTAATGTATCTTATCTATTGTTATCTTATTTCCCCCTCCCCCAGAATTAAGTAGAGAATTATTTTAATAATCTGTATTTCAAATTTCATTTGAGTCCAACAGTTAGCTTCAGAAATATTTGAAAAGTCATTTCAATGGTATGCTGGATTATTTTGTGCAAACAATAAATCTGCAAAATGCTCAATTTTGTTGTCTGTTATAATCTGTTAATACTTTTTCTTATGAATTTTTACTGTAAGTACTTTGGTTATTTTTTTCTAGAATAAAAATACCTTTTCAATTAATGCTATTTAAAAGAATGAAAGATTGATTAAAAAAACTTATGAAATATGTGGTCACAGGCTTCTCCTCAGTTTAAGATTGTAAGTTTGTTTTTGAATATTTCTTGGAGGTAATTTTGTTACATTTTGAATTTAAAGGTTTCATGATGTGAAAGATCCTAATAAAAATTTTGGTACATTACAATTAAATTTTTCATAACTGTATTTTACAATCTATTTTTGTTTAGTAAAATTTAATTTTTTCTTAGAATTGAGAAAAATTATCTATTGATAAGTGTAAACATCTTTGTAATTGGTAGAGTAGAAATTTTCTCATCATTAAATGCTTGAGACACTCATTTAAAATTAGGAAACCTATGTTTTAAACATCTGTAACTCTTAAACTTTTAATCCCTTACCACAGTGTCTCTTTTGCACACATACATCCTAAAAGACTGAACTTCTTTCTACTCACTAAGTGTTAAAAAAAAAATCTTCAAAAATCAATTTTATATGCAATTTACTTAATTCTTTAAATTTAAATAGATAATATACTTACCCCCTTTAAGGACAGAGTTTCATTGTTCTAAATTTTTTATTTTGGGTTTATTGAAATAAAATAGCAGATAAAACTTAATTAATATTAAAAATGTTTAATTGCATTTATTTACTCATCTTTTCATACAAAAAGAAGTATTTAACTTATCATTGTTCTTTTAAAACTCTGATTCTGTGTTATAGATTGCAAAACATGGATGGACACAGAGGCCAGTGTCTTGGCCTTTTTTTTTTTCATTTTGTAGTTTTTGTGCACACAATACACCTTCTCATCTTTCTCATTTTTGCATAGAGCTGTAAAATATTGGAACTTAAAGACAAAAGCATTGGCCAATAGTGATGGCTGTGAAATCACAATATTTTCTTGCAGACCATATCCCTGACATTTGTTCTACAAGTTTCATTAAAGAGATTTTTTTAAATCTTTATCTAAATAATAATAAAAAAAAATATTATGATTAGTGATGGCATATATACATGTCCAAAAAATAGTTTTTTTTATTCCACATTTATGATTTCCTAGTTGTTGGATAATATATCTTTGAGTCTCCTACATCTACACAATCTGCTTGTTAAAATCTAATATGCAATTCAATGGCTACATTATGGCCTTTTCAGGTTTGAAATTCTAGAATCTTCGAGTTTGTATCCATGCATAGTTGTTAATAATAAAACTTTTTTTTTTCTAAGAACCAACTAGATACATGTATTAAAAATACATTGTATCTACTTCTCCTATTTTCAAATTGTAGACAGGAAAGGTCTTTGGGACTCCTTTATGAGTTCTCATTATAATAACACACATATTGCTTTTTTCTTCAAATGGCTGCACATCTAGAGATGGTGATGTGAAGAATCTATCTAGATATAAATTATATCCCTTTTTAAACAGGTCACTTATGTGTGAAAGTTTTCATGGTTTTTTTTCTATATGAATCTTCTTTAACCGCAATATTTGTCTTTTTTGGAAAAAAATTAAAAAGGTCTAAACATATCCAGTATTCAATTCAGAAAGTTTATGCAACTTGATTCCATAATGCACTCTTTTCGATGGCACATATTGTTTGAATCTTAACCTTTTCCCCCATCCAAACAACGACTCGTCAATGCTTACATTATTTTTTACAGTATAAAGACTCTTGAATATATTTTGAAGATGATCTAAAATTGATTTAAATTTTCTAGCATTTGGTGCACATGTACTTTTGTAGCAGCATTAGTCTCATTATTTAATAGTCACACCTCATAAGTGTTTAGTCAGCACATGAAAACCGCCTTTTTCCATTTTTCTGAATAAATACCAATTTCTTGCTTTAATCAACAATAAAAATTTTATGTCATGTAATGAAAATAACTGAGACTTGACAGTTATTTAGTGAGCTATGGTGCTTACTAAAAACAAGCAATTTTTGATGCTACGAGCACCATCTCTTGGATTTTCTAAGTATGTATTGGAACACCCTCGTTTATAGCAATTAGTCCCGCAATGTGTGCAACCAGCTATATTCTGAACCACTAATTGAAGGAATGGATGCAAAAACTATGGGATCCAATTTTGATTCAGATAATAAAATTGCAGCCTTGTAGAGATTAATCTGCTTCAGATATTTTTTTCTTTTTACTATGTATTCCAGAATTATACAAATGAAATGAAAAAGGATTGATCCTAAGACTGAAACAGAAAAATAACCCCTACTTCGCATGGAATCTGATGAAAAACACATGGCTGAAGAAAGCAATCATCTTCATAAAAATGCATTCATAAATTTAAAAAGCCACAGGCATCTTGTTTACATTAGCCTCTTTGCAGTTTAAACCACTAGGAATTGGCTATGAGCAACCAAGATAAAAGAAAAATACCTAAATAGAGTATTAAGACTAATTTAATGGACATAGTATGCTGTATATTGGATTAAAAAATATTTGTATTTTGTTTCATGTCACTGTATCGATTACAACTCACATGTTTTAAAGATAGAAATATTTCTTCAGTATCAGCCATGATACATCTGTCTTTCAAGGGTGAATAAGGAGCTAGCTGTATTAGCCTACACCAATACAAGAAGGGGTTTAGCAGAATTATATAAATTTTAAGTCAAGGCTATTGTCATCAGAAGAAGTCAGTTTTGTGAGGAAAAAAGGCATTCATAATGAGAATTATTTTTAGAAGTTAATTAAGCTAATTTATTAAAACATATTAACATAATTTCCCTTTAAGTTATTAACAATGTAAATTTTTTCTAACTACAATGAATTTTATGGAAGGTATTAAAAGTGCCTTATTTTTTTACAGAACTCAAAATATCCACTTATACGCTAATGGCCCCAATTGTGGAAACCCTTCAATAAGAAAAGTGTTTTTGAGTTTTGGCTCACAATTTCACTTTTTGAGTAATACCATCAAATTATATATCAGAAAGATAAGTTAATCTACTATGTAATGCAGTAAATTTTGTTTAATTATCTCTTTTCTAACTAAAGTTGTAATACAAGTATAATAACCAGAAAATGGAAACACAATATGCTAAGGCACTTCATTTAATGATGCCAATAAGCTTTGCTGTTTAGAGATGAAGTGTCTTTTTCTTTTGGCAGTGAAACAAACAAATCTCAGTAGGATTTTATCTGTATTAAATTGTTGCTATAAAATTGGTTGATTATTTTTTTGTCTCTTCTTTTATTTAGTGAATTTATAAATTGGTTTTCTTTCTTTTGGTCAGATAAAACATAATAAACTTAAACAAATGGCTCAAAGCATTGGCTTGGTCTCCCAGAAGGTGTTGTAAAATTTCATTGATGAATGAATAAGGGCACAGTTATAAAGAAATAATTTGTTAAAACATAACCAAATGGGGAATTTTAAAATTTTTGCAGACGTACAAGACTCGGTCATTACAAAACCTAAACTGGTAAAGGCAGAAAAAGGTATATAACAGTTTGTGATAGTAAATGAATTTAGAGACTGTGCCTAAATTAAACAGGAAAAATCATTTTGAAGAATTCGAAATTAAATGTAGATGAGTGCCTTGTAAAGTGGAGTGCAAGATTAGTTCAACTCAGATTGCGAGGAAATAAGTTTTAATGCAATTCCACACGCACAAAATATTTTTATCTCTAAAACAAAGGTTGAAAAGATGAAATTGAACTAAAGCACATGTTTGAATGGATAACAGAGCTATGGGAAAATGTTATTTGGAATGATAAAACTAGAATCAGCATGTTTGGTAATGATGGCATAAAATATATGAGGAAAAGAAGTAGATAAGATTTGCATCCGATTAGCATAACACCTACTGTTTTTAATGTTATGATTTTGGGTTATAAGTCAGTAAAAAGTGGTGGTAGAGTTTGTGTGATTAATAGAAGAATTTTAAGTTGTAAAAAATGCATAAATGAAATATATGAAGCTGGATTGAAACCTTCAATACATAATCTTTTCAAGGATTATGCATAATTTATTTTTCAACAGGATTTAAACCCATGCCATATTTGTGTTGTGTGCAGAAAGTGATTTCAAGATAATCACATTTCACACTCTGGATTTGTTTAGGAATGACTGAAATTTTTTAATCTGCTTTAAAATCTATGGAACCAGCAATAGTAATTGACTGTCCAAAACAATTCGGAAATAAAACCTGATTAATTGAAGTATTAATTCAATCTTGGTTTCATAGTATAACAGCTATAAAACTGGAAAACTTAGTTCACTCCATGGGAAGGCATTGTCAAGTCATATTTGAGACTAAAATTTTTCTCAACTAAATATTAATTAATATGGTAAAATTTTTTGGATGTCTAATTTTTTCTGCGAGTTTTAATTTTTGTCTTTATAAGGGCTATTCTAATAAAATTTCTTTATTGGAACAGCAAGTAAAACCAGTTTCCAGAAAAACTGAATCTATAGATAATTCATTCTGTAGATTCAGTTTTACTGGATTGCAAATAGGTTGATGTAGTCCTTCCAATATTTGCTTCACCCTTCACGTAGCATGTCTATTATATTTATTTTTTAAAATCTCCCCCTCTCCCCAATCCTTTTTCTTGCTGAAAATCATTTTAACCACTGTATATATCTGTATACTAACATCATGTTACTAATAATTATTTCATAAACTGTGAATTGTGCATTGCAACCAATATTTAGAAGACATTCAAACACTGAAACAGGATACTTTAAGACCAACATCTAAGAAACTTACCTTTTTTTAAATAATTTTTAATATTCTCATTATATGAAATTAAGGGTATCATTAATTTTTAATGGGTTTTGGGATGTATATTACCAGACTTATGAAGTAATTGTTGTAAAAATCACTCAAAAACTATATTTTATACTCCCTTCTAAATAGAATTCTTAATTGTTTTAAATTGTTATTTTTAAATCTTTTCCGCAAACCCCTAGTCAAATATTTTTCTCTTATTATTTCTAAATAGCTGATATTTATATAAAACACTATTTTCTGTTTTCTTTAAAATTTATAAATTACTCTTGCATCACTGTCTCTTTAATGTGAAAAGAATCATTTCTTATTCCATTCAATTAATGTGATGTTCCTTTCTGCAACCTATATTTGCTAGCAAATTAAATGATCTTTAATCATTTGAAGTGAAGACAGACACTGAACATTTTTTCAGATTTGTGAAAATGTTCTAGTTTTAAAGATTCTGTTCTGACTTCACTATCATATTATCAGATATTTTTAAATGTATGCATGCTTTTTTCAATGCTATAATTTTTATTATATCATCTATTATTTATAGTTATTTATGTTGATTTATTAAAAATCTTGTCTTTTGGTTGTAGAAAAAAATGGCTAAATTATCTTGCAAATATGAGATAAGAATTTTGAATGTCATTTGAAGGTGTCCAATTTTATTTTGATAGATAACCAAACTTTTTTTTTTTTTGCACTGGAACTATATGTAGAGAAGGAAAAAAAAAAAAATTTTTTTCACGCAAGGGCTGTTGTTTTTTCCTTCTATTGAGTCTACTAAAATTCTGATATTGTGCAATTCTAATTTTTGAAAGAATTAGGAATTTTTATTGTGTATAGTTTAATATATATTCATATACATTTGACATCATTCATCTCTCATTACTGACATATTAAATGTTGCAAATAAGATACTGCAAAAGAAATAGTTGAATCATGCATATTTATTGGAATACCCTTTGAATTTTAAGCAATGATTAAATTTTTTTCACGAAATAAAAAATTTGTAAAAATAATGTATTTAAAAAATAGAAATTATTTTTACTTACTTTAATGGAAATGAGTTTTGAATTTGAAATAATGAAGTATTATTTATACATGTGGTTTTTGACAATGTGACTAGGTAAATGTTTGCAAAAAAGTAAATACTGTATCAAATTACTTGTTACCACCTAAGGGCTATTGTTTCAGTTGAATCAATTTTGGTGTACCAGATCACATTTCAATTTTTTATTGTTTCAATTTTAATTACATTTAGCTTAATTATATTCAATTTAATATTTTATCGTTTCCTTTAATTTTAATATTGGAAAAGTATACTATTGTCCATTTCTTGATGTTTCATCTCTTCCTTTGATTCTAATATTTAATTTAGTAATTGTAATATTTAATGGAATTCTAATATTTAATTGAGGTTGGAAAATCCTACGATACCCTCCACCTCTGCTCTTTCTTTGGATCAATTGGCAACTTAGCATTAACAAACATTAAATTTGCCTGTAGTCTTCCAAGTTTTTGTTTGAGGATCTAATCTATTTATAGATGTCTTTTTGCATAGTTATTGTTGTTATTTTGTGTCACTTGTGTATATGATTTTTATTTAATTATATAATTCAGTTTTTAAAGATTTTCATTTATAAAGTGAATGAAAATTGAGCATTGCAATCTGGTAACAATTGAATAAAAATGAAGCATTTCTGAATGTTTAAATAATAGAAAGCATGTAAAAAACAAATTCGAAAGCAAATGGAGTGAATATATATATTTTTTGTATTTTGTATAATTTGGTATAACTAACCATGAAGTTATCAGGTGAAGAGACTTTTTTGGAGTTCAATTAAAAAAGTGCTTTTGCATCAAGATTTACTTTGATTCTTGATTCTGTACTATAAAAAAAATAATGGTCTTATTTTTAACATAGAAATAAAAGAGTAACTATATTTTTATAAAATTTTTATTGATACTCACATAATATTGACTTTTTTCTTTCAGGCACAACCAAAGGATGCAGAGCAATTATTTCATGCTCTTGATTGGCGGGTAGCAACTCTAAAAAATCATGATATATCTTCTTCCAAGGAGTCTTCTAGGGATGATGAAAACCAAGCAACTTTAGAAGAAGCTACTAGTTCTTCCACTCTGCCAGATGCCTCTTGTGAAGACAGTTTTGACAATTCATTAAGTAAAGGCTTTGATAGTGGATGTTGTGGAGTAGACAGTAGTTCAGAAACAAATTTTGTACCTCATGAATCATCTGGAGATGCTGCTGCTGATGGTGCTGCTGATTCAACAGAAATCCAGTCATGAGAGCTATTTTAACACAACAGAGATGTTGGAAAATTTATCAGTTTTGCCATATTTTTTATGGTTACTTTTGTACGTTTCAAGTGTGATGCGCTGTGCTCATTTCTGAACTTTTAACCACAGTGCTCATTCACATGGGTAGACTTTATATATATAAAATAATTGCATTCTTATATCTCTCTCTGTGAATTAGAACTTTGCCTTTCTGATAGGTCATGCAAATGCCAAAACTTGGTATGTTAAGTTTACCATCAATGTCTACTTACAGAAAACCTGAAGACTGCAGTTCATGGCACTATTTATTATTCCCTTTAGTTTTAAGTCAATGTGGAATATGAGAGTGAACAGCTATAAATTAAAACGGTTTCTTCTGTAAATTTATCTTTGACTGTACTTATGAAATGTTGGTTTACCTACCACAAAAAACAAGCAATATTTTATGGACAAAAATGTTGTAACTGAAATAGTTTTGGATTGTAGAAATTTTACACTTAGCTGTTGTTGTAGAACACTGCTCTGCTAAATCTCATTCAAGACAAATCTTACCTTCTTCACTGTGTGTTGACCAAATGTTTCATTTGATCACTTTTGAGTTATGACATATCATTCTCTAGGCATTTAATTTATAAGTTGCTGTCCCCTCCCCCTTATGTTAAAAGCTATAATTTCGGGGTTTTTTTATACATGTCTTAGCATATTGCAACTTAGCTTAATATCTATGTTATCTTTTATTTTTAAATTTTCGTTTAAAGAGCGATTTTCAAGTTATGGTGTTATCTAAATAATCTGTATATAGTAGCATTCCAGAGAAACTTATGTTTCTTGTACCATATATCAAGGTAGTACATTACAAACTCTGCCTTTATTCAACTATACATTGTATAAAATTTTGCAAATAAAGTACGGTACTGCCATAAACTTAGTAAAATTATGTTGGCTCAAAATTTAAGACTTGTAAGTTGTGCTGAATGGTTGAACGAATTTTCAACAATAGAATTGGAAACATAGATTGAGTA
The DNA here is from genome assembly GCA_019974015.1 of Nephila pilipes. NCBI lineage: Eukaryota > Metazoa > Arthropoda > Arachnida > Araneae > Nephilidae > Nephila > Nephila pilipes. Next base: position 255,271 of record BMAW01030016.1, on the reverse strand, counting down.
AAAAAACTGTTTGAGTATTCTTTTCATTTTGCTAAACAGTTAATTTATTCCTTTAAAGAACTAATATTAGAATTTCATAATATAATCTGAAACTAAAGGATTATGAAATGTCATTCAGTTTTACAGATAAAATATATTTAGATTAATATAATATAACATTTTTATCTTCCATGAAAGATAATTTGATATTTACATTATTTTGTTAAAATGATTCAATGTTTTTCAAACAAATATCACAAATTTGAAAAATTGTATATGGTAACTTTACAAAGATATTGACTTAAGAGCCAAAATGCAATATATTTTTTTTAACATTCTAAACTTAAAATAAATAAATGATTAAATTAAGAAAATTAAATGTTATTAACTTATTCATGATACAAAAGTCCTGTTTTTTTGTAAGAAGATTTTACTTCTTTTAATGTACTGAAAAAAATGTATTATTCTGATGTTTAAAGCATTTTTGACGAAATAAAAAGAAAGTATTGTGAATTTTAAAAAATTTATGGATTTATGAAAACTTCAAATTTTTTTATAATGGATTATGATTATAAAAATCCTCTTTCTAATGTCTACATAAGGAATAATGCATATAGACTACAATCACAATGCACATGAAAGCAATTTTCATTTTGAAAGATTACTTAAAAAATATTGTTCGTGCCTTGTCAATTTGGTTAATACAGTTTAATGCAGAATTTGAATATTCTACTGAAAGTTATTTGGAATTATATATGAAAGCTTTAAAATCCTTGTGTAATTAAGTGAATTTAAGCCTTTACCAGCTGATAATAGTTCAAAAGTGTGATGTGCATGAGAAAAGCATACAAATTCCAATTGTGCATCTCTAGATTGATGTTAATCAAATTAAAATAAACATGAAACTTGGTTTTATCAAGACAAACCTTTTCTATTATTTTAAAAATTTTTTTTATAAATTTCAAAATTTTATGAATGCTGAATAGATACAATGTGTAAATTATTAAGTATAAATTTTTATTGTACTGATTATGATTTTCATAGTGTTCATGTTAAATTCAATGAAAGTATGGGATTAAAATCTGAAAAATATTTTTAAACATCAAAGGATAGCAGCCATAGTAGGTACTCCTATTTTATTTTTTAAAAACAAACAAACTATGTACTCTTCAAAAAATTTAAAAATAAATGTGTGATTATGAATATATTGTAGAATCAATTTTTTATTTATCATCGTTTTACCTGGAAAACTAAATATTGTTCATGATCCACATAATGAATTCAATTTGTTGAATTTTTTAGTGATCTGAAATTTTGGTTGGATTTAGCTCATACTATAGTTGTTTAGCTTTGACAAAGCAATTCAATTTTATTAATGCTTTCTTTATAGGATATGTACTGTAAGTTTCATGATTTATAACTCCTTACATTGAAGTTTGGAATTTTTTATATTAGAGATTGCTTTTGATTTTTCCTAATGTTTGCTAATGTACTTGAATTGCATCCTTTATTTTGGAGAATATCATTACAAAAGTATATATGTAAAATAAAAGAATAGTCTTCAACAATGCTTCTTTCTAAAACATTTTTATTTCTGATGTAATTACTTAATTATTCATATTGTGTAGTAAAAATAACTACTGGTTTATTATGCAAACTTTTCAGTTTTAAATTGGTTGACTGAAAGGGTATAAAAATGTTTGTAAAAAACTTACTATCTTATGCATACTACTTCAAATGAATGACCTTTTAACGAATTTAAGTATAAACGTATATGAATAAATATTGTTGAATCAGTCCTTTGTTGATTGAAAATTATGGAAAACAAATATTTTTCACGATCCACCTAATGAACTTTGGTTGAATTTGGAGAATTTTTTAAATTTTGGTTAGGTTTGATTCAGTGCAATATAATTATGTAGCTTGCAACAAAGGTGGTTCAGTTTTATTAATTTTATTTTTGTTGGAGGACATGTACAGCATGTTTCATTATCTTTTGCTTGCAGAAATACCTCACTGGAATATTGAGGATTTTCAGTTTGTACTTATTATTATATACATGACATTCTTTTTTTAGAATAGTTTGCATATATTTTCCAAATTTCCTTGAGGAGGTTGTCATATTCTAGTCTGAGAACCTAAAATGTAAGCAATATGTTTTTGAAATTATATTGGATATATCTAATTTTTGTAAGAAAAATCATTATGCACTATTATTTAGCAAACTGAATAGAAAAAGCATTTGAAGATATTTTTAAATGCATTTTATAATTTTGCAACCTTCATAAACTGACCATAATTCAATTTATATCATATAGACTTGACAAAAAGCCAGAAGTATAGTCTATTGGTGCAAATTATTAATGGAAGCAATATTGTGAGCATGTACTTGAATGTTGGGATATCAATTCTGTATGCTCGTTCCAAGTGTTTGAATTGTGAGGAGATAATGTAAAAGCTTAATAGCTTAAAAAAGTACATTCATTGCATAAAATTATTTCAAAAAATATCCAAAACACTTGCATGAAAATTATGAAAAAATAATTTGATGAATATAAAAATTCATTTAATGTAAAACAGAGGCTAGAATAAAATCTTAAATTGTTTAATTACAAAAATAGCTACCATCCTATGGGAAAAAAAGAAAAATAAATATTAAAAAAAAGATTACTTACAAATATAGCCCTATTATCCTAAAGTTAAGTACTAATACTGCATTATATTTAATTTTCTACTGAAAATTATTTATGACTTATGAAAAATACAAATTTACATTAAAAAAAGTTACATTAATTACTTTTCGAAGGTAAGCCCCTTAAGGGCACGTATTTTAGAACCATGGTTAATGTCAAGAATTATACCCGAGGCTGAATTTAGTTTATATTAACGTCGCACTAGAAGCAACACGGGGGCTATTGGCAACGGATACTCGATGTTGAACGCCAATCTCCCAATTTCCCCAGCACACCAACGTGAAAACTTAAGACAAATTAAGCGATTTGACTTAGGAGACCGATTCTAGAACAGGCGGCTGGACTGAAAAATCGTCTGATAACACGGGCAATGAATATCTGACTGCATCTACTTCAGTTGTTACGTTAGAGGCCTTATTAATGATTGGGTTATTTTAGAGCTGAGGGCATAACTATGGTGAAAGAAACTAGATGCACAAATATTTTAATCATAACTTTTGCTTTGAATGTAGATATTCGTTAGAGACTTTAAAATTTAGTAAATGAAAATCTTTCTAAACAGTTGAGGTCGAAGGAAGTATTAAAATTAATTGTGCGTCAAGATTTTGACATGATACGTAGAAAAACATTTAGTTGCTTTAGTTTGGAACAATTAACATCGCTTAGCGAGTCAAACTCGGATTAGTTTTAATCTCATTCTAGGGTTATTGTCGAAGAATCTCGCAATTTATGGTTACTTGACGAGTGAGATGATAAAAACACATGTGAATTTTCTTTTAGCTACGTGTGACATTTGAGCAATTTTATTACATTATGGACTCTAGAAAATTATGACAATGATACTGAAGTTCAGAAAAAAATAAAAAAACATTACGTAAATACATACTTTTATATTCCAGAGACCAAGTTTAACTTTATTCGAAATATGTTTCAATTAACTTTGTATAAAAGCATTTGCAACCTTGCGGTTGGCGAATGGTCAGTTAAATTTGTATTTTACTCACCAAACTACGACTGCCCTATCCCGTCAAAAAATAAAAAAAGAACATTTCAATATTTATCTTTCACGTTCTACCATATTTACACTGATAAAAGAATTTTTTGTGAAGATTATCATGTACAAAGTTTTAATAATTTTGGGTGATTTTCATGAAAACGGTAAAAAACATGCACGAAACACACAGACAGGTTGTAGATTAATTTATTTTCAGGTTAAATTTCAAAATGGATAGTAAATTCGTGAATTTCGTTGAAAACGTTTTGGGTTGGAGCCCGATTCCACCTGTGTTGTGTAACTTGCGTAACAATGAGAACTGATGAATCGAATAGGCCTCAGACCACTTAATATGCAGAACCTAGGAAAATGAGATACATTTTCAAGCATCGTCATCTGACCATGGCTCAGAATTATTAAATCTATTATCAATAGCTTTAGTGTTGTTCCAATGAGAATGTTAATTTAAGCCATATCTAACTTCTAGATTACGCTAGTAATCATTTTTGCTTATCACATTTACTACATTAAATAGAAAATTAGACAGAAATTTAAGTATGTTAAGGATTTTTTATTTTTCACAATTGGAAATTTTATCTTATTTGATATTCAATTTAATTCTTGTAAGGTTCTCTGTTTGTTGGTCTTTAATCCCAACTTGCATCCTTTATAGGCTAATGGCAATGTGTTTTGCGTTGATTGATTTTTTATTAGGGCAAGGGGTATATTTGATCAAGTTGCTCCTTATACTCGTTAATTCATGAGAAAAGTTTCTTACATTCATTTAAAACTGTAAGAAATAAACAACTGGAAATGACAAAGAGGATAGAAAATAGAAAAAGATCACTAAGGCATTCTGGAGACACTTCATCCAAGTTTATAAAAGATTGAAAACCTTGAAGTGGTGTCTTTACGAATGTATGAATTACCCTTATTAGAAATATTTTTATTCTGGGCATTTTTCCCTCTCATTTGGTAACATTCTTCGTATTTCACCTTGATTAACAGAAGTACCAAAATAACCATCATGTTATTAATATAAATAAGTAACAAGCATATAATTTACAATAATTATTTATTGCATCTGAGAACACAAAAATCTAAAAATAGATGATATTTATTTTCAAAAAATATCTTGAGCAAACATTCCCGAAAGGGGGATTTAACAAGAAAAATTCAACTTTAAGATGCTTTTTTGTGAGCATCACCAGTGTAAGATCATAATATTTAATTTTGATAAAGATTCGATGTTGTTCCTTTGGATGCAAACTGAAGTAACTAGATGTCCGTTTAACGTCTTGGGTAGACATATTCATAGAATGATCCACAATATTGGCAAGTGGGATGAAATTCGTCCTTCTTTGGAATGTGCCAGCATGTTCCACATCGTAATTTATACTTTTTGTATCTGAAAGAGAAGTAACATTAAAGAAAAACAAAATCAAACACCGACAAGAAATTGCATGCACTAGTGATATTACTCACAACACAGAAATAATATTCATAAGTTGGAGTTTTAATACCATTAATTTAAAAGGTTGAGTAACTATATTTGTATAGAAATGAATAAAAAGCTCTACGCAAAGTTTTGCAAAGAAAAGATTTAGCCACCCAAGGTGCGCTTTTTTTTCATAATTGTTAAATTAATTAAATATAATAATTAAAGTAAACGACGAAATATAGAGAATTAGTTTAGTTTTTATTAACGTCGCACTAGAAGCAACACGAGGGCTATTGGCGACGGACCTCGTAATTTTGAACCACGGTCAAGTGACGAGGACGACACCTGAGCTGGCACCCCCCTCTCCAAACATCCACAACGGGAGGACTTTGGGCCCCGAACAGATTTAACGTGCATCAGCCCCGGCTACACGGCGGGTCTTTGGTGGCCAAGGATCGAACCCGCGACTGAACGAAAACCGCCAGCCGCTATCCACGACCTTGACCACTAGGCTACCGCGGCCCCCGAAATATAGAGAAATGGACAACAATAAACCTTTCCGATATTAAAATTAAAGGAAACGATAAATTATTAAATTGAATACATTTAAGTTAAATTTAATTAAAATTGAAGCAAACGATGAAAAGTGATCTGGAATGCCAAAAGTGATTCAAGTAAAACAGTATCCCCTAGGGGGGGGGGCTAGTAAAAATTTCCTTTAAGATTTCAATTTTGAGAAAAAATCTTGGGGGTGCATATGTCCCTTTTCACCCTCTTGGGTACGCCTCTGATCGAAGGTGAGAATTCCACCTCGTGTAACTAATTAAAATTGTTCGATAAATACTTTGCCAAATAGTATGCGCGAGTGGAATGCTTTAAAGAATGGAAACATTAAAGCTGAAATTATAATCATTTTGCTATTCGAATGCTTTGCTTTCAAAATTTCTGATTGGTCATTTCTTTGAAGCTCGACGTTTTAGGTGCGAGATTTCTTCTAATCTCGAGAGGCTAAATTCATACAAACCTCAAGCTAATCATAATTTTGCAGCTATGTGCGGCTGTGTTGTCGGCGAAATCAACCACTTAGTAGCGATTGCTTTAAGTCTGTATTGACCACTTTGAGTCACAATGAAGGGTATCGTAAAGTTTTAATTATTACACAGAAATAACACGGATATCTGGATAAAATTTAATCTGTATATTAATTAATATCTACGTACATTATGTTGTAAATTACAGCCATTAATATTGTTTTATTTGGATAGCCGTAGATTGAAGTAACTCGCAGTATAGTAAATTTTTTTTTATAACTAAAATATAAGAATAATAAGTAAAAATTGTTATATTGATTAAGACTTCCCTACATAGTCAATCAACATATATCGGCATTATTTCACGGAAATCAAGATATTGTTATACTACCTACATGTTATGTATTTAAATTAGTAGTTTCGATTTAGAATTATTCTATGAGCTTATTTGATGAAATAGTCAAAAATGAGTCAAAAGTAATTTCATAAACACAAACTTAATTGGATATGTAGAGGTACAGAATCGATTCTTTATTAAACTAGATCGATATTTCAAAGTTGTTTTACACATTGAATTTATTTTTTGAAAAATTTCTCATAATACCTATTCCCAGTTATTCGTATTTACAAGACTATTTACATTTTTCAATAATTCTTTTTGGAATGCTTTGTGATTTTATTAAAATTCGAAAAAAGATGTTTAAAGTTTCACTCACACACACACCTTCATTGAAGGAATTAGTCTTTAAATTAAAGTATATAAGTAAAATATAATAGTATTATAAAACGACTGCCCTTCATTATGATGCTCTTGTGCCATATCTTTGTTAAAGATGTAAAGTAACGCCAATTAAAGACACGTAAGAAATCGAAATACTTTATAATATTGGTTAATAATGGATAAGAAGTTAAAATATTTTTCTCTTGAATCTCAAATAAAATTATCAATTCTAACCAAGGATCAAGTAATAAATTCTTAGCTTACAAAAATTAGTATTAAATAAAATGATAAAGAAACAAAGAAAGGATGTAAAGTAACTACTTAACTCAGTCTAAAGCATAAGAGTCTTAAGTTTAGTTTTTATTAACGTCGCACTAGAAGCAACTCGAGGGATATTGGCGATGACACCCCCTCTCCTAACTTCCACACCACACCAACGGGAGGATTTTGGATCCCGACAGATTAAACGTGCATCAGCCCCGGCTACATGGCGGGTATTTAGCGGCCAAGGATCGAATCCTCGACTGAACGAAAACCGCCGGCCACGAATCCGAAGCCATTACCACTAGGCAACAGCGGCCACGAGAGGAGAGTTAATGCTTAAATGGAACCAAGTCATTCTATTCAGCAATTACTTTAAAATAAAATTGGTAAATACTAGTATATGTAAGAACCAAACAAAAGCGAATGAAAATAAAATATTGCACAAAGACTGCATTAAGAATACAAAATAGAATAAACTTAAGATACATAAAATTAAATCTTACTTTTATGTTATAACCATATGTACGTATCTTATCAATAAGCATAGAAAGGGATATAAATAATTTTTTTTAAAAAAACTAGACATTCACATTCATTTCCAATGTTAAAATAGCAAACTGATTGATTATTTATTAACGACGCATTTAAAAGCAACACAAGGGCTATTAGCGACGTGGGTAATAGTTAGTGTAGTTTAATGGCTTAAGAGCATAAGTAATAATTTATGATAATTTACATGCTTTTGTAAGGCATGTATTATATCCATATACTGGTAAAATTAAATGAATGGTAAATGTTATAACAAAAGGTCTCTTACCTGATTCCGCATGCATTACACAAGGGCGTACCATCCTCCGCATCTCTCCAAAGTGGCGTTTTCTTTACACTGCAAGATGCACAATGCTTCTCTGAAAAGATTTTTAATAAGAGCTCCAAGTTTGAATTAAAAAGAATATGTTTGTCAAAATTGATAGATAGTATTAAATACGATTAAAAAATGACGAATTGGAACAGATAGAATTTTACGCCGCAAATTATAATGAATGTGTGAAAAAGTAAAATACCGAAAGTGCCTTTTTAGCTAGCAATTACAACAGACTTCTCAGTAGAATTCATTCGGTAATCGCAGAAATATATTTTCTCTCCGACCTCCTATCTTTTTTTTTTTTTTATTAAATGCTTTACTTGCTTGAGCAAAGGACTACATATTTGTGTTGGCATTTTTATTTCATGCTGAAAAACATCCACATACACATAATATACAGGACTAAGATATAAATTAAACATTACTAACTATACATAAATTGCAATTTTTTTTGCAGGCTTTTATAATTTTGCATACACTTAGAACTCCGATGACAATGCAATACTAAGGTGTGCTCATGCAATGGCTGACTTGAGGGAGAGGAGGTACCGGTTGGGGTCCGGAGCACAACACCTAACAACGTCCAATCTAGTTGAAGTTTTGCACACACGTGTAATTCACGTAATTGTTTTTTAGTCTTATATTTCTTATTAGTCTGGAAATTTAAGTAAAATACCTTTTTTTAAAAATAAAGCTTTTGCTTAGAGATGGACTAAAAAGTATAAAAACAATCTTTTTAAGTGTAAAATATACAATTTATAAAAGCTTGAGGAGTTAATACTTCTTTTGATATATATAAGTAACTATAGTTCTCAATTTTTCGGTAATTGCTTAAGTAACTTAGTTAAGCGCTTGATTCTCATGAATTATATGATATTTCACATTTAAAAATTATCTGTGTACCTTTTGGTCTCGTCTTTAAAAATTTGGCAAAAATAATATTTTTATTTATATTTATTATTAATAAAATCGCGATATATTGTATAGAGCATTTTGAAACAAAATTTAATGCTAATTTTGTAATAAACTTTTGACCTCAAATTAACTATGTGTACATTTCTCACACGTATTTTACCTGCATTTATATTATGTTAAAAATAAAGGCAAAATGGAGTGCTTCACCTTCACTTATTGTTGAATAATTATTGTTATTGATATCGTCATCATCAGAACTGTCCACATAACTTCTGAATTTTCTCTTCTTTCTTGGAGACAATCTGAAATACATTTCGATAGTCAGATAATCCTATGTTTTTCTTTTAAGGAGAATGACAAATAAAATATTTCTGTTGCAAGTTTTTTTTTTTTTTTTTTTTTATAATAATATTAAAATTTTTTTTTTTTTTTTTTTTTTTTTTTTTTTTTTTTTTTAATAAAACGTTGATTAAATTTTTGTGTCAAGTAAGATTTGAAGGAGGGAGGGAGTGAAAGTGAATGTTATTGGCGCAAGAGCCAGATGTGGCTGTGTTGCGCCAAATAAGATATAATTGTGGTCTAGATGTGAAAAAACTAAAAAAAAAAAAAGGTTGACAAGAAGGAGGGTCGAAATTTGAGAAGAATCGCTAGGGTATCCAGGGAGTATGTCACCGGTCTTTACTAAAGGCAGTAAACCCCATAGGGAAAAAAAGATCACTAGGCCCGTATTTTCCAAAAGAAGGCAAGTCCCTGAGGTCCCCTGATAGAATACCTAGGGGCAGAGTGCTCAGCTATACCCACAGACGTTGGGTACCCATTTTAGTAGTCTCTTACGAAATGCATGAGCTACAGTGGGACTATTTCGTCATACCCGGTCACCCCACGGGTCTAACAATATTTGAATAATTTTCTCTTAAATATCGCATAAAGAATTTTTTTAAAAAGAAAAAAAAAAAAAAAAAAAAAAAAAAGAAGATATTCAAAGAAAGTGTAACCGACAAAAAAAAGCAGTCCTGAAAATCATTTATTGCCAGCCGATATTCATAATTTTGAAACGAATTCACCGCCATCGTTGCGTAATTTTCACAACATTAATATATCGAAATCAAGTATAAGCATTAGTATGAAGTTTTGGCGTTTGGGATCAAGAATTTTCACTTAAAAGTTATGTTTTTAAAATTGTATAAGTTATTCAATAATTTAAGGGCGACTTACTATTCAGTCGCGAGTGACCGAGTGAAAGAAAATTGAAGCTGAAAGCACAATGGCACGCATAGACAGATTTGGCTAAACAATGTGAATCTGTGCTAGAGATATTAGAAGAAACAGAGAAAAAAAAAAGTACAAACTGGTTGACGAGAAGGGTCGAAAATAGAGCAGGATCCCTAGGGTATCCCGGCGGCGAACCAACAGTGTTTACCAAATACAGTAAGCCCCATGAGAAAGAAAAGGATTAACTATTTTACCTTGGGTTCATGACACGTATTTACTTAAAGAAGGCAAGTCCCAAAGGACTCAAATAATGGTAAACATATTAAACTTTATTGAATATGCTATAAGGGAAAATATTTTGATTAAAAGATTAAAATGTTACGATTGGGAATCGAAGTCCACAGTTCCTATACTTTATATAAAGTAGATAAACTGATTATTATAAGTGAATATTAGTTTAACAAGGGATGTTATATTAATACCAAGAGTCAAGAAATGATACACTATGTGATAAAGAAGATCTTCTAGTAAATATTACATACTTTTGTTATGCCTAAGTTATGAAAATTAGCTTGTTTTAAAGATGTGGTAAGTTACAATTTAGTTTAGTTTTTATTAACGTCGCACTAGAAGTAACACGAAGGCTATTGGCGACGAATCTCGTAATTTTGAACCACGGTCAAGTGACGAGGACGACACCCGAGCTGACACCCTCTCTCCTAACTTCCACACCACACCAACGGGAGGAATTTGGGCCTCGAACAGATTTAACGGGTATCAGCCCCGGCTACACGGTGGGTCTTTGGCGGCCAAGGATCGAACCCGCGACTGAACGAAAACCGCCGGCCGCTACCTTGACCACTACCACGGACGCGGCCCGTGGTAAGTTACAAAGGTTGTATTATTAATACGTAGAATAGGTAATTTTCATATTTAAATGTTGTTCCTGAGACATTGTACGCTTCGGATGTGAGTCACACTAAGTCTAAATATTCTGCTCAATACCAAGAAGTCTTTTGCTTCCTCCCGAAAATCATAAAATTTATAAAGAGTTCGAAAAAAACTCATTAAAATTTGTAGACTAAAACAATTAATAATGAAAGCGTAAGATGCGTTTTTAGAATTTTTAGATTTGTCATTTATATTTATCTTGGTCTAATGTTAAAGAGATTTACTTTTATTAACACCACACCAGATCAGAGCAATACTAAGGTTGTTCCCTTAACTTTGAAACAATCAGATTATGAGAACAACATTAAGATGACACCTAGTTTCAATACGAGGTTACTTAATGAATTTAAAGCTCAGTTTTATTAAACGTGACTAGTCCTTAGTAGTATTAAAATTCAAAATGTTGACCATAACATTGAACGTTACCACCATAACCACCACTTGGCTGTAAAGATATAGAACCTAAACTAAAGACAATTTTTTCTGATATAAAATATAGTTAAGTTTGGGCGGATACGAAACATACTTAACAACATTGTGTGTCCTCAGAATTCATAAGAATTTAAAACATTAGCAAGATTATAGAACAATAAAGGTCATTGATTTGAAACTATAAAAGATTATTTATGCAGCATAATGTATACAAAAAAAAAAAAAAAAAATATTTAAATAAAAAAAAAGTTATTTTTTTTAAAAAAAAAAAAAATTTTTTTTTTTAATAATCTTAAAAAAAAAAAAAAAAAAAAAGGGATTTATTCAAATAGCATTGAGTTTTGCATTAAAAAGAAAAGTTGATTTGTTACATTCAGCAATAATTCTATGTATAGATAAGTAATTATAATTTTCGATGGATTATCAATATGTATACTGTATAAAAAAAAATTTGCAACTAGTTGGAGTTCCATTTGTTTAGTTCCATTTTTTGACTTTTGCAAAAGCATTATTGATTTATCGCTTATTAACGTCACACTTGGAAACAACACGAAGCCTATTGGAGATGAACCTTGTAATTTTGAACGACGGCTAAGTGATAATAACACCCAAAGCTGGCACAGCACTCTCGTAATTTCAACAACCACACCAAAGTGAAGGCGGAACCCGTTTGATTTCACGTACATGATTCCCGCTACACGGTGGGTCTTGAGTGGTATCAAGACTCGAACCCTCGACTTGACAGTAACAGTGTCGGCCGCGAGCTCGTCATAAAGACTAATGCAAGATTCTAGAGCATGACTGAATATTGAAGGTCATGAATTTTTTTTAAAGAGACTTTTATTCGGGGTATAAACAGGAAAGAAAAAAAATTGTGCGATTAAGTGTATAACACTAATTTTTTTTAGGACAGTTACCGTTTATAGTTTAAATACGATATTGCCAGTAATGGTAACTTGTTGGGAGGAATTACAAATCTAGAATTTTTTTTATTTAAATACTTGGCTTATGAATTGGAGACCCAATGTAATGATATGAATAAAGTTGCCTGTATTGAATGTACTTAATCATTTTTAGAAGACCTTAATTTCTTAAATAATGTTTTAAGTTTTGTATAAACATTTCAAAATAGTGAAAAAGTTATACTACCAAAAATAATGTTCTTATGCATTGCCTTGGAACTTGTTAGTCTTGAAGTGCAAAAGAAATTCTGCGTAATCGCTTTCGAATATATTGTTTTACGTTTTAAATGTAGGTTTTTTTTTGTATCCATATATGGACTTTAGAAATTTTCTTCGGGTAATAAAATAAATATTCTCAAGATCCTCTGCTTGAAAGCAGATATTACCTCTGTTTCTTTTTAAAACAGCAGTAAATCAGTTGTGAAGAAAAAAATTCAGATACATCAAAATACCTTTCAAAAATATTCAATTTATTTAGAAATATTTTACGTAAAAAAGCATTACCAATAAAACTTTTTTTGGGGATTCAAGGATATTATGCCAAGATTTTAATTCATTGAAATTTCAAATTGAATAAAGTTTATTCTTGTAGAACTAAAACTATTTTGCATTTCAGATAACTTTCCCCCCAAAATCAGTTAAAAAAATTCTTTATGGATTACTTACAATTTTTAGACATTTTCTTTAAAAAAAAAAATGAAAATTATTCATTCATCATTCCTAGGTAAATTCAGATGATCGTATAATTATGAAATATTAGGTTCCATGTCAAATTCTTAAGCTTGAAATAAATTTATTAATATATTCGCTTTAAGTTATACTGAGTGGGTCAACAGTCCCTTCACATTGTAAAAAGTAACTTAATTTTGTTGTTGTTGTTACCATAGTCTGCAAATTAAGGCTTGGTGATTTAATTGGGGAAAACTTCATAAATAAGCAGCTAATGGCAATTATCCACTGTTACTACTCAAATGAAGGATCCCCTGCTTTCTCACAGAGAACATATGTGCACCATTTCATTTAAAGAGGCTTCTTTTAAGGCTTAGCATATTAAGCTAACGTATCCCACGGACTCGTCACCCGTATTCAAAGACTGTAAACCCAATGAAAAAGAAAAAAAGATTAGGGTGTCTCCGGGTCGTGATGTCCGCACTTGTCTGAAGAAGGAAAATCCCCGAGGGGAACTCTGCTATTAGACACGAAGTACAAAAGTGCTGAAACACACAATGGACCTATAGTGGACATTAGGACTAGAATCCACAACTTAATGGAATAACGCCAGCCATGAGTTCGAGATCCTGGATTCCTCGGCTATTGCCACCGTCATAAGCTACTGATAAAATAACCCTATTTTTACAATTTTGAAACATTTTAAATTTACACTGCTGGACTTTAAAGTTGTAACACCATGAAGAAAAGCAAATACATAAAAGATATTTATTGTACGTAAACAATATAGCATGAAGACAAAATGATTAAATTTGCAAGCAGTTTGGGAGTTTACAAGGGTGCGTGATTAGTAGAAACAGCTGCCACCCCTGGCAGCTAAAACGTCCTTTACCCGGTTAGGCATGAAGTCGAAATGGGCTTGAATGACAGAAACGTGTAACTCATTCCATGCTGCTTCAAGTCCATACCACACTTAATCCACCATATTAGCTGGAGAGAGGGGGCGAGCCAATCTCTCAACAACCCAAGATCAGACGTTTTCAATGAGTGACAGAACTGGAGGCTAAGACGACGTGCAACATATGGTCTTACATTATCTTGTTGGTAAATGGCATTTGGCAGGCCTCGAAGATAGGGTACAACCACTGGATGCAAGATGTCAAAAATGTACTAATCTGCATCCAAATTACCTTTGATCTGAACTAGAAATATGCGCGGGGAGTACCTAACGTATGCCCGAACCATCGCACTAGGTACAGGGCGCCCTTCCCGATATCAAATAAAAGCAAGCGGTCTCCTCGTAGTTTCCAGACACGTATACGGTCATTAGAATACTGCACGCAGAACCGGGATTCTTCTGAAAAGACGATATTGTGACACTCCCGTATACAGCTTTGCCGTTCGGAGCACCAGAGTCGCCGACTCTCTCTATACTACATTGTCAAGGCAGGCCGAAGTAATGGTCACCGAGCTGACAGTCCACCTTCTGCAAACGTCGTCGCACCGTACGAGCGGATACTGGGCTTTCTGCAAACATGCCCATTTACTGACCAAAGGTCCGAAATGTGGTTGTACGGTTTTGCAGGACCGACCTCACAATATGTCTGTCCTCTCAGGCGTTATTCATGGGAGGGCGTGGTGATCATGTAGGCTATTCTGTATGATCCTCAGCAACCTATTGATTCCATATTTACACAACAGTGGTTGGATTTCGACCAGTTCGAAGGGTAATATCACGGAACGGTAATCCTTTCTCTCGAAAGGCAACCATCCTACCTTTATCGAAATCTGACACTTGCTGGTGCATTTCTTCTTATGCGAGGCATAACACGATATTCTGAGCAAACTTCCACCTTACAGAGCGCTTTCTGAATGATATTTGGTTTTATTAACGTCACACTAGAAGCAACCCGAGGGCTGTTGGCGACGAACCTATTAATTTTGAATCTCGATCAAGTGACGAGGACGACACCCGAGCTGGAAGCCCCTCTCCTAACTTCCACACTACGCCAAAGGGAGAACTTTGGGCCTCGACAGATTTTACGTGCATCAGCCCCGGCTATACGACGAGTCTTTTGGGGCATCAAGGCTCGAACCCGAAAACCGCCAGCCGCGAGTCCGATGTCTTAACCACTAGGCTACCGCGGTCGCCTTTCCGAATGAGAAATCCACTACATAACTTTTCTTTTATACAGTGCTTTAGATGCCGTCTCTGCCTCATGCGTCGTCAAAATACGCTGAGATACTAATCATTTGCATATCCTAACCTCTCCTTCCTTTCATGTGATTTTGATGTTCATCAGATCATTTCTCACTGGTGTTGCAATTATAATGGCCAGCAGTGTATCAGAGGGCTTGAAATCCAAATTGAAAGAGAAATTTATTTTTGAAAAAAATCGTCATTTCTCGAAAAGCTCTACAAAAGCTGAAAAATCCTAATAGGCAGCTTGAAATTGATAACTCTACATTTATATCTCTAAAAATTTGTATTCGATTTAACATAATTATGAATCGATATTTATCAACGAATATCAAAACAATTTAGAAGGAAGCATGTGAAATGACAATATAAAAATTCCAAAATACAAATATTGAAGCTCTAGATTGACTGATTATTAACTTCTTACTAAGAAGCAACACGAGGGATATGAGCAACGGCACTCGTTATTTTGAATCTCCACCAAGTGAAGAGGACGACACCCGAGCTGGCCTACCCTATCTTAAGTTCCACTCCACGCCATCGTTAAGACTTCCTGCCACGACAGATTAAATGTGCATCAACTTCACAACAAGACTGTGAACGAGGCAGTGATAGTTAGGGATTGTGGTGGAAGAATCGAGCTGCTCCAAAAACTTGTTTAAAATAATTTAATTTTTTTAAAAAAATATATAGATAAAAGTGAGTGAGGTTTAGTTTAGTTTTTATTAACGTCGCACTAGAAACAACACGAGGGCTATTGGCGACGGACCTCGTAATTTCTACTTCGGTCAAGGGACGAGGACGACACCTGAGCTGGCACCCCCTCTCCTAACATCCACACCATGCCAACGAGAGGACTTTGGACCCCGAACAGATTTAATGTGCATCAGCCCCGGCTACACGGCGAGTCTTTGGCGGCCAAGGATCCCCTCTAGGAGGATAGGCCTGAATAGATTGCGATTGATTACTACCGTCGCGAGGAACATTAGCGATGGGCCTCGTAATTTTGAACCTTGGTCAAGTGACGAGAACAACACCCAAGCAGGCATCTCTTTCCAAACATCCACACCCCTCCATGGGAGGACTTCGGACATCGAAAGGTACGACGGGTGAGTGAGTGAAGTTTAACGGCAAAAGAGCCAGATGTGGTTGTGCTGCACCAAACAAGATGCAACTGCGGTCTAGGGAATATAGCATTTGCTGCTCTATATCCTACAAAATATCAATCAAATGTGGTCTAGACGTGTGGAAAAAAAAAGATAAAAATTGTTCGACAAGAAGGAGGATCGAAAATAGAAAAGGATAGCTAGTTTATCCCGGGAGCGCGTTACCCATTTTACCAAAGATAATAAGTCCCATGGGAAAAAAAGATCACTAGGGGGTCATGATACCCACATGTACTTCCAAGAGGCAAATACCTGAGGTCCCCCGATATAATCCCCAGGATCAGGGTGCCCAACTGTACACCAGACACTGCGTACCCATTTTAGTCGCAACTTACGACGTGCATAAACTACAGTGGGACTATTCTTTAACACCCGGTCACCACACGGATCTACTATTACACGGTGGATCTTTAGTGGCATCACAGCATGAACCCATTACTCGACGAAAACAACGCCGGCTGCGAATCCGCGATGATGGCCACTAAGTCTAAAGTGAAATTAAGATTCGAACAGGATGCTCAATTTGAATATCCCATTTCTAGTGACGATGACCTCTCACCTACCGCTGCCATATAAAAATTACATGAAATAATGGGAAGAAAGTATCAATGATTTTAAGGTATAAGCAAAAAACATGAAAGGACGCGTATTTTTGTGAGTGCAAAATGAAATTAAGCTTCGAGTAAGAAAAAAAAAATGATATCGGAGGCGGTAATTTTAAAGTTTACTATATTCTACTCGCGTTAGAGTAGTAACATGAGAGAAGTCATCCAAAAGAATGAGTGAGCGAAAGTAGGTTTATGGCATACGAGTCAAATTTGGATATGCTACGTCAAACCATGTGTAACCGAGCTATATACAAGAAAGATGGAAGAAAATAAAATATGGTGGACAAGGAGGGTTGAAAATCGAGAAGGTTCACTAGCATGTCCTGGACGCGCGTCACTTGTGTTTACCAAAGAAGGCAAACCTCTTCAGAAAGCAAAAGATTACTAGGGTGCCTCATAATCATGATTCCCGTCCCTACCTAAAGAAAGCAAGTCCCCCTGAGGAGTCATCCAAGAGAATTCCTCTTGGATGTAGACAGCATATAACTATATCCAATACATAAGGTTTCAATTCTTTTTGGTAATTTCAAAACAAAATTTGTTATTATATTTGAAATTGACAACATAAATACATAAAAAAAATTTATTTTATGGTACCGGATCCCTACATGAAGCCCTAAGAACTCGCTACTACTGGCCTTTTGAATTAAAAAAGAAAAAATACAACTGAAAAAAATAGGATTAAACTATAGGTCTTAATTTTTCTTGTATATATATTTATATGATTTACAATCAAAAACCGAATGTTTAACACTATGACTGGAATCACATAGAAAATACACCACAATTTACTTACGAGAACTTGGATTTCATAACAAGTTTCCATTCGGAATCGATGAACATATTTTGCATCGTAATCGTAACACCTCTGAAGTTTGGATCATCCGGCAGTAATGAACGACGAGGCGAAGAGCTTTTTCGTTTTCTGGAACCAATTAAATTCTTTTTAGAAACACTGCGCGATGAAATCAGGGATTCATTCGAGCTGCTAATACCTGAATCCTCTGTAGAAGCTCGATACGATGACTTATTACCAATTTCAAATATGGAATTATCAGAGGAATCCATTATGACTCCAGTTGAAGATGATTGAAGATTAGACTCCTCATGATCAAATTCCAAAAAATCATCGAAACAATTCAAGTTGGAATCATTTAGACCAGTAGATAACATTCTGAAATAAAATAATTTTCTGCAATTAGTTATATACTGAAGTCACAAATAAGTTCTATAATTTTTTTTAATAAAACAACACAATTTTGTCAAAATATTCCAAAAATACTGCTAAAGAGAAAATGAAATTCAGACTATTTACTAATATTTTTAATCAGATTATCACACACACATAAACTGTAAAAATTAGCATGATGTTTTACTACAGTTTAAGAAGATTTATATTTCAGGATAAAAAAAAGTAACCTTTTAGTAAAGGTTTTTAAGTCCGCAGAAAATTATTAAAATCTGTGGTTAATAAGGGAAAGTGGGGTAAAAACCGAGTACTCCTTTTTTCTCCACTAGGTTTGTTACCTGTCGATTTACATATGTAATAGGACACAATCGCCCTTCATAAAATGTACTGTCGGTTCTCAACTTATACAGACATTTTTTTGCCATTTCCACGCGTTTTTCGAAAAATTAGGAAAAATTATTGCTTGTAATACCATCTATCACATCAGCTACGTAAATTCTTACTTTGCTATACATTTAAGGTAAGTGACACAATGTTTTAAGAGACCATTTTGCGAGATTTTATTGTTTTCACGGCTTCTGCAAATTGGTCTTGCTTCAACTGAGCCATATTTAACGTGACAAGTCCTGTGGGGCTGAAGCCGGGTACTCGTGATGGGATGACAAATTGTCACCAACCCATGAAATGGGCACTTCCAGAACTAGCAGCTGTAGAACTTCATTTTCTTTGAAAGAAAAAGAAAATAAACTGAAACGGAGATTCTACAGACATTCTGTTTACTCACCCCCTTTCCTACAAATTCAAATTACAAAATAGTGATCAAACTCTCTGTGTGATCTACAAAATAATGATCAAATTCTCTGCTAAAGAGAGAAAACTACCAGAAAAATATGATTACGATTATTTATTAACGTCGCACTAAGAAGCAAAACGAATGTTATTGCCGACGAACCGTGTTATTTTGAGCTTTAGTCAAATGATGAGAACGACACCTGAACTGAAACTTCCTTCTCCAAACGTCCCCACTAAACCATGGGAGGACTTGGGACTTCAATATATTTAACGTACATTACCCCTTCTACACGGAGAGTATTAAGCGGCATCATGATTCTAACCCAAGTAAGTCTACGACCATTACCACTAGGCTGTCGTGGCTACCTTCACCAGAAGAAAGTAGAACTTAAAAAAAGGGGGGGGGGAAATCAAGAGATCGGTGGCAAGGAAGCCTCACAAGAGAAAAAGGTAAAGTAGACTAGAGGTCTTCAAACTGGGTTCCGCAAGAGATCATAATTTGTTTAAAGTGTCAAAATTTTAGTAGAATTTTAATTTTTATAAAAGATCGAATTCTTAAAGGAAATTTGATTGTAAAATTAAATATAAATAAACATTCTATGGATAAAATAAAATCTTAAAATTTCGTAAAAGTCACGTGCTTCAAATACATTAACCGAGACTCTTTAGATCACATATTAGTCTCCATTCTTTGCTCAGGTGAAAAATCTCCCACTTTTTTTGTTCACTTATTTCAATATTTTCAAGGTATAAAGTAAAACTGACGCCATTCTTTTAAAATTAAAATTTTGTGGAAATTGCATTTTGAAGGATAACATTGAATGCTTTCCTTATTTGAAAAATATTTTAGTAGACAGTAACGCTAATCCCGATGAAAATGTAAAAATTAGTTTAGTCCAACACTAGTCAGATTCTGCAAAAAAACATTTCTTGAATAGTTCCTTGATCAAAATAGATAAATAAATAAATAAATAAATAAATAATCTTGTATCCAAACTCCTTCTCATGACTGTGACATCTCCAAGATTTAGGTTTAGTTTTTATTAACGTCGCACTAGAAGCAACACGAGGGCTATTGGCGACG